>RQTK01000013.1:1115771-1135359 GCA_003991915.1 Elysia chlorotica
AGAGAGAGAGAGAGAGAGAGAGAGAGAGAGAGAGAGAGAGAAGTATACTACATGTATTCACAAGCTGCTAGCGTTAAACGTTATGCATTGTTAGATTTTACTTCAAGCATACCTTTTAAAAGCCTATTGAAGAATATTATCAAATTCTGGAATTTTTGAAATTTACAACCCCCCTCTCCCTATAACGCTTTCTAAGCTATCTAGTACAAAGATATAACTTCCGGTATCTATTATAATTTATATAATAATTATTAATTTGTGTATTGTTTTATTTCAGTGCAGACTCTGTATTTTAATTTCAAATACAAAAGGGAACAAAATCGTATTGAAACGACGTGGTTAACAACGAACACATAAATTGAGTTAAAAAACAACATAAAACAAACAAACAAAAAAAAGATATTAAAGTAAACCAAAAACAATAGTTTGTACATTATTCAGAAAATTAAAAATCCAATGTTAAAAATACAGGAGTTAACAAAAGTTAGAACCTGTTCTTGAAGCTTGGTATTAAATATTTTTCATCTCTTAAAATATCGCTCATAGTTTCATATTTTTCATTTAGTAGTAGTAGTAGTAGTAGTAGTAGTAGTAGTAGTAGTAGTAGTTGTAGTAGTATGTCTATTATTTACTATACTAGCCTTGGACTTGTTAAATGTTTGTAACGGTCTTTTTTTTAGGTTTCGGCTACATTTAATTAGTTACGCATGCTTATGAATGGATTGTTGCGTTAGCCGTGAACCTGTGCTGCTAATCTTAGAACGAAATGTGATGTGCGAAGTCAACCTTTGTCATTTGTTCAAGTCTAGTTCTTCTTTGTTTGTGTTTCAAGAGGTTTTCATATCCTGTTATGCGGTGTGTTGTAAGACACATAGTCAAATTTGATGGAGTTTAGGATTCTAAATAAAAATGTTATTTTTAAACAAAGTTCCTTGGCCTGCTGTCCTAGAAATTGAATTTAAGGTGTGGATGAATACTGTGTAAAAATTGGCGCTTTTGTGAAATTTTACTCCGAGGTCCATTAAGTAAGGTAGGCTATTTAAAGCTTCTACCACTGAGATGCGCACTTTCAACGTTGTTAAATTGTTAGTGATGCATGCGGTAGATCTAAGAATTTTTTAAATCTCAGGATAACCTACTAGCGTGTGGTCACTGTATTATCATTATACATTGTATTTACATTCAATGGCACCTCCGCTCTACGAGGCAACCTGATGAACCGCTCCGCCCCTTATACCTCCGTATTGAGAACTGATTACATTCTAAATGCCCAACTCGTTCCGTGCAATGGGGGCGAACTGACTCAAGTGGTAGAGCGTTAGCCTCTAGATTCGAAACCCACGATTTGTCAAAAATATATTTGTTCGATTTCGTCCCCTGTAACTGGTTGGGTCAGTGCCAGTATCACGTGAAGGCCGAGACAGGAGTCGAGACCTCCCCGCTCTGTTTCGTGTGTGGCAGCACATTAAATTGTCAAACGTTATTTTGACCCGTCCGTATATAGTTATAAGTTATACGTTATAAGTGTGTGTGAATGTAAAAGGGAGAGGAGGGGGGTGCTGGAGAAAATAGCAGCGTTGGTTCCCAATTCGGAAGTCCCTGCTTCGAATTGGTCAAAAATGTATTTGTCCGATTTCATCTGCTACTGGTTGGGTAGGTATGTGTATACAGTGGCCAACTGAGACAGGGTCATGGTATCATTGCACCATCTCTTTGTGGCAGCACGCGAAATTATCACTAATCAGACATTGGATGCTAAGCAACAAACTGAAATATCACCATGCCAGCATTCACCTCCTTTAATGGCCATGGACCTTTATATTAGCAAGACTTATCGCCCAACTTGTTAAGGCCCACAACTCAGACACGTGCCAGTTTGGCATGAGCATAGCAATGTGTTTGTTGGAGAAAAGTACAGGTACACGCAACGCCCCACCTCCCCCTACAAAAACAAAAACAAAAACAAAACAACACCAACAGCTCTCCACCGTGCGCCTCCAGGTGTTTTTAGGCCGCCCCCTCTTTCTTCTCCCCTCCGGTGTCCAGTGAAGGGCTGTACGGGTGATGTTGCCCTGTTCCTTTCGCATGACATGTCCTAGCCATCTCCATCGCCTTTGCATGATGATGGTATCCATGCATAGCTGGTTGCACCGGGCGAGTAGGTGTTGGTTGGAAATGGTTTCCGGCCAGGATATTCGCAAAATTCTCCTGAAGTTCTTGGTATGGAAGGTTGACAGTTTGTTGAGGTCGCTTTGGGTCATCCTCCAGCACACAGAGCCGTATAGTAGGGTGGAAAGCACGCAGCTCTGATATAGCCTTAGTTTGGTCTTGACTTTGTACTGTGATGACCGCCAAACGTTGTTCAGCATTCTGAATGAGTTTCTGGTCTTGCTGAGTCGACTCTGAATGTCAGTCCCCGCTCCTCCATCATGTCTAACTTTGCTGCCTAGGTAGGTGAATTCTTCCGTTGTTGGCAAGTTTTCCCCATTGACCTCAATTGGTGATTGGTTGGAGATGTTAAGCATCATCACTTCCGTCTTTTTCTTGTTGATCTTTAGACCAACTTGTTGTGCAAAATTGCTGAGGCGTGCTGTTTTTTCCTGCATGTGGTTGTGGGTGTGGGAGATCAGGGCCAAGTCGTCTTCAAAGTCCAGATCTTCCAGTGTTGAAAAGAGGTTCCATCTGATGCCCCTTGATTTATCCTCTGTTGTTCGTCTCATGACCCAGTCTATGGTGATGTTAAAAAGCAGTGCTGACATCACGCATCCCTGCCTAACGCCAGTCTTCACTTCGAAGCTGGTGCTGCTGTTGCCAACTCTACACCTGAAGTTGCTGTAGAATCTCTTTATGACGAGGACCATCTTCTCCGGTATTCCATATGCACGCAGGATTCTCCATAGGCTGTTTCTGTGGATGCTGTCGTAAGCCTTCTCAAAGTCCACAAAGTTGATATAGAGCTGTCGTTGCCACTCTGTGCACTGTTCAATTATATTTCTAAGGGTGAAGTCTGGTCACAGCATCCCCTGCCTTTACGAAAGCCTGCCTGTTCGATTATTCTCTTCTTACACGAATCCAAATACATTGTAGGTGAAATATGCTTAGCCTACAAGTTTGGCTCAGTGTTTTTGGCATTCCAGCATTTAAAACTTCTTGTATTGCAATGTTATTGATAAAATGCTCAGATTCATTTGTCTCGATGGATAATACTCTTTCCTCTAGTTGACTGCAGTTCATAATTCATTGTGGACAAAAACAAAAACACGTCACATAAGAATACGAGTTAAAAGGCAAGAGACTTCCAAAAATAACAGGCAAGGTCATCGAAATTATTATACCAACCTTTGCATTTAGAGCTATACCATTAAAGTATTAGATACAATTAGGCCAGTTTACATTCTTATTTTAGTAGGCTTGTAGGCCGAACAAAAAATACTCACCGAGTATTATTCTGTTCTGACAATGATGCTTATTTAAACCGATTAGATATCTGTTACCCTTGTTATGTTCACGACAGTCAATTCGATAACTTTGCCTGTTATTTGGATACCTCCAGTTCAGCTCATGAAGCAATATGAGAGTTATGCTGTGGGACTTATTCTATAGGGCTGTAAGTACAACGCCAGAGTAGCTTACGACGCGTCGTATCAATAAAGGAATAAGAAGGCTTACGACAAGTCTCAAGCTACTGCGACGGTGTGTTTGCGGGCTTGAGTTTTAAAAAGGAAACATATAGTGTGCAAGCCTTATCTTTTTTTTATAAGACCTAATAAATGGACAGGATGACATTGCTTTTCTTTCGTTTTTTTCCCTTCTGTATTTTGTAACTCGTGATCAACCTCTTGACCCGTATTTTCCGTTTAAAGGTCAGATTTTTTCCCTTTTGCTTTGTTTTCATTTTCTTGGTTTAATAATCTTTTGTCATATAGTCACCTGCATCTTCATCTAACGCTGCATCGTTTTCTTCCTTCTCGTTTGCCTTTCTAATCCATATCCAGTTTTTCTAGATATTACACAATTTACCTCAAAATTTCTCTCTCTATCTTCCAAGACCATTGCCTCCCTCTCCCTCCTCCCTCCTTCCTCCCTCCCTTTCTCTCTCTCTCTCTCTGTCTCTGTTTGTCTGTCTGTCTGTCTGTCTGTCTGTCTGTCTGTCTGTCTGTCTGTCTGTCTGTCTGTCTGTCTGTCTGTCTGTCTCTCTCTCTGTCTCTGTCTCTCTCTCTGTCTCTCTCTCTCTCTCTCGCTTTCTCTCTCTCCCTCTCTTCTATCCACTTGTCTATTTTATATAATTACCACCTAATGATAGTGGACGGCACTGTGAATAAATCATAAGAATACATGTATTTTTTTTTTTGCAATGCAAATGAAAGAGAGGTAGATAAATAGAGAGGTAGAGAGTGAGAGCGCGCGAGACAGACAGACAGACGGACAGACAGAGAGACCGAGACACAGAGACAGAGACAGACATACAGACAGGCAGACTGACAGAGATAGAGTGTGTGTGTGTGTTAGAGTGCGAGAGCGAGAGATAGAAAGATAGACAAAGAGAGAGAGAGAGAGAGAGAGAGAGAGAGAGAGAGAGAGAGAGAGACCACATGAGTGCGATGCGCTATATTCAAATTTGGTCTTCTAGATAAGAGCATCTTGATGCTTGGTGTTAAATGACTTTACGACTATCTTTCAAGGCCGTATCTAATGACAGGTAGTAAGATGGCAAATAAGGCGCATAAAATTCGCACCAGTGCCATCGAAACGGCTATAAACTATTATTATTATCTTTAAAATAGTGATACTTGGTTTTAACAAGCACACTTCCTACAGGCACTACACAATGTTTGTTCCATGGACCATCAGTTAATTCTGAGATAAGTGATCCTGATAAGAAGGAATGAAGGAGACTTGAGATAAGCCTTGGCGTCCAACCGAAACTACAAGACTTGTAGACTTGAATTCCACGCAGTTTTTGCTCCATTCTTGTAAAATCCGACTGGGATAGAGTAACGGTTTCTTCTCTCAGGATGATCTATATTTCTGTGAAAACAGTTTAATGGAGCCTTGAGCGTGCAAAGACAAAGACTGACCACTCATTTCATCAACTCTAACCTAATGCAAGAAGATTTCTGAAGCTCAAAATGACTTCCAGTCTGAGCGACAGTTTTTGTGGCAACTCGCAATTTTGGGTAAGTGATGTTGAAAACAAATGTTATTTTAAACTCTTAAGAACAGTGTATACAATCTAGGCATTTACAATATTTGTATAAGCTTCTAGGACGTATATTTTTATGCAAACAGGTTATAGTGAATCAAAACTAGCACTCGCAGCTATCCTATTGCATCTACGAAGAAATTATGTTGCTACGCATTGTCTTCCTTCGTTAGACTCCATTGTTAAACCGAGTTGGAATATGCGCCTCTCATTAAGTCACATTAACAACAAAGTTAATCTTTGTGCCATTAAAACTTATCTTGCCAATACAATAATGATCAATCAAATATTGATATTACGCCTGTGGTTCATAATTATAGCACCGTTCTAAATAAAAACAAAATATTTCTATAAATCTTAATAGAATAAAACACCCTGCAATGTTAACTTTGATTGCGCAGGAAAAGTAAAGAACATAAATTCACATCTTTCGGTTTAATGTGTGAGTGAATCAAACCCTCCTGCTATTCAATAATGTTTCTCAGACTAATAGTATCCTAGTCCGTAAAGATGGGAGGCACAGCGTTATTATTGAAAAATTTGAATATATTGCGCAAAATCATATCATAGATAATCAACGCTAATATTTACAATAGTTCAACTTCGTAGAAGATCGTAATTAAATAGATGGAAATGCCTATATATTTTTCACTTTGTTTTCAGAATGGTTCAGCCATCACGGAGCACTGGTACCCGAGGCTCTCAGAATGCTTCCAACAGACAGCCTTGACCTACGCCCCGTGTGCCTGGCTCTGGCTCACCGCGGGCTTCCACCTGGCCTACCTCCGCCGCCACACGCGGTTCGTCCACCTGCCCACCACATGGCTGCACCCAGCTCGACTGGTGAGTATCATTTCATTATCATCATCATCATCATCATCATCATCATCATCATCATCATCATCATCATCATCATCATCATCATCATCATCATCATCATCATCATCATCATCATCATCATCATCATCATCATCATCATCATCATCATCATCATCATCATCATCATCATCATCACCACTAACAACAACAACAACAACAACAACAACAACAACAACAACAACAACAACAACATGAGCAACCAATTTCTCCACCACAGAAGTAGCCCCACACCAAATGTGGGAGAACCTCTCTGCCCATGCGGCCCACCTCTGTGGTTTTCATTCCAAGCCGTTTCTCAATGTCCAACGCCCTCCTGGTCTGCCACTTCTTCTCCCTTTCATAATGACCACCATACATATCCTTTCACTGACCAAAGCAAGACCCACTTTGTTTAACAATGGTCTTAAAAAGGTACAAATTCTTGGTTGCCTAGTTACTGGCTGAGACAGAAGTTCAGTTCTACCGACACTGTCTCGTGAGGCAGCACATACAAATGAAATTGCCAGACGTTAGTCTTGAGCTCATCCACAATATAACACATAATAGTAATGACGTTGGACGTTAAGCACTCAACTCAACTCAACTTCACTGGATGCCTACTGTTGTTGGAGTATGCTTCCATTTCATCTTTTTGCAGTCCATGGTATTTTCAAAATCTTCCGATAGAATAATTATTTATTTAAAAAGCTTTCAATTGCATAAGTTGTGTATTTAACGTTGCACATTCTTCGCATCCATAAGTAGCCACGAGAAATATGCAGGTTTTTTACATGTTCAATTTTAAGTGTTGATGATTGGCATCATTTCCTTTTCAACTTTGATGAAGTTATTGCGGGCCTGCGCCCGGTTGCTGCTTATATCTTTCATTGGAAGCCCTTTATGCACCAAAATAGTGATGTGATTTCAAGTTTTTCTCCCTCTACATTAATACTTCTAAGGTCGGTAAGGCCGGTAATAGTATGGCTCTGTAGCTGTGGCCTGTATCTGACCTAGCAAACATTGCGCAAGTGAGGACTATAATGACTGCGTGCCAACGCAGACTGGATTCCACTCCACCGCAACGTCGAAGGAAACGAAAAAGCTGATCTACAAGCCACATTAGGACTTAGTTCTTAGTAGAAAAAAGGGCTGGGACCTAGTTAAGTAAAAACGATAATAAACCAGTACAAAAATAAAGAGTGGCAACACATGTGGACCAAGCACTACAAGGTAGATTCTTCCACGATATCGCCCCACAGTTAGGCAAAAATGTACTCAACTTCAATACCACAAACAATAAAAACCATAGAGTTAGACTTGGAACCCCAACCCTTGAGATTATCAGAAAATGTAAATACTTTGGCACCACACAATACCCGATACAACATATCATAGAAACATGCCTAGCCCACACCCAACAAGAGGCACACTAAAGTGTCAACGCATAAAAGAAAACATCAAATTTACAGCAGAAGAAGTACCCAATCCAAAAAGCCCATCAACAATAATCAATATAGTTTAAAAAACCACTAAGAGGCCTCCAAAGCCCCCTCTAAACACCAAAATGAAACCATACATCCAGGCCACCTCCATACCCACCCTCTCAACCGGTTAGTATGTAAAGAAGATGTATGTTAATTTACATTACTACCGATACTGCTGCTGCTATTGTCACTGCTACAGCGTTTAATTTTATTATTCTAGTTGAGAAGACTATGGCTGCTCTAGACTGAAAATCATGGTTATTGCACTGACCAGAAAGTAGGAGTTGACCATTCAGGAACGGTGCTTTCATACTTCTTAAAGTCGTTTGTTCTCTCTCTGTCTACCTTCTCTCTCCTGTCTTCTCTCAGCAAACAGAGAAAGGATACTTCCCTAGGTACATTTGTGTGCTCGATGGAAGTGTCAAGCAAATTTCATTTTGCCATATACGATGTGTTCCTAAAAAGAACATCACTCGCCTAAAGTTCTCACGACAGCGAACCCTGATGCGCAGAGATGTTCATTCATTCATTCATTCATTCATTTTTAACCCGAGCACAACGTATTGCCTACCAAACAAAATGTGAACTTAAACCGCACGCTGGTGGTTACATTTTGTACAACGTTCCATAAAGTATTTCTGTGACATAACCTAAAGGGGGATTGTAATTATTGTATCAAAGAACTTTGCAAACCTGTTTGTTGCTATCGAAAGTTGATGAAGGAGTGCAAGTAAAATTCATTAAAATCCAAAACACGTGTGGCAGATTTATAAACTCTGATGGTTCAAGTGTAACGCAGTGTGTTCTAGTGATGATTCATATGAATTCAAAGATCTGGCTTTGGAGATTATGCTTATGTACTGGGCAATTCTTTAATGTTTAAAATAGGCAATTCTCTAATCGATACTTATACACTGATTGGCTCTCACATAGTATGTCTATTGTTTATGCATAGTCATACATCGGTCGCTGAGTAGGATCCGTCTGGGGACCTAGAACGCTTTCAACTTAGAGAGAGACCTGTGCTCTAGCTATTAATATAAATCTCTCTCTCTCTCTCTCTGGAGAATATACACTCATAGTCCATGGTACCCGAAACTAACTCTATATTATCCACATCCAAAAGAATCTTTCCCCCCAGTCGCGAGTCCACTAACCCCTCATGGTGGAGATGATTAAACCCGAGAAGCCTGACGATGTGCGGCGAGCGCGATTAAAGTTTAGACTGTCGCGCCTGTTTGATTTGGCCTGTATGTTGACACGATCATCGCTGCCGTCCCCAGAAACCCTGGGCGCAGGAGCTCTTCAGATTGCCCGGGCACGTTTCTCTCCGGATGAAACTTTTCTCGCCGGGCTACCAAAAAAGGGAAGCAAAATAAACGCGAGGGTCAGGTTACTCGCGGCCAGGTGTATAGCCAAGGCGTAACAGACAAACACACCGTTGGCCTATCATTAATTCAGCGGTTTGTTTGCACTGGGATACTATCTCCTAGCGCCTCACAATTATATATTATTAACAAGATGCGCAAAGTTACGTCCCCGCAAAAGGTACATAATGCCTGAACTTCATTGAACCCTGCAGGTGTCGGGCATCATAACGCCACGGAGATGTGAAGCCTACAAGAAACATCAGTTCAGTAAACCAACCAGATGTAGAAGGTACCTACATGGATGTACGGAGCCCCTACCTGCACCAGGTGACATCTCTGTGACAACAGTCCTGTCGCTGCAGTAGTTGTGTAAAGCATACAGGCAATGGCGCAGCAGGAAAGATATTCGTCATAGAAATATTTCGAAAAAGTCAATCTTTTATTGCATAATAATTTATCTTAATATTTACCTCATGATAAAAAAGGCAACCGATTTATAAATCTTCTACACACAAAGGACAGTCAAGAAAAGGATACAATAAATGGGACCCAACCCCGCTTTTCAAACTATTTATTTTCCTCTATTAAAAAGCATAAGGAAAATTGCTCTGCTTTTTTCATCAGTGCACTTACGGTTTACAAAAGTAATTGGCTTTGACTTGTACTTATTGAAGTTAAACAAAAAAGTTAGACAGTGTGATCGTCTAAAACTTTAAACAAAATATTTTGGGGAGTCTAACAACCGGAGGGAGGATTTTTCGTCTTCGTTTTTTTTATGTGTGTGCAACAAATATTAAATTTTTGTGTACACGTATCTCTCTGTTTCTATCTTATCAAACCAAGCCTTGTCCTGATATTCCCTGAACATGCGTTACCCCTACCCCCTGCACTCTCATACCTTCCTCCCCCTCCCCACCAAATGATGCTCTCTTTTCACGACCTTCTTTCCCCGCTTTCTCTCTCTACTATTTCTATTTCTTTCTCCCCCCCCCCGCTCCCCCTCTCCTCTCTGCAGGGGGGCGCGGTGGCCCAGGGCTAGAGCATCGGCTTTCGACGCAAAAGGTCCCAAGTTCGAGCCCTGGATATTTTGCACCCTACTGGTTGGGTAGGTGTCAGTTTAATGTGACCGACTGAGACAGGAGTGATGATTTTCCCACCCTGTCTCTTGTGTGGCAGCACATTAAATTATCATACGTCAGTCTTGGGATTACTATTCTTTGAGGACTGATCACATTTTCTTCTCCAACCGTAAAAACCCGCGCCCTCTAAGGACCCGCTTTTCTTGTCTCCCGAGGAGCGGGTTGTTAGTAGTAGTAGTAGTAGTAGTAGTAGTAGTAGTAGTAGTAGTAGTAGTAGTAGTAGTAGTAGTAGTAGTAGTAGTAGTAGTAGTAGTAGTAGTAGTAGCAGCAGCAGCAGCAGCAGCAGCAGTAGAAGTAGCAGTAGTAGTAGTAGTAGTAGTAGTAGTAGTAGTAGTAGTAGTAGTAGTAGTAGTAGTAGTAGTAGTAGTAGTAGTAGTAGTAGTAGTAGTAGTAGTAGTAGTAGCAGCAGCAGCAGCAGCAGCAGTAGCAGCAGCAATAGCGGTTGTTTAAATAATGTAAAGAGTGCAGCAAGCCTAATGGTGCAGTCTTGGAGCTTTGTATTTTTATCATATTAATTTGTATATTATGCACAGCGCATTAAAAAAAATATTAGTTCCATGTATTTTTAAAGCTGTGAAACAGATGTTAGTTGGTGTTTTTTTTTTCGCAACTCCCTCATGATTGTCTCAGTGAAGAGGCTAAAATGCTGGGGATAGAATTGCCCGCCTGTCTTACACCTCGTTTTCCTGAGAACCATCGGTTTTTTTTTATCTTACTGTTGGCTGTTTGCTGATCGCAGAGGTCCATGATAAGATAGACAGTTTTTGGAATGACAGTTAAAGATCTTAAAGTTTGATAATCATTTTTGCGCTATAAATAAAACCAGTGTGTAGCTAAGCAAGCATTTTATTTTATTTATTTTTTTAAAAACTGAAATCAGCTTGAGCTTCTTGACTGTCTCTCTAGACGCGTTGTAATTAATTATTTTAGTTGAGAAGACTCCAACTGGCATGACTAATAAAATATAAAGCGCTGAAGCCGGAGCATTATTACGAGGGGTGTTCATTATGTCCTTAGCTTGACCTTGAAGCAGTTGTACTAGAGTAAAGAAATTTTGTGGGTAGCTAGATCATCTATGTTGAACACGGCATGCAAAATTTGGGGAAAATCGGAATTTTTTTTCTGCACCTTTTAGCGCATCAAGTAAAACAACCCCTAGGAAGTTGTCATTTGTTGTTTACAAATTGTTGCCATGGAGGCCGTTGAATATCGCTCTGTCATCAAATTCCTTCACTTAAAAGGACAAACCCCCACGGAAATTCATCAACAGATGGTAGAAGTTTATGCTGAAAAGTGCCCTAACTACAGTACGGTGACTCATTGGGTGAGAAAGTTCAAATCTGGCTTTTTGTCAGTGATGGATGAACCTCGCGAAGGCCGGCCAACATCTGTTGTGACTGAGAAAAACGTGTCCACTGTGGAGGGACTAGTAAAGCAGGACAGGCGAATAACAGTCAAACAGTTAGCAAGTGAAACCAGGATCAGCGTAGGTTCAGTTGAAAAGATTCTTCATGATCACCTCAATCTGAGCAAGGTCTCAGCTCGATGGGTACCAAGGTTATTGACCGCTGATCAGAAGAAAGAGAGGGCTGATTGTTGCAAACATCTTCTTCGGTTAGAAGCAAATGACGACTTGTTCTTTCAGAAAATTGTAACCATGGATGAGACTTGGATCTATCAATTCGATCCAGAGCCGAAAAACGCGTCTATGCAATGGAAAAGACCCTCATCGCCCCCACCAAAGAAAGCAAAGGTCACACAATCAAGTGGCAAGGTCATGCTGTCTTGTTTCTGGGACTGTGAGGGCATCATAATGACTGACTACATGGAAAAGGGGAAAACAATCACTGGAGAGTATTATTCAGGGTTGCTAAAAAGACTGAGATCTGAATTAGTAAGAAGAAGACGGGGAAAGCTTCGAAACGGAGTCCTGCTTTTGCATGATAACGCTCCTGCTCATCGAGCACGACAAGCCGTTGAGACAGCTGATCAGTGTGGCTATGAAATTCTTCCCCATCCACCATATTCACCGGATTTAGCTCCATCAGACTTCTGTCTGTTCCCAAACCTTAAGAAATCCATAAAAGGGCGCCGTTTTGAAGACATTGAAGATGCGATTTCTGCTGTGGAAGAGTGGTTTCAAGCGCAAAATGACACGTTTTACTCTCAAGGACTTTTGAAGGTCAAGGACAGGTGGCAGAAATGTGTAACTATGCAGGGTGACTATGTAGAGAAATAAATGTAAGTGTGCCAAATTTTAAGTCTCTGGGTTTATTCCTTCATTGTCATGCTAAGAACATAGTGAACTCCCCTCGTATATTTGCTTCCCACGGTACATTACATGACTAATAAAATATAAAGCGCTGAAGCCGGAGCATTCTTGTAAGCTAAACCTTTTTTTTTCTTAGGTATGGGTGCAGCTACAGTTTGTAAACATTCGTCAGGGTATTTCTATATATATAGAGATAAATAGTGTTAACCTAAGCGTACATAACTGGGACATATGACCTCTCAGGTGTTACCCTATTCTCCACTTGCTTTTATCATTTTATGCATAGATTTCTTAATATCCGGCTGAATTTCCAATCTGGATCTTATTGATTGCTCGTGCAATCTCAAATCTAAGAGGGTCAATGTGGTTCCATTGTTTCACAACTTTTTATAATGTATGTGAACTCATACATACAAGAACAAGCTTTTTTCCATCTATATAGATATAACAAAAAAAAACAACAACAACAAAACAGCAAAAAAAAAAAAAAAAACCCAACCAAAAGCAACCTATTCCAAAACGAAAAAAAAAATCAATGAAAAAAAACAACAACAGAGGAAAAAAAAACGCACACCACCGCACCCCGTAAAAAAAAAAAAACTCTCCGTTTTTAGCCTGTCCATCTCCTTGATCTTTGACTGATGTTATATTTTGGTCTTGATACCTACATTGTTGAGCTCTTGTTGCAGGCGCGAATTATATTACTTTTTGTCAATAAAATTAAAAATCCTAGGATATTTTTTGGATAAGAATTATCTGACATAATTATGAATGATTAACAATAATTACACTACGTGTCTAACACCATGGTCTTACATCTTACAAATAATAATTATAATTATCTTATCATCAAAGTCAGACTTCTTTTATAGTAATTCGTTTAAAATATTTCAATTGATCGAGATTATGAAAATAGTGTTAAACGTCCTCAATCTCTTTTTCCGTTTTAAAAGTTTATATTCGCGTATAAAACTTTTTTTTAGCTGCATGGAGATCTAAGTAATTAAAATAACTTTTCATCGCTTCTACGAAACTGAAGTAATAAAAACAAATGTAAATCAACGGACATCAGTCACTGTGGTATCGTTACTTTACTAGTTATCATATTATAAAGTTGACGTGAAAGAACTAACATCTAGCATACCACCAAAAGGTAACATGCTTAACGGATATTTTTCTTAAAGAAATATTGATGTGTGATACCATAGACTATACAATTAGTAGTGATGCGTTTCACAAATAAAAATAAAAGCTTACAGTGCTTTTGATACAGGAAGCTAGCGCGATCCGTGCTCACCCTCTTTTTTTTTTTATTGAAATCAAGGCGCTTGAATAATTTTCAGACTGAGTATTTACTATAATTTAGAGAAGGGGTATGCTTCCGTCTTAATTATATGGTGCCATATCCTCACCGTGAGATCTCTCACTGTTCTACCCTCTATAGTGATGCTCTCTTGCATCGTTCAATTGTATTGGAACTTACTTCATTTAAAAAAACAACTCTATAAATGTCCTATAAGACATTCTTGTAATTATATGATCCTATTGAAGTGGTAAAACATTCTTAAATTAATACAATAAAATTGGGCTAATATCTATAAGTTGTTTTTTTTACCCCACCCTCACCACAAACCCTTAATCTTCCTCTTGCATTTCAGATTGTAGCTTTACTGCTTTGTGTAACAAGCGGAGTAAACTTGATTTTACCTCTTGTAGGAGATACGAGCTATCCTCCCTCGTATTATCTTTCGCACTCTGTGTGGCTGATCACTTATGTAAGTATCAAGGTTTTTACAATCTGAATGTCAAAATTATCAATTATATATTGGTTTTGATAACGAAACAATTTTAATTATTAAAATGGAGCTTAAAAATAAATGGGTTTTTGTGTGCAAATCGGCTCAAGGAAGTCCGGCATGAAGTGTAATGGTTGTGAACTTCAAGTTTGCCAATTTCTAATTGGATACATTACAAAACTATAAAAGTTATACACTCTAATACAAAAAAACCCCCCCAAAAAAAACAAGGTGGTGCAGTGGTAAAATGCGTGCCTTTTAATATGGGGTTTCACAGTTCAATCCTCTATCAGTACATCTTGTTCCTTTCTGTTTGGGTCGACGTGAGTATAACGTAATCGGCTGAAACAAAAGTCCTGACATTACCACTCAGTTCAATTGCCAGACGTTAGTTTTGGGACTCGTCCACCATGTAACCTAAATGCTTACGACTGATGTTAAGAAACCATGAAATCGAGCGATGAACATCGAATTCTTAGAAAAAATAACGTCTGAAGTTTGACAAACTGTATTTTTCTCCATTTCTATTTCTATTTAAAATCAGAACATCTCTGGCCATTAGAAACGAGATCTTATAAAAAAGTGTTTCCACTTTGTTAGAGCACGTCATAGTGTCATTTTGTTGATGTATTTTTTTCACCATTTGCCCACATTAAGATGATATTTCAGTTTAAAGACTGCAGTTAGCCGAACAGTAACTACATTTACACGTATTTAGCATTATGGTACCCAAACCGCTTGCTTGATGACCAAAAAAGTGGGGCTGACCTCTTTCTCATAAAATTCACGTGATGCTTGGAAGTCAGCTTATACAAGAAGTAAAAAAAAAAATAGATATATGATCTAGACCAATCAGCAAATTGTTTACAAAAAGACAACTGTAACGTGATTTTATTTAAGTTTTTCTTTTTTAGAGAAAGAGGTAATCCCCATTAACCTAATTAATAATAGCTTGAGTCTTCTAACTACGTTCGGTAACTCTCAGTAAACTTACATTCTTATAGGTTTGATAGAGTTAAAATTTGCTCATCCTGTAATTGGAAAACACAGAGCTTTTACACGATATAATTATATTATTTCATAATCATAATGTGATAAAAAGATCGACCTGTGCCTGATTTACCCTGGGTGTCTAACAATAATACTACAAAGGCATGATTTTATGTTAAAATTTTCACCCTCATTAATTTTTTTCCATAATGTTTTTGAAAGTAAAAAGGTCTACCACTAAAATATCCTCCCCTTCCCCCACACACAAATACCAAAAAGATTACATAAAAAACATGAAAAAAAAAGAAGATAAGCCTGCTTATAAGAGGGGAAAAATACAACTAACAGCAAACAATCATATAATTCTACTCGGATTAGTTGAAGTCTATTGTGGAACATAGGGCCGCCAAACCTAAACCTCCAGGCCCACACATGACTTGGTTTTGGCTGGTCCTCTTCAGCTCGGCCCATGTGGTACCGTCGGTGCTTCTCCTCCAAGTCTGCTTTGGACGGCCGACCTTTCTTTTTCCTTGGGGATTCCACTCCAGGGCTTGCCTTGCTACTGGGGTTAATACTTTGCATTTTCGGGCTTTTAGGAGGAGTACCTGTACTACATTGATGTTTAAAAGTAAACCATGACTTCTATCTGGGTTTAAAAAAAAACCTTCAGTAAGCTAAATAATTATTAAGTTCCTTTATCCTTTGCGCCATAGGCACTTGCGTGTCTTCTGATGCTTGTGTCGCGAAGGTCAGGAGTAACTTCCCCTTGTGTTGTGTTCCTGTTCTGGCTGTTCACTCTCGTATCTTGGATCGTACCGTTCTACACAATAAATCTGGAGAAGGTAAGATGCCGTTTATTTTTCAAAATTTAGTTTTCTTTTTTAACAAATTGAAACCTCGTTGTGTTTACTTCTTAAAAAAAAATAAGACACAATTTATTATATACATCAAATTTTTTATGAGTCGTACAAAAAATCAACGGGGCCAATTATTATTCTTATTAATAGACTTATTATTATTATTATTATTATTATTATTATTATTATTATTATTATTATTATTATTATCATGAACATTACTATTCTGACTGACTTTGGAATTTAAAGTAAAAATGGAGTTAAGTATGAATATAATTATGGCAATCCCTTTACAGTGGTGTATTACATTCTTAAGTTTAAATTTAGCAAAGTTTGGTGTAAATCATATGACAATTTTAAAAGTGATTAGTGTCTATTAAAATTACACCAATCTGTTTTTAAAAAATCCCCTCAAAGAACCAACCATTGTTTTTTGTGTGTGTGTGTGTTTTTTATATGTATAGGCTGGTATACCTCGGGTACAAGAAAGCAGTAGTTATATCGGACATATTTGATGTACCTGGATTCATGCAGTGCCGGTTTAATGTGCCAGCCTTCTCAGATGCATGGGATAAAGAGCTTCAAAGTAAACCAGCTCTCAAACACTCGTGAGTTTCGCACTTAAGAAAAAAAAAAGAAAAAGAAAAAAGTCGAAATCTTTTTTTTACATGGTTTTGGGGGAACATTAAACTTTTTAAATATTAATTCTCTACACTTCATCATGCTTTACGAGGTCAACTGCTTTGGATAACAAATATGTAAATATGAGGCCTCTCGCATCTTTTCCCCTTTCTAAATCCGACCTCTATGTCGCCGGCTTCTGCCTCTGTTATTTTCTAAACGTTTCATGATACTGTCCTAAGTTCGATGTAAGCGAAAAAATTCCAACTAAACGTTTTACACAGAATTGTGAAAAAAAACAAAAAAAACAAATAATAAAACCAAACGATTATTTTGAAAGTATATAGTTTTTCTTGATACGATAATAACCCTCTGCACGTCTCATTAAAAAACAAACTGCAACACGCAAAACAAGCATAAAAGAACGTTCCATCCTCAGCATAGAGAATCCAAGCACGTATCGCAGCATCGGCTTCTTGGGGGAGAACCATAAATCGACGACCAACAGCCGTTTTCTAAGCCCTGAACCGTCAGAAAAGACAAGACTTCTACCCAAGCACACAAAGGAAGATGGTGGCAACGATTTCAACGACAATAGTGGAGTAGGGGGAGAGAAACCTTCCCTTCTGCGAGCCCTGGTCAAAGTGTTCTTTCTTCCTCTCTTCAAAGCTCAGTTAGTGGGGGTAGCAGCGGATGTCCTGTTGTTTGTGAACCCCCTGCTGCTCGGGTAAGTTCCTCCATTGCTAGAATTCGATAAAACAAGTTGATCTTGGTTTAAGAAAGTGAAGTACAATGTATCCTAGTCCTAGATCTTAAGAATGATCATGTATGGTGATCGCACCCCAGAACGCACTTGTCCATAGAGTTCCCCCTTTCTCTCTCTCTCTCTCTCTCTCTCTCTCTCTCTCTCTCTCTCTCTCTCTCTCTCTCTCTCTCTCTCTCTCTCTCTCTCTCTCTCTCTCTCTCTCTCTCTCTATCTCTCTCTCTCTCTCTTTATCGCTTCCGTTCTCTTCAAAATTATATTATTCATAAATGTATCCGTCTTTTCCACAAAACTTAAAACAACAACAGAAACAAACAAACAAAACCAAACAACATTAACAAACAACAACAACAACAACAGAAAAAACAACAAAACAGAACAAAACAAAAAGCAACAAACAACAACAAAATAATAACTCCTTTAGTAATATATGATTTTTTGTTTGTTAAAACGAAGCATCTAAAACTGGTTGATGAAAATAGAAAAGTTCTTTTTGAGTGAAGGTGTATGTCAATAACATTTGCCCAATCTTATTACTGGTACAACTTATAACATTTAAAATATGTTTCATAAGAAGTTAAGAAAAATAACGATAAG
The DNA here is from genome assembly GCA_003991915.1 of Elysia chlorotica. Lineage (NCBI taxonomy): Eukaryota > Metazoa > Mollusca > Gastropoda > Plakobranchidae > Elysia > Elysia chlorotica. Next base: position 1,133,722 of record RQTK01000013.1, read on the forward strand.
AACGACAGCAAAAAAGTGTCCAAACATGACATTTCGGCAAGACAAAAAAAAAGGAGAGATAATCTTTTTGCCTGCATGAGGAATTTAATGTACATGAATACATAATAAAATTAAATGTTGTATACTTCGACACTTAGGGCCACAATTTCAACGTCGCCGTAGCCTACGACGCGTCATAAACCTTCTTGATGTTACGACGCGTCGTAAGCTGCGGCGGCGTTGTACTTACAGCCCTTAATGTATTGCAGTCTCTCAATATATTGTCTTTACGTATTTACACATTGGAAAAAAAATCTTTTTTTAAAGAAGCGTTATTCCGGCCTGATTATTCTGTGTCAAGTGTGACGCATGCACTTGTCCCAGTCTTAATTAAGAGCGCTTTACTTAAAATCGCTTATCTTATCTTGTTTGTTTTGCTCTTTAGCCCTCAAAACACCACGCGCTACTAGACGTACAGGCTAACCAACAGAAATAAAAGTAAAAAAAAAACTAAAAATAGAAGCAAGCATGGAGTCGTACAAACTACCAATGCTAAAAAAAATATTACACAAAAGAGAACAAAAACTTGGGACCATTCAAAATAAGACCGAAAATCGCGAGCAAATGAAAAAAGAATAAAACAAGTACAACTGTAATAATCTGCCCGATTTACAATTATAAAGAACATCATGCTATTTGCCACCATCAATGTAGAAAAGTTATGCGAGACTTACAACTATCTTCGAAATGTGGCCACTGGCCAGAACAGCATCGTAGTATTGATTGGGTCAGTGTCAGTATCATTTGACCAGCTGAGACTTAAGTCCTGGTAGCCCTAAATCTACTCTGTGCCCCACTGTGTCAATGTATTATAGTCAGACGTTAGTCTAGGATCCGTTTGCGAAATACCTTAGTTGTTGGTACTGAACGATAAGAAATTAATAAGCCAGTTAACAGAAGAATGTCACGGCATGCTAAATCACCTTTCGACTTAAGTCCAGTTTTATTTTTTCTACGCGATAAATTATTATAATTTCCGTTCCATGTAATTTTTTGTTATCTCCTTTTTCATGCGCCGAAAATAGGCTAAATAAAGTTGTAACTTTCGCCATAAAAATATAATTGTTTTTCACCTAGTCCGTTTATAATGGAGCTTGATTTGATAAATTGCTTTATTACTTAGTTCAACATTTTTGAAAAATTCATTCTGAAAAACGTGAGGCAAGGAGTGATTAATTGTGCTCAGGCCTTATTCAATATTTTAAATACAAAAAAAAAAATGAGCTATAATTTTAGAAATAACTCAACCTTTCAAATTGCCTTTGATGCCTCTTAACACACAATATTAAAGAACTCAGTTGGGCCTGATTCACACTGGTTCCTTCACACAATCATGTTTTTTTTTTAATTTTTTCCTTTAGGGAACTCATTTCATACATAGAGGTCAAGGACGAGAAAGATTTTCCACAATGGACAGGCTACATGATGGCCGTCGCCTTCTTTGCTGTTGCAGTCTGCAACTCCTTGTTATCCAACTACCGCTACTTCGCATGTAACAACATTGGACAGCGAGTCAAGACAGTGCTCAGTGCGGCCGTCTACAGGAAGGTTTGTCCTACAGCGGAGATTGCCATTTGGGGGACATTGGAGACGGTCGAC
>RQTK01000013.1:1145852-1169292 GCA_003991915.1 Elysia chlorotica
ATGATAATAATAATCTTGTCTATTACAATGACAATAATAAAAAATACTAATAATATATTTGAAAACTTATAGAAAATAGTGCAGATGACTATTGGTAAAATATCTTTTTGCTTGTTCATAAATTGCTTTTTTCAAATTCGATTTCAATTGAATATTTATCGTAAGTTCAATAAAAAAATCTGTGGTTTTTTTCTTGCACCTTATCACATTTTCTTATTGTTTATTTTAACTATTTGTATTGTGCCTCATTTGTTTTTCTGATCATTTACAGGCGTTTATTTTAGAATTACGCTTGTTCTTTTTAATGCAACATTTATCTTTTCATTCAAGCCTGAAAATCCTGACATAAAGATAACAAATATAAATAGACAAAAAGACTGTTTAAAAATGACACAAAATGATGTCTATACATACTACGGGGGTATAATGTACTTAAAAAGCAGACTTATCCAAACCTTCCCCTACTTGTGCCTAATTCAAGCAATCCATTACTGCTACAACAGGTACGGACTGCTGTATTTGTGGCATTACTGCGTGCATTTGGTTACATTCCTGCTGCTCTTGCCTGCTTCACTTTGATACTGTACAATGGAGCTAACATAGCATCTGGCATCTGGCTCTCTGATTGGACAAGTGATAAATACCTTGCAAATGAGACTCATGTGGGAACAGGGAAATACACTTCTGAAACAAACTTGTACCTTGGAGTGTATTCTGCTATATCTGCAGTTCAAAGTGAGAATATTTTTTTGTACTGAATCATTATTATCATCATCATCATCATCATCATCATTATCATCATCATCATCATGACCATCATCATCATCATGACCACCATCATCATCATCATCACCACCAACACCACCACCACCACCACCACCAGATTTTATATGCTTTCTTTTTGAGCTTCATGCCCATTCCATGTTTTGACGTAGGTTTTAGATAGATCGATGAATGGAAAGAGGGTAATTTTTTTTCGTTTTTTTTTGTCATTTTCTGTGAATTTACCAGCCACACTTTGTGGTCACTTGGGTGTATATTCAATAATTTACTCCTACTTTAAGTAAGCCTTACATTTAAGTACTAAAAATGATTTTTTTTTGTCTATTGACATTCAACTTTAAAGTTGAAATAACTATATCAAGATAAAAAAAACTGACCAATTTATGCCCCCACTAACTTTTTGATCAAGCTAATTTGCAACATTGTCTTTACTTTGTAATAACCTGTAATTGCTAATTCTTTTGTCTTCCAGTTTTTGGCAATGGGGTATTTGTGATGCTTTGCTATGTACAAATGGTGACTGCATCTCAACGTCTTCACAACTCAATGCTTAACAGCATCCTTCACCAGTCCACAGCATTTTTTGACACGACACCTGTAGGGCGCATTCTGAATCGGTAAAAAGTTTTAAAGTTTTTCAATAATACAGCACCTTAGGTTATTTCTCAAAAACTAATATTAGTGTAAAATTCCAAGTTACTTGAAATATTTAAACGAAAGAGAGTGTGCATTGTTTAATTGTAAAATTCTGACAAATATTTATATGCTCCTTAGGAAATAAAGAAAGACAGAAGGAGAATGAGAGTTACAATGGAAATGAATTTATTGAAAGACGGAGAGAGAAAAGGAATGGTATAGAGGGAGAAGAAGAGGGAGGGAGAAAATGGTAAATATAGAGACAGTCAGAAAGGAGAGAAATATAGAAAGACTCATCTTAATTTACCCTTACATTATTAACAGTACTATCTTTTCACAGATTTTCACGTGATGTTGACGTGTTTGACCTTGCTCTGGGCCGACTCGTCCGACTTGTGTTTCAGTATTTTTTTACTCTAATTGTAACAGTGGTGATCATCAGTTACTCAACACCTATATTTCTGGTTGTTGTAGTACCCACAGTGCTTCTTTACATCTTGTTCCAGGTTTGTAAATTTTGTGTATGCTTCTTTTTCACTGTTTTCCTGCATGCCTTTCTGCCCTTCATACTGTGTTTTTTTTACCCACTCTTGTGTGAAACATTTACTGTTCTGCACATAATAGAATATCATAGAGCCTATGAAAAATTTTTTTCTGTTCTTTTTTCACTGACATGAAATTGTATTCAAAGGATCAATAGTGCATTGTAGTACCACATTATCTTTTCCCTCATGACTGGTTATGTCATCCAAAAAGTCATTTTCGGTTATGAATTCAGAGTCCATGATGGGAAACTTAAAAATCAACCAAATTTCCAGATATAATATTATTACATTCTGGAAAAGCCAAAAAGCAACTATTAAGTTCTTTGATAATATAAACAATTTGTGAAAAGACTACCTAAAAAAACATTCTCATTGTGCTTTTTGCCGAGAAAGAGAGAGATGGTTTTCTGTAAGGAAATATTGAGGGATATGTGATGATTATTGAAAGGATATTTCATCATTTGACAATATGTACACTGAAACAATCGTAGTGATAATTAAAATTGTCTCAAGACTTCAACATCTTTTCACTGGCCTCTATGGAGAGAGAATATTTAACTCCCCCCCCTCTCTCTCTCTTTCTCTCTCTGTTTTAAAACATCCTAGATTCCCCAGAACTGGAAATATTTTCTTTTCTTTGATCTAATGTTTTGCGTTCAAAGTAATGGACTTGCATGTACTCTTTTTGTTCATACTTACCCTCTACCACACATAAGCATGTATACAAAGCAAAAGATATTAATGCCTATCTATAACTCTTGATTAATGAGATAATCTGTGAATAATGGATTCTTTGCCTTACACTTTCAGAGGTTCTATATCCCGTCTTCCCGACAACTTCGTCGTCTTGAGTCAACATCACGATCGCCCATTTTCTCTCACTTTTCTGAGACCATCAATGGAGCGAGCAGCATTAGAGCATATGGTGTCTCTGATCGTTTTTACCTTGATTCCCAAAGCAAATTGGATGAAAATAACAAATGCACTTTTGCCTTTGATTCTGCCGCAAGGTATTATACATTATACATGACACACAGCTTCTCACGTTTTATAAGACTTCAACTTTAAAAATTGTATCTGCTTTATGTCTATTGAGGACATTCAATTTTTTTTTTAGTATAAAAGAGATACATTTGTTTTTATAATGTTGCAAAGAATCAAAATTTCAAATATCTGCCATTTGTCTTTTTGTCCTGGTTACCTTGCATTTGGAATGAACAGTAAACAGAAAGCATAGGTCATAATTTGTAAAGTTACAGTGCTGTGGAGTGTGCAGGGTTAATTTAAATGAAGATTCATTGCCTTGCCCAAGAACTATGATAAACTCAGAGAAACCATGAAAGTCTTAGATGAAAAATTTGAAAGGGTAACTTGATACTAGACACATAATCCTATTCATGGTATATCTGTTCCCCAGATGGTTAAAAGTGAGGCTTGAGTTTTTGGCCAGTATCTTGGTGTTTTTTGCCTGCATCTTTGCAGTCATTTCAAACGACATTTCTCCAAGTTTAGTGGGCCTTTCTGTCACATATGCTCTACAGGTGAGAATGCTCTTGGAATTTGATATTTTCTACTACTCAACATCTGTGCTAATTACTTTGTACGAATATGACAATATGAAACTAAATTGATATTTTATCATACATATAGTACATTTATGGTAGATAACAAAACATTACAGGCTCGTCGAAATTTCTCTATATCAAAACATACAGTATGTTTCATGTATAATGAGTAAATATTAATACCAGAAACTCCAGATATTGGCGAGACGAATTTTGACAAAGAGGTTCGTTATCTGTCACAAGAACTGCAAGGGAACAATTTACTTTATTTTCTGTGATTCGCTTTTATTATTCCCTAATGATGTTGTAGCGCACTCCTAAAGAATGCAGACAAGGAGGAACCAATGCACATGCAAAAAAATCTCTGCAATTTTTAGAAAATCTATCAACTCATAGGGACATCTCAAACCCCCAACGAAATTGTCAACCACAACTTCAGAAAGTTTTGGTCTGGATGGTAAGCTGCACCTTGGTGAAAGTTTGGAAGATTAGGAATATTGAAAAAATGTGGGGCTAGCACAATAATGCTGATTTATTGAGGCAGGATTCCTCAAAGTGCCCAGCACACACTCAAATGCTTCTATTTTATTCTCTATACTGCTCTCCTTGCATTTACAACCCATGTTCTACACCTTGCAAAAAATGATATAGTATTTTTTTCATCCATCAAAGTTAGAAAAATGAATTATAGGCAAATAAAATGGGACCAAATTAGCCCGGCAAATAGATAAAACTCTAACAAAATGCCCAAGGCGCATCTTTAGCCCAAATTTTGATTGAGGAGGTCGCAGATATTCTGTTGTAAACCTTTACACTGTTATATCAATTATTACACACAAAAAATCAATAATAAGAGGTTTAAATAAGATTCTATTGTTACAAAAAACTATCTTAGTTTTCCAAATAGCCGTTTTTTTAATTGGTGAGGGGAGGGGGGGCGGTAGCCATAGGGTAGAACATTGGCTTTCCTGACGCAGAAGGTTCGTGGTTCGAGCGCTGGGTTTTTCACCCCTAACTGGTTGGGTCGGTGTCCGTTTAATTTGCATTGAACGACGTGAGACAGGAATCATGGTTTCTCCGCCCTATTTTGTGTGCGCCAGCACATAAAAATTGTCAGACGTCAGTCTTTGGGCCCGTCTACATAAAAGCCTATATAGTGCTGACGTTGGACATTAAACCAATTCAACTACAACTGTACATTGGTATTTTTTTTAAATTTTTTTTTTTGGGGGGGGGGGTCTCCTTAATTGTAATTTGAGAGAGTAAGTAAGTTAAAAAAAAATAATAATAAATCGGTGACTTCGGGTTTTATCTAGACAAATTTATAGATCTAGATCTTGATATACTTTTTTTCGTTAGAAAAATTAAAAAGGGAAACCAATCTTTTACGTTATCATTACTTTTCTGTTTCAAGTGAAAAATAAAATTAAAAAAAAACACTGGGTCTTCATTACAATTATTGCCAGAGTACTATTTAATATAAGATTTTTTGCAGGTTTCTCTATTGTGATTTTTACAGTGGTGCAAACAAACATATACAAAGATGAACTGAAGCGCTGCAGGATACATTGCCCTAGGTGCCAAAGCATTGCGGAATTTCACCACTTTAGTTGTGCAGACAGTGGTCGACCCAATGATCAAATTCGCTTTCGTGCAGTGTCTCACTATAGATCGTCTCTGATAATACTTATCATGAACATAAATCCATACAGGCATACACTCATTTATGATCGCTCTTGCTAAGCATTGTAAGGTCTGACTTTCTTATAATAATTGTTATATTTTCTACTTCTTTACTCGATTCACACTTCTTTTTCTTATTACCTAAAAGTGCTATAAGCTTTATAACAGAAAAGCAATTTACAGTTAAACAAATATTTTATACATGAACATGAAATAAAAATATGGAAAATATTAGGATATAAAAAAAAAAAAAGTTGTGCAATCATTCTTGCAAATCAGTTCTTGGTTCCTTTTATCCAAAATGAAAGCTTTTAGATTTCATTGTTACTTGAAGTTCTAATAAGACGCTCTTCAAAAAATGTTGTTATCAATAATCATTTATTATTTTATAATAGGTGACTGAGGCTTTGAATGCGCTCATTGAGACAATGACAGTATTAGAATCAAACACTGTCTCTGGGGAGAGAATCGTTGAGTATATTGGCCTTACTCACGAGGTTGGTAAAACATTACATAATAATTTATATGAGATGTTGCATGAAAATATACATAATGTGCATTTTTTCGTTTAACCTTTATAGACTTCTTTTTTTTAAGGATTGTCTTGGCTATGGAAAAATGTTGAAACTAAAACTGTTAATCTAAATTTTAACTGGACTTTTTAAAATTGGGTTTAAATGCATTTATAATATTTATTGTCCAGCTTTATCTTTTTATTTAGTTAGTATGGGCAATGAAAGAAAAGTCAAAATGTGCAACAAAGATGCCTTGTTACCAATTTTTCTAAGTTGTGAAAAAGAAAAATACAAGGAGACCAATAAAGATAATCAGAAATAACTTTTAAAAAACATTTTAAAACATTAGAAATCCAAGGACTATTGTTTTCTTTTTCCTAATCTGTGTGATCAAGCTAAAGAGAAAAATTCACTCACATTAAAATGGTTGTTGTTAGCAACACAATGTGTCTCAAACAAGGCAATCCAAAATATTATAACAATAATTTGCTTTAAACGTAAGTGAATTTTTCTTTTTGAAAACTTGTTATAAATGTATCATATTTTTTTATGCCAACGCCACAACCCATTTAAAATGATTTCACATTCCCCCAGCCAATCTGGATTGACAAGCATTGCCGGCCACGCAAGGACTGGCCCGCTCATGGCAAAATATCATTTTCCAACTACAGTACACGCTACAGGCCTCAGCTAGATCTGGTATTGAAAGGCATCTCCTTCTCTGTCAAGGAGGGAGAGAAGGTAAAAACACAAAACATTCTATTTTCTATTTTAACTGTATATGTAAACAATGCTGTATTGATCTTGCATTATTTTATTCAAACAGATACAACATGCACCGTGCGGTAAATGGTTTGGACTTCTTGAATGTAAAAAAAATAACTGTAAAACTGTACTTTGTGTTTTTATGTCTTAGGTAAATTTGTCTAACAATAGTTTCAAAACAAAATTTCTTTGGAAACTAAATTTAAAAAATGGCTTTTGTTTCATGAATTTCATAATTCTTGTACTTTTCTCCTTTAACAATAGATTTCTTCCAACCTTCTCAAAAGTAAACCAAGACTTGAGTAAATAGGTAACTGCAATATGAATCTTTCTATTTTATGTTATTAAAAATTAGTTTGTGCCCTCGCAATACATGAAAAGTAATAAATCATTAATTAAGTGCTTTTCTTTTTTCTTAGTTTTATAACAGTAATGAGACATAACATTCTGCGGGACGAAATGAAGCCATGACATTTTGCCTTTTCAGATCGGCATCGTGGGTCGCACAGGGGCAGGCAAGTCTTCTCTATCCATGGCTTTATTCCGAGCTATTGAAGCCGCTGCAGGGTCCATTGTGATTGATAATGTGGACATCAGCACCATTGGTCTGCACGATCTCAGAGCTGGTCTCACCATTTTGCCTCAGGTCAGTCAACTCAAAGACAAATATTTACCCTTTTTCATCTTATTATCATTTGATATTCAATAGTCTTCAAAATAAGAATAGATCGAAAGGTGGGATAACTTTTCATGCACATTTAAAAAATTTATTTATTAACTTTACATAGCCACTACTCATAATAAAACTTTGTTGTGTTTTCTCTTCTACCCCCCCCCCCCCCTCTCCAATTCCAAAGAAATGTTAAAACAATTTGAGAGGATGAGGAGTAATTGTTACACATTTTTAAAACATGTGTATAACTTTCTAGATCAATTGAAAATAATATCGGTGCCTACTTAAGGTCTCTCAACAAGATTCTCATGTCTCTCTTTGGGACTTGATCGATCACCGTCTGGGCGTAGTCATACAAACTCACTTTCTCCTCGATCGCTGCTACATTTTTGGGATCAAAACAGTGGATATTCGTAAATCTTGCAGTCAGAATCAACGATGATACAGGTTCCCAGGACAGTAGTGCCTCAGGTGTCATAAGCTATGCTCTTCCATGTGTGTTATCTTGACCTTCTTCATTTCCAGAGTGGATTACAGTAGGCCCTATTTCCATTGACTAGTCTTTTTCTTCCTGTCTTTGTCCATTTGGTCTCACAGAGGCCAAAAATGTTCAAGCTGTAACTGTTCATTTCTTGACATACTTGTGCAATTCTTCCAGTTTCATACAGGGTTCTGATGTTCCAGGTCACTATCTTGGTCTTGGTCTTGGTTGTCAGAAAAATTGACGGCACACCAGCTTACCTAAGGCTTTCACCTGTGCATGTCATGAGCTCTACATGAGAGGAATCCTTCTTAACCAAGCTAGTTTTGTGGATATTTGTTGCGGTTCCTGTAACAGTATTTTTGTACGAGACAGGGTTGTTAACCCCATGCCCAACTCCCAACCTGGAGGGCCAGTGAGTGCTCATAGTCTAGTCTCTACCTTTTGACCTGTCTGGCTTGGGTGACCCTACCAGGAGACGAATCTCCAGCTAGCTTAGCTCTTGTGGTCAATGAGACGCTCAAGCCTCCCAACCAACGGCAAGGTGTCACTCTTTGGGAGGATTGCAAAAATTAAAGATATTATACATCGGCGTACAAATCATAAAAAATCGAACTGGAAAAGGTATCTAGTTATGCAGGAGATACCCAGCACTGATACTTTCTGCTCTTTGTGCATCATTACACTGAAATCATTGTAAAAAAGCAAAGCAAGTGGGAAAAAGTATCTCATCAACAAAGCTTGTCAAAATCACTTTCTTTAAAGGACCCAGTCCTATTCTCAGGCACTATCCGCTTCAACCTTGACCCCTTTGACCAACACTCGGACGCGGCCATCTGGAAAGCCTTGGACCACGCCCACCTCGGCAAATTTGCTAAAGAACTGCCCGGGCAGCTGGAGCATGTGTGTGAGGAAGGTGGACAGAACCTCAGGTGGGTTGTGCACGTTAAGGATATTTTTGTACGTGGGAGGGAATCTTTGTCCTAGTTAAATGTTTCTTAGTTTCCAAAGCAGGATCCTATATGGCAACGGACCCCGACCGATGGATGATTTTAAATGCAACTGCACAATGATAGCGTTTCTGGCATAGTGCACTCTGGCGTCTCCATTGAGAATCCTCCTTAAAAATATAGCAGAGAGCCAGGATAGAGCTTAGCTTTCTCTCACCAAACATTATCTTTCCTGGCAGCATAACATAATTATATTGTTTGCTATCATTTTAATTTACTTCAATTAAACCGACTTTGGCTTAGAGCTTTAAGAAAGTCTAAATAATTATTTTTAATACCATTTGGCTATTAACTGCCCTCACCATATTTTCATATCTCAAATTGCTGCTGTCATGCTACATATCCCAATGCCTCCCCAGTGTTGGCCAGCGCCAGCTGATGTGCCTGGCCCGCAGCCTGCTGAGGAAAACCCGCATCCTGGTGCTGGACGAGGCCACGGCTGCTGTGGACCTGGAGACGGACGCCCTGCTACAGGAGACGATCCGCGAGGCGTTCAGGGACTGCACTGTGCTCACTGTGGCCCACAGGCTCAACACCGTCATCGATTATGACAAGTAAGTGAAAACTTTGATCTTTATAGGTCTAGTAATGTGTTCAGAGACTGCACTGTGCTTACTGTGGCTCACAGGCTCAACACCGTCATCGATTATGACAAGTAAGAAAAAAACTTTGATCTTTATAAGTAAAATAATGTGTTAAGAAAAATAAAATGTAAAAAATGTAGCACACAGGCTCAACACCGTCATCGAATATGACAAGTAAAAAAGAAAAAACTTTAATCTTTATAAATAAAATAATGTGTTAAGAAAAAATGATAACATAAAGTGGCACACAGGCTAAACACCGTCATCGAATATGACAAGTAAGAAAAAGTGCTCACTGTGGCTCACAGGCTCAACACCGTCATCGATTATGACAAGTAAATGAAAACTTTGATCTTTATAGGTCTAGTAATGTGTTAATGTGTTCAGAGGTTGTACTGTGGCCCACAGGCTCAACACCGTCATCGATTATGACAAGTAAGTGAAAACTTTGATCTTTATAGGTCTAGTAATGTGTTCAGAGACTGCACTGTGCTCACTGTGGCTCACAGGCTCAACACCGTCATCGATTATGACAAGTAAGAACTTTGATCTTTATAGGTCTAGTAATGTGTTCAGAGATTGTACTGTGGCCCACAGGCTCAACACCGTCATCGATTATGACAAGTAAGAACTTTGATCTTTATAGGTCTAGTAATGTGTTCAGAGACTGTACTGTGCTCACTGTGGCTCACAGGCTCAACACCGTCATCGATTATGACCAGTAAGAACTTTGATCTCTATATGTCTAGTAATGTGTTCAGAGACTGCATTGTGCTCACTGTGGCTCACAGGCTCAACACCGTCATCGATTATGACAAGTAAGAACTTTGATCTTTATAGTTCTACTAATGTGTTCAGAGTTCAGACACTGCACTGTGCTTACTGTTGCTCACAGACTCAACACCGTCATCGACGATGACTAGTAAAATGTAGAAATTTAAAGAAATTTCTTTGCTTCACACATGAAAAATATACTTGTACATGGCGATGGACATACATGTAGATTGACAGTGATGCTTTTTAAGTTTAGATTAAAAATAATTCTGTAAAATTCTGTTAATAGGTAACCTGACAATGAATTGAGATACAAACGATAAAATTTTCAACTAACATTTTACTCATCATAAGAAAAATAACTTTTTTAAACTCTTAGACAAATTGCGTTTGCTTTTTTTTTAAAGCTAAGATAAGTACTCCTTTAAAATTGGGTAACAAATACCTTTTACAAAAATCAAAGCTTTGGCTAAGAATTTGTGTTTTTGTTTTACTTACACTTAGTTTTTTTCTGTGCTTCTCATTACGGTTATTTATTTGCAAGCTTAAAATGGTATACAGATAACATTTTTCTCCTTTCCTCATATGATGCAGAATTTTGGTCTTAAGCAAAGGCGAAATCTCGGAATTTGGAACCCCTTCTGAGCTTCTCCAAAGACCATCTGGAATATTCTATGGAATGGCCAAGGAGTCGGGACTAATACAATGAATAAACAGATCACCACAAGTTGTGTGATAGTTAACGGATGCATAGAAATACTAAATGTTATTGTTTGACTAAATTTGCTCAATTATTCTAAATAAGTTATTAGAATATTATCTCTTTTCATTAGACCATGTCTCTATTTGTGGTTCAAATACATCAATTTTCTATTCTCTGTTTTCCTTGGTTCAGAAACTGATGTTCATTGCAATTGAATAAGCAATGTTAGTATGGTGACCCAGAATTTATTTTTTATCATTTTCACTTATTTACCTCGTGTATTTCCTTTTGAACAACAACAAACTGAACGAAAGCAACCCCCCCCCACCCCCCAAAAAAACAACAACAACAAAAAAACAAAAACAAAACAAAAACACACACAAATAAGAAAATGAACAGAACTTTAATAAAAACTAAAATGATTTTTGAAAACAAGTCATGCATGATTGTGAAAGAAATGTGTGTATCATCATGTTTAACGGGATTTACAATTACGTAGTATGTTTACATTTCAGTTTGATGATTTATTTGATCTAAAATTTGCATTATCTTTCATGTTTTAACTTTTCATTTCTAAACAATTTGTAGCAAATCAATTTTCAGAAATGTAGTAGTGTAGGCCTCAAGTGCTTTACCTCACAGATTATACTGCGTTTTCTAGCTATTCTTGCTGTTTTTTGTTGTTTATATATGAAGGACAACTCCCCATTCGTCATTTAGATGTTGGTTAAATCTCAAATGCTTTCTCTATGGCTTTTAAAAATGTATTGAGATCTCCAATGGTTTATTGAGCGTCTAGATTTGAGTCTTGATGTTTATGGGCTGTTATCAGTGGTTTGTTTGAAGAGAATGTCACCTATCTACCAAATCTTCCAGTTTCTTAAACATTTTTTCATTCGCTTTTCTCCCATGCGATGAGGTTGAGCTATAAAGCGAATGTTAGGAAGCCTAGGAACAGCACTAAACTTCAGGGATCCTGTTGTTTTATTTTTTATTTCTGTTTTTTTTTAATTGGTTAGAGGAGAAGAAAATCAATTCACCAATGTTCATTCAATGTTCACCCGATGTTCATCCAATAAATCAATATGAAAATGGCAAAATTGCCTATGGCATATTAAAAACTACCTGCTCCCTTTATAGGGCCCTTTTTAAGAATCTGGCGATGTTAAGCGAAGAGAGTTTGTCTTCCCTCGACTTGATTTTTCATAGCTATTTAAGACACGAAAGTAATACTCCTCCCAAGGAACTGGGTGTTTTTTTCCCCTCAAGCGAGATGATAGGCCTACTTAATTCACCAGATGAAAAGCAGAGAAAAGCGTGATAACATCTAATGACACAAAGTGATTAAGGGGTCATAAACGGCAAAACAGCGTACGCGTAGCATTAATTTAATTTTCATCGTAGAAAAGAAGGTCTTTCCAAGTTAAACTTCTCCTATATTCGAAAGTAGGATTCAATACCACGACGGGTTCTTAGACCTATGTCTGACATTTTAAAGTGCTACCACACATGAACAGAACGGGAATATCGAATCTTCTGTCTGAGTCGCCCATATTATACTGACACCGGCGCACGCATTAGGTAAAGAAATACGAACGCAGTCTTGTATTAGTTTCAAGTCGTCTTGGTTTACTTAAAAAAACCCTATAGGGAAATCACGGAAATGTCTGGCATACCAACAATTCGGGCATTACCAGAGGCTCGAACTCCATGTTTTCTGCTTACTATCCAGTGCTTTACCGACTGATCTTTCTGATAGGTTCGCATTTTTCTAATTGGATTCCGAAGTAGACTTTCGCCATTCAACCACCAGACAATCCGTATACGGTTCATTGAGCCCACATAAGCCCATAGAACTTCCATTGCTGGTGTTGTTTGTTTGTTTGTTAACGCATTTTTTTTATTGTACTCTTAGCTTGGTTAATTTACAATTATGTTGATCACCATAATTATTTCGCTTGACCTGAATAAATTTTGGTTTCAGATTTATTACTTTGTTAGAATCTGCTTCTTTTTTTATTATTGAAAATGATTGTTGGGTGAATATGCAGTGAAGCTGCGTTCCTTAATTATTATTTTTAAATTGTGCACGTATTAATTTTTCAATATATTTTAAGTGTTAAACTTGACATCTATTTTTGAATTTAACATCTAATGATTTTTTTTTGTATTAATGGAAAATTGGGTATAGTCTGCAAACCACAGTACTTAATGTTTTTCTCTTTCATTAATGTTTCTCTAGAAAGAGAGAGAGGGAGAGAGAGAGAGAGAGAGAGAGAGAGAGAGAGAGAGAGAGAGAGAGAGAGAGAGAGAGAGAGAATGTTGTTTGTTGTTGCTCACTTCCAAAGTTATATTATACTTATGTAGGCTTTATTAAGGACAGGCTCCAGGACTGGCGTCTGACAAATTTGCGTGCTACCAAAAATGAGATACGACGGGAAAACCTGGACTTCTGTCTCAGTCGGTCAAATTAAACTGACACTGACCCAATCAGTATGGGACGGAATTGGACAAATAATTTTTTTACAGATCGTGTGATTCGAAACCGCGGACCTTCCGATCTGGAGACGAATGCTCTACCTCTTGAGCCAGTTCATCTTCAAGAGGAGGAGGATCCTACACGGCTTGACAAAGCGCAGAGACTTGCACAGAGGGAGACCACGGGAATAATTTTAAATTAACTATAATTTGCAGGTATTTTTCAACAGTGGTTAGAAGTGGACTCAAAGTGAGAATGGGCGAAAATTGATGGCGCTTCTGAAAATAAATTTCCTAATCGTCGTACAGTACATGTGTAGTTTGATTTTCTTTGCTTTTCTGCTTTTCAAGTTGTTGTTGTTGTTGTTGTTGTTGTTGTTGTTGTTGTTGTTGTTGTTGTTGTTGTTGTTGTTGTTGTTGTTATTGTTGTTGTTGTTGTTGTTGTTATTTTTATTGATGCTGTTATGAGAATCGGTATTTGTAATAACACGTGTCGTAACTGTCTGTACTGTTTTGTTATGCTGCATATACGGACCATCAATTGTGCATTTAAAGGACAAATAAAGTTATATCTTATCTTATCTTATCTTATCTTAATGGCGAACGCTTTACCATTTCAACCAGTGCTCAAACGTCGAGAACAAATTCCAGAACAGATTTTATTATAACTATTGTCGGCGTCTCAAAAGCCAAAGAAATCAAAGCTTAAACATTAATGTAGTACCAATAAAAATAAAGTATACAGACGCTGTGGCACACATAATTATTGATACGCAATAGAACATTTGGACGGGGCAGTCTACAGGTGCTGTGCTGTGTGCCATCCAGCCAAAGAATATAAATTATCGAAAACTGACACACACACACATTGATAGGCAATAGGACCACCCATAATTACAGGCTGTGGACCCGGACAGGGCGGGCTACAGAACGTGCAGTGTGCGTCATCCAGCCAGGCCGGGTGTCCAACTACTTAATTACAGCGGGGGATCAGTCGTCAACACCGAGCATCTCACAGCATCTCAAAGGATCCTGCTGGTTAGATGATTGTGGCGATAGGGCGGTACATCACAGGCACCGAGAGACTCATACAAGCCCTGGGCTTAAAGCATCAGCTCCCGATGCAGCAGGTCAGTAGTTCAAGCCTCGCTCTATTATAATTCTATGTTTTTCCGTACCGATTGGATTGGGTCAGTGTCAGTATAATGCGATCGGCTATGTTCTGGAGTCACATTGCCGCATGTTATCTTTTTTAGCCATTTCCCATCACCCCGCACACATGTTGTGCAGGTTGATACACTTTTGTGCTAGCACCTTTTTGTATTGGTCTAAACACAGCTTCCAATTCAAAATTATCTATCTTTAACTTTTCAAGTTTTGGAAAAAATACCCCAAAATAGTGCGCATACGAGAGATATGCGATGTGAAAAAGTGCTAGGCCTAGAATTTGTTAAACTAGGAGAGAACTTTTCGCAAGTAAAGTGGTCATGTCCAGTTTTGTTTGTTTGTTTGTTTTTGAATAACATTGAACGTCAGCACTTAATATAATGTGGACGGGTCCCATGATCGATCTTTGGCAACTTTATGCACTGCCACACACGAGACAGTGCGGCTAGACCTGGACTCCTGTTTCAGCCGATCACATTAAACTGACACCGATCCAATCAGCAGAGAACGAAATGGGACTAATAAATATTTGACCAATCGTGGCATTCAAACCACAGATCCTCCGATCTGGAGATCAACGCCCTACCACTTGAGCCAGTTCGCCCCCATGGGCTGTAAAATCGTAACTTCTAATCGCGAAAGGTTAAAAAATCTCACGAAGGCTATGTTGACATGATGGTCCTTTGGTGTGGTTACGTTTCTTAGGGCTCTACAAAGATCGTATACGGCTATGGGACCAACTTCAGAACTAAGTAGGCTTTATTGTGGGCTGGCTCAAAGACTAACGTCTGATAAGTTTACGTGCTGCAACACAGAGGCAGTGCACTGCCGCAGTCAGTGGATTGATACCATGACTCAGTCTGAGCCAGTCACATTAAACTGACTCCGACAAAACCAGCAGGGGACGAAATCGAGAGTGCGGGACTCGAACCACGAACCACCTGGGTCGGAAGCCTATGTACTACCCCATGGCTACTGCGCCCCCGCAGCAAGGGACTCTGGTATAAAATATTAATATTTGATATAACAAACTATTAGCAAAATTATAACTTAAATATCATTCCAAGCAAAGGTTTCTTCAAATATTATGTGATCTATTTCACATCAAGCTGCAAGGTAAGCTGCACCATAACTTTGATTTTTAAAAGGATCCATTTGGTAGATTTGATTTTTAAAAATTATATGAGAAGAAGTGTTGCACCCGAAGAAAAATATCGCCCGAGTAAACGTTCAAACTAAAATAATACATGTAGTTAACATCGCATACTCATCCCAGTCACAGCTTGCAAAGCCATTTAGTATCCGTGATGGAAGTCGAATAAATCATGCAAGGGAAACAATCCAGTTATTTCATCGTCTTTTATCATACATTGTAATTATATAAATTGCGAAGGTAATGACGAGAGACGATTCTTTATTTTTTTCCTTATAGATTTTGATACCATTCTTTACATTTTCTATAGCGTATTTGTAACTTTATGTTTATCAGTAATATCACTAAATTGTTTTATTGCAACTATACTGGTTACACGAAGAATGTTTTATCACTTTGAAATCAAGATAATTATTTTAACTAAGCTGAATATATCAAATGCAGGAATGTTGTTGTTGATGATTTGGTTTAATGTCCAACGTCGGCACTATATAGGTTATAATATTGTGGACGAGCCCCAAGACTGACCAATTGTTCAATCATAATACAGGCTTATCTTTAAGGTGGTTGTTTAGGAGTACTTCTAAATAAACAGCATCAAAATAAAATAAAGATCCTTGAAATTTAATTAAAAACAACAAAAAGAAAAACAGACACAACTACGCAAATATTAAGTCTTAGGAGCCACTGTACACACTTCGTTGAGGAAAAAAAGAATATTAAGTGGACCAAATCTGAACTTATAATACAAGGAATAATGTCAGTGGAAAAAAACCTATTACTTGTATTCCACATATAATTTATTACATGTGTTTGCTCTGCTGCTGTCGAAGTTTCGCAGGTAAACTTAAGGAACGTTAAATAATTCATGGACCAAAAATCTTATCAACCAGTCTGCCTATCGATATTCAAACGTCTTGGGAAACTTCATGCACGATTAAGATCTTGCTATGGCACACATTAATTTAACGTGGGCCAAATTTTTTACAACAACCAAGTCCTATCTGGTTTCAACATTATTTGAAGTGTTTAAGTGTGTTGTTACCTTACAGACCTACATCTCCAATGAATACCATTTTAAGGAGCGTTTTGTAAACCATGCTCTCATGAGTGACAAGGCATTCTCCGTCGATGCATCCACAAGGTTTTAATCCCACAAAGTACAATCGTTTTTCAGTTATTTTTTCAATCATCTTCACTTTAAGCCTAATTATATCGACTGCTAAAACTTACGTGAAATTATACATATATTTATGTATAAATATATTACATGCATGTATGAATAAAATAGTAGCATCCAATGTATGAATAAAATAGTAGCTTATTATCCAATGCCTGCTATCAAAGGAATAAAAGGACATAATGCAAGCAATGCTTATCTTAAACGTTTCCTTTGATTCCCCTGTGACTAAAATGCCAAGTTCATATTTTGAAATGGCAACTATAAATTAAAATCCTTTCCCTTCATAAGCTATCCAATGCCTGCTATCAAAGGAATAAAAGGACATAATGCAAGCAATGCTTATCTTAAACGTTTCCTTTGATTCCCCTGTGACTAAAATGCCAAGTTCATATTTTGAAATGGCAACTATAAATTAAAATCCTTTCCCTTCATAAGCTACGAAGGTCGACATTTCTAAAATTTCCTTTGTTCTAAAAGCTTTGACCCATTAACATGCGTAACCTGCCCAACATAATATGATCCTTTGCCTTTGTTCTAAAAGCTTTGACCCATTAACATGCGTAACCTGCCCAACATAATATGATAATAGCATTTTGATTGTTGAAAAAGTAAGTAAATAAAACAGTGATGACGGCTTGAAAGGAAATCAAAGAGGCCTTTGTTGTAAACCCACACCGGAGATACTAATTTTATTAAAAGGTCATGCTTGGCTGAGCAGTCTTAATTCCCCCCTGCCTCGCCTTATCTCCACCCAGAACGCGAAACCACAGTCATGCTTAAGTCCAGGGTGTCACGCACTATAAAGTTACAGGGGACTATCTAGTAGTGTCACCAGACTGAAATATCGCACCGACACAAACTTCAATCAGCTCCCCTCCCCTCCAGTTCTAGTCATAGAGTTTAATGCTAACGCATGTGGATTTGCCTCAATCTAAATAAGAAAGATAGATAGATAGATAGATAGATAGATAGATAGATAGATAGATAGATAAATATAGAAAAGAGAGAGAGAGAGAGAGAGAGAGAGAGAGAGAGAGAGAGACCGACTGACAGACAGACAGACAAACAGACAAACAGATAGACAGACACACTTATTTGAAGATTTCTCGACAGAACTAATAAAAAAAACAAACAACAGACGTCAGCTAAGGAGGCCAAGACATGGTCCTTCATGCATTTCTGACTTTGAAACATTTGTTCATGTTAAAAAGTAATAAACACGAACAACCCTGTAGCTCCTCTATTACATGTAATATCTTACATCCCAGAACAACTAAATTCAATAGTAAAAATATCACCACAGTAGAAGAGTTAAACGGATTAACAGGGCACTGCTGTAATTACATTTGGAGGTTCCTTTTTAATTCTCTTGTTTGGACATAAAACCAATGCCAAGAGAGCATAATTAAACAAAACAAATTTAATTATATCCTCATGGTTCGGCGACGTTCGGCGACCTCTCCCACCCCCCCCCCCCTTTTTTTCCCAGAGTCTATGCAAGGACATTGATTCTTTTGTAAAGCATATAAGCCAACCAAGGATTCACTGAAATTTGAAGGCATAATTACGTGTTTTATAGGCGGGGCCCATCACCAATTATTAATTATGAAAGGAACAGTTTAAGATAACAACGGAATTACAACTTAATATTTAATAGTAACGAAATTGCCAACACATACTTAAATGTGTTATCTTATAGAGTGCAACTTACTTCTAACCGGCAAGTCCATGGTCCATGATAGGGCCGGGCCACCTTTTTCATGACGCTGGATCAGGCGTAGGTATCATGTGACTGGCTGAGACATAACTCCTTGTATCCCAGCTGCAGCACACGAAAATTCAGATCAGACATCAGTGTCCAAATCCATCCGCGATAGCGTAGCTGCTGACGCTACAAACTAAGAACCAAAAAACAAATCCACTGAACAACCAACAAATCTACCAATTAATTAACCAGCCAGCTAACCAACCAAACAACCAATAAAATGATCAACCAACCAATATATCAACTAACCAACCAATCAGCCAACCAACTAACTAGCCAACCGACCAACCAACTAATCAGCCAACCAATCAACCAATCAGCTAAGCAATCCACCAGTCAACTAACCTACCAAAAAATTAACCAACCAACCAACCAACCAACCAAACAACCAACCAGCCAGCCAAACAAACTAATCAGCAAACGAACCAACCAGAAATCAACCGACCAACCAACCAACCAACCAACCAGCAGATCAATGAAACAATCAACCAGCAAGCCAACCAAAAGAACCAATCAACAAAAAGGACCAACCAACCAGCCAACGGACCCGCTAAACAACCAACCAGACAACCATCCAACCCATAAAACGACCAACGAACCAGCCAACCATTCAACCAACTAACAAACTAATCAACCAACCAGCCAACCAACCGATCAACAAACCTACCAAACAACTTCTAACAAGACTGCTACGCGATGTAAATTATCCGAGTACCAGGCTGGCATTCTTCAGTGGATACACTACCCAGGACACTATGCGGACACACCCAGTATCTCCTTACATCTCTAGCCGTGTCCACTTTATCACCTTGGCCAGTAATCCCAGATTTACTTCTCTCTTATTTTCTTAGCTTTTCGGACGTTTTGCTTCCCTATCAGATCATCTCGAGTAAGACTCCTTCATAGTTTTTTTCCCTATCTCTGGCGACTACAAGTATACTGCCCCGTATACTTTTAGGCATAATCATACAGAATTTGTTTAGTTGTTTTCGTGTTGTTGTTTTTTGTTTTGTCTTAGTTTTGTAAAAGCTTGAAAGAATGTTGATTTTTAACTTTATAACAAAATGCAGAACGTCATGGTCTAGGGCATCGCTTTATTTTCACTCAAGGCTGGCGAGTGGAGAAAAATGAGAGGGACTGAGGCCTCGATTGAGAGTGAGGGACAGAAGGCTGGATAATGCTTTACATCAGTAGGACCTATGAGAAAACTTGTTCCGAGTCTAAAAAATAATGTCAACATAACAGTTAAACTAGGCAACGCTTTCCCTCCTCTCTCGTACTGGCATCATCTTTTGAATGAGATGATAGCACGGGGTGCGGACATATGGAACAATAATGCCTTTCTTCGTAAAATTGAGGTCTCTTCTTTTCAAAGGACATGGGAAAACTGCTTTCAAGGTAGACGACACCAGATGCTGGATTAGGCTCTAGGGACAATGACCTCTTTGGTTTCCAAGTACGAAACTAACATTGTTGTATACTTCGCACAGCAAGAGGAAAATATTAAAAGCGATACAGATTCGCCTAGTAAACTTATAGTTTACTAATGTTAGGGGTATTTTAGAGAGTATGAAACCGTGCAATGGGCGCAAAGAGAGAGTGGTAGTACTGGAGTTAAAGTGAAGGGGAGTGGGGGGGGGGGGTCCATGCAAGATGTCCAGGGTTCGAGCCCCGCTATAGCCCCCTCGCTTCCTCTTCTGTTTGGGTCGGTGTCCTCGTAACAGGCACTGGTATCCCACTCTGTGGTATTGTCAACGCATGGGACCTTTTTCGAAATCTACAAGACGTTAAACCAAAAGACCGCTTCGCTTTTTCTGACCAAGGTTTACTTTGAATGGGATCTGCCCTAAAATTTTGTCTACCAGAGAACACGAGAACTCTGTAAGGGTATCTCTGTCTAATTACACCAGCAGCCTTTATCTCAAATACTGTGTTTCAAATAAAGGGGAGAGACATGAGATACCATTTGCAGAGCTAGAAAAAGATTTTTTAAATTAAAATCGTATCCTGGTGCTTTGTGAAATTAAACATCGGAGGGGAGTTAGAGAGAGAGAGAGAGAGAGAGAGAGAGAGAGAGAGAGAGAGAGAGAGAGAGAGAGAGAGAGAGAGAGAACATAAGAAGACAGACAAAGGTAGACTGAAAGAAATATGTAATACATAAAATAGGTAGATATTGAGAGATGAAGGGAAACAGGGTAAAAAGGCATAAGTCATAATTCTTAGTACGGTACACAATGATTCATTTTCTTTAAATGATTAATCACACCTTTTTTCCTTAATAATATTCTTCAAGCTTTGTATTAGAGAATACGAATACAGAAATCTTTATTCATCTTTCAAGGGTAAATTAAAGTGCTCTCTTCATACAACAGACGAAATTAAAAAGTTAACAACTACGCTAAGAAAAAAAAAATAAGGTAGAATTTCGACATAAAGATCAATAATAGTATACATACCATAAAATATAATATCACAATATCACAGCTCGAGTTATTGAATGTATGTATATAAGACAAATCTTATAAATTATACATTATACACGTATAAAAATGAATGAGTAGTTATAAACATAGATACTATTTAATAGAATTATTATAGTCAAGTATAATTAAGAATTACGTTAAAAGGATTTCTATTTTGTAAATAATCATTTTTTGAAAAGATACAGATCGATATAAAAAAAACAATAAAAAGTAATATCTCTTTTCAACAAGCTATTTCTTTAGAACATATAATTCCAAATAAGTAGTCAAGTTTAGGGAGATTTTAAAAAATCAGCAACACTCCCACCAAATCAAATCAAAGCGAAACAAAAACAAAAACATAGTAGCTCAAAGATAAACAAGAGAGAGGATGTAATAAAATGAACAACCAATATTAGCCAATGGCCAACAGGACACGTCTAAGTTCATGGGATTTCCATATCTGTAACGTGCTGATGGCATTGTCTGAGATATTGAATTATTCTGTAAAACACGAAGAAACTTAATGCGATAGACTCTTATTATCAGTCGTTAAAACTTACAGAGGCTTTAAAACAACGTCAAGATATCGCGAGACAAAAATAAGTATATTAACTTTATTTGTCTTTTAAAGGCACATTCTACAGTAACAACAACAGTAATAACAGATATCAATACCCATAACAGCATCAATAAAAGGGGGGACAATGGTGTTTTCTTCTCCCTGAAATCGATAATCATTTCTTTTGTTTTATTGACATTTAAAAGTAGGCAATGATCTTCAAACCAACTGATTAAATATCGGATTGTCTCTCTGCAGTTTGCTTCTTCTTCACTTATTAATCCTAGAATTGGTGTGTCTATCAAGCGTCTCAAGGGTATGAAGATAACACTAGTTCAAAATGCATAAAATCCTGTTATCGACCACCAGCAAACTAAGTGGGGTACAATAGTATTGTGTTCTTGAATAGTTATCCAACAGATCAAATAAAGATACATTTCTCTTCGTGTATGTAAATGAACCTTCTTCAAAAGGTATGAGATAAGCCTTGTCCTAGTAAAACGTATTCCCAAATTCCAAAAGAGAATCCTTCGAGCAATCCACCACCATTGTTTTAGTTTACAGTTTGGTGAGAAAAGCAGCAAACCTTCCCTCAGTTCCTTCCCATGGAAAAAGAAGTCTTTAAAAAAACCGCTCCCCGTGTGTCTCAAACAGGACTTCAAGATTGTGTTTAGAGTCTGAGAGAGGAAAAAATGCAAGAGCGTTTGATATAAAAAGTTGTAAAAAAGAAAGATCGAAACAAAACCACTTACTAAACAAACGAAAACAACAAAACAAAACACAAATTAACAAACTACAAACAATTCTCTTAAAAATAACACGAAAAAAAATAACAAAAACAAAACAACCAAAACAAATCCAAAAAAGAAAAAAAACAAAAAAACTCACAACAACAATACAGCCTAGACCTTAAATTTTTTTTATCTTGAAAGATAAAGAAGGATACGATTATGTCTCTATATACTCAATCAATATAATTTCTTGGGTTTCATTAGAGAATCTTAAATGTCAAGACCTGCACTTCTCTGAAGCTAGGTTGGGTTGCCAATTCAACTAATGCCAGTGAGGTGTAATTTTCAGAAATGCTGCGACAGAGGGCATGGACAAACGGTCTAAAACAAAACAAAAAAAGAAGGAAAAGAGGCAGATCTTGTTTCTCAGTTTGCCTGCTTGCTTCCCATCGCATTTTGACTAGGACAGTTGTTATGAAAAAATGTGTATCAAACTAATATGAAATTAGACAAAATAAGGGTAAATCAACATTTTGAATTGATACTTTGACGCATACAATCGTGAAAAGGTTTTTTAGGCTGGTTGTAGCGAAGGGACATATCAGATCGAGGTATTGGAGAAGTAGATAAAAAATATGAAACACTCCAGAAGAATAATCCCTACCATACCGAAATATACTTATACGTGTACGTTTATTATTATTAATCAATGAACATTAGAGAGAGAGAAAGAGAGAAAGATAGAGGGAGAGAGAGAAAAAAAGAGAGAACAAGAGAGAGAGAGAGAGAGAGAGAGAGAGAGAGAGAGAGGAGAGAGAGGGAGAGAGATAGGGACAGAGTCAGACAGACAAGCGAAAAGAGGGGGAGAGATAGATATAGATAGATCGATGGATAGATAGAAAGATAAATAGATAGATAGATAGATAGATAGATAGATAGATAGATAGATAGATAGATAGATAGATAGATAGATAGATAGTTAGATAGATAGTTAGATAGATAGATAGATAGATAGATAGAGAGATAAATAGAGAGAGAGAGAGAGAGAGATAGAGAGATAGAGAAAGACAGAGAGAGGCAGAGGCAGATAGACAGGGAGAGAGACAGAGGGAGACACAAAGAGAGAGAGAGAGAGAGAGAGAGAGAGAGAGAGAAAGAGAGAGAGAGAAAGCGAGAGAGAGAGGAAGATAGCAAAGTCATATATGGTCGTTACTTCAACACA
>RQTK01000013.1:1184909-1196025 GCA_003991915.1 Elysia chlorotica
ATTATTATTATTATTATTATTATTATTATTATTATTATTATTATTATTATTGTTATTGTTATTGTTATTATTATGATAATTAATATTTTCTTTTTATATAAAAGCAATTTTTAGTTGACAGATCATTAGGTTTTACAGCTGAAAATTAACTGGCCACAATTATCGTATTTTAACGTTATCTCGAAAGTCGTAATTTTTATAACATAGTCTGTTTTAACCTACACTAGGCATTCTAAGGGTATTCCCGAAAAATACGTTCACGCAAAAGTAATTTCTATGCATTATCAAAGCAGGACCTACTTGGGGATGACTTAAACCGTTAAAGCACCATCTACGAATGACTTGTTTCCAGGTCTGACTGTAACATGTCCGGATACTATGTTAAATTTCGCACCATGTGGGTAAAATAGACCCGGGGTTTAAATCACAACATTGTGGAAATATACTTGCTGTCTAGATGAACCAAAGTGGGAAAATAGATACTCAACTAAATTTATTATTCATTTTCCTTTCATTCCTAAGGATCATTTCGTTGCAGTGATGGGAAATGCATCAACGAAAAATGGCGATGCGATGGAGTCTTCGACTGCGCTGATAACTCAGATGAGGCGGACAATTTCGATACAGAGCGTTGCGTTGGTAAAAGGATCAGCGTTTCATAACAAGAGTTAATAGACGTGCTTTCATTTCATGTATTTCGAAAGAGCGACCAGGACATTTCTCGTTTTCTTATTGCTACTATGCAATGATAACGATTCAAATTTTTCAGTCTTTGTCTTTACCTACATTCAAAAGTTTTGGTTTTAAATAACCATGAATATGATGGAATGGACACGAAACGAATTCTGAAGACAGCTGAATTTCACTTGAGATTTCTTTACGACCAAGTTTTAAAAGAGTTTTCTTTTCAATGTAGATAAAACTTTTTTTAATATCTCAACGATCAATTTTTTTTTAAAATCTTTGATTCAACAGGGCTATGATACAACATAGATTTTTCTATTGTCCCATTTGAACCAGGTTTTCATTTTATACTTTACAGTTAGTTAAGGCAAAATGTCTGAACATCGAGGGTCGATACTCGGATACCAGGAACTCGCAGGAAGGAAGTTCGGCCTGTGTAGCCGCTAGCCAGGTAGTATCAGTATCTTTATCAGTTGATCAGATAAGGAATTTAACTTAACACTCGTTCTCTGTTTGCAGATCTCCCAGAGTGTTACAAACATTACAGGCGAAGTGAGGGAACGATTGACACTAACGACATCAAAGACATCGAATCTTGCCAATGGATCCTGGAGGGAAAGCCAGGCCAAGTGTTGAGACTTAAAGTAAGGACAGCGTTATGTTAGTATATTGCATTTCACGTTCTCCCAGAAAATTAATATAAAAATATCCTTGCTTATCGCACACTCAACAGATGATCGATGTCGCATTTGAGTAGATCAAGCTGCTAAATCATTTCATCTCCGTGTTTTTTTTCCACCGGCATACTAATTTGGCAAACAACTAAGCGTCGTAATTTCATTAATATTACGTTGAATATCATGAAATTAAACTTGTGGTGGGCCAGTTGCATCATCTATTCATTTAATGCACAAAGTAGGAAATCCGTTTTGGTACTTTTTAAATTAATACTAATAGTTTATTACAATGCTCAATTATGATTTATCGCGTTAAAAAGGAGAAACATTTTTCTGTTTCTGTTCTTTAGACATGATGCAAGGCTATAGACACATAAATATCGTGTCCAGTTTATAAAACAAACCTTTGTAAAGTTAAAGTTATGATTACACGATACGATTTTATGCATGTTCTATCAGAATCGCTCTGAACATGACCATAAGGGTGTGTTTGTTGCATGTGATGTTTGGAAAACCTTTTGTTATAATACTATATGATATATACCGGTGACTTTAATGTGTATGTTATTTTGAATTATACTTTTTATTTTTAATTTCTACAATTTGCCTCGACCCGTTTCATTCTACACAAGAGAGAGAGGAGAGAGAGAGAGAGATAGAGAGAGAGAGAGAGAGAGAGAGAGAGAAGAGAGAGAGAGAGGGAGAAAGAGAGAGAGAGAGAGAGAGAGAAAGAGAGAGAGAGAGAGAGAGAGAGAGAGAGAGAGAGAGAGAGAGAGAGAAATATTAGAGGAAAATGAGAGAGAGGGAAAGTTTGAATATCATCTATAATTATTTTTCTTTCTATCCTTTTTCAGATCCTGAGCTGTCTCTAGGCCAAGTCGAGAGAATTAATGTAACCAAAGAGTTTCAGACCACAAGCACCCCGTACTTTGGCACTGACACGTTGCCTCAAGGCTACAAGAAGGAGTGGCTTCTTGCGGCTGATCCAGGCGAAATCATCATTTTTGATGTAAGGGTTTGAAAGAGAGTAATGTATTCAATGTATTGATAAAGAAGTGTGAAGAAAGGCAAAATATTTAAGTATAAAGAGATAATGGCAAAAAGAAAGATTGGTAGATAGATAGACAGAGAGAGAACGGAAGAGAGAGAGAGAGAGAGAGAGAGAGAGAGGGGGGGAGAGAGAGAGAGAGAACGAGAGAGAGATTGAGTGAGTGAAAGAGAAACAGAGAGAAAGAAAGGCAGACAGACAGACAGATAGAAACGAGAGACACGCAGAGAGAAATAGAGAGAGAGAGCAAGTGAGAGAGAGAGAGAGAGAGAGAGAGAGAGAGAGAGAGGGAGAGAGAGAAACTTTACATAGGAAGTTTATATTAATATATTAACGTGTTTCAATGTTCCCCAAAGGTACAAAACTTTACATTCGACGAGGAGGATGTTACTGAAATTACAAACCTGGGAGGATTTTTCAAGCAACCTCTTAAAAATCTTGCAACCTATATATCAGAAAAGAATGTTATGTCAGTCATACTGCAGGACGTTGGGGTGCGTAGTAAGATTGCTCAAGCACGGTTCAAAACAGGTAAGTAATAACTAAAGTGCTTTAAAAAAATGTCGAATGTTTCAGTACCAATCAGAACATGGCATTGTTGTATAAACGTTAAACAAATGTTTGAATTAAAAAAAAATTATAGAACCAGTAAATGTGATTAGAGAGAGAGAGAGAGAGAGAGAGAGAGAGAGAGAGAGAGAGAGAGAGAGAGAGAGAGAGAGAGACTGTGATTCTGTCGTCCTGACGTAATGATAATAATTTGCTGCCCCTGTGGTTATCATTGTGCCGATATTAGTACATGTAGTAGAGAGCCATTTGGATGTATGTAAAAATTATATGGCCCATGTCTTCAAAACCATCATGAGAAGATAGTCAGTCACATTTTCCACGTAGGTCATAATGTGATTGGTGACTAGCCCTGATAGTGTTCTGCACTGCTGCGCATGTCTGGTGACACCGTATCATTGAATTATATGAATATTACAGAACGACAGAATCATAATCATACTTCACCTTACAAGTACGTTTCGCATATCTCTAAATTATGTTTGAACAGTAAATAAAATGTAATCTTTAATATTGCTTTCCTTGTTATATTCAACGCAGGGTGTGACATAGAATTCGAAACTACATTTACTTTGATGGAGTTATGGAAGTTACCACCCGGATCCCACTGCACATGGAAGATTGTTAACCCTTTGGGTACAAATTTCAGCCTTGGGGCCGAGTACAAGTTTGACGATGACGATGATTATCTAAAAGTAATTGATTAAAATCTTATGTTTATCTGTTTCTGGCAATAATTATCGAATTACCGGACGCTTCGAGATTGAATTTTTTTTCTTTTTAAGTTATCATTTTTTTAGTTCAATTACCAATATCCTTAACTAGCTGGGATGCCCGGCTTCACTCAGGTTTTGGGACACTATACTGAAATAAAATGTTTTATAACTCAGACCGAGCCCCGCACCTGAACATGTTGAACAGAAAGAATAAAACAAATTATGTATATTATATCTATGAGTAGTAGAAGTCTAGATATGGTTATTTGATTTATCTCTTAGATCCATGTTTACCCCCTTTTCGATGATAGTCGAGGTAGATCCAGATAGAATTTAAACTGCTCTCGAATGTTTTTAAACCCCGAAAGATCCCCATTCGATAGATCTAGAATTCAGTATTATAACCCGCACAGAGCATGTCGAACGGATAGAGAAAATATATTGTATAGATCTATAAGTGATAGTGTTGACATTGACTGGGTTTTATAAGACAATAATAATTATGGTTGTAGTAACGCCAAGAAACTCAATTATTGGAATATTATAACCCCGGCAGAGCCCCGCACCTATTTGAACCTATCCCGCCTTCACTTACGATTAGCTGACTCAGAAAAAAAACAACAACAATGGCTGCTTGATCGACGAAACAATTTCAATTTCTAAAATCTAATTAATGCTTTATGTGTCATCGTGAAAAATACATGAACCAGTCTAAAGCATTCAGAAAATTCCAAGGTACCAATATATCTAAATTTCAAGTTTGTACCTTGAGTAGTTATGGCGAAGAAGACGATAATAATTTCACCAGTTCACAAATATATAATAAGATTTGCAAAGTTTAGTATATCAGTGCATTTTGCCGGTTCAAAGGATATTAATTTTTCTCTAACTTTAGATCGATTTGTACAAACCAAATTCTTTGCAACCCGAATTTCTACAAAGCACCGGTTGGGCAGATAGATGAAAAATCCGCCTGTGGTACCTAGGCATAATTTTGGACTGGGGGAAGGCCCCGGAAAAGTGTCGGTCAAGGTGTCCAAAAATATTTTTGGACGCCTTGGTACCGGTGCTTGAAACAAGTACCGCACCTTTAAAAAAATGTAATTTTGACTTCCCTCGCCAACAAAATCTGGACAGTGTGTACCTATCGCACTGTTTCGCACAAACGCATACTCGCTGCACGGCGAGTGCTTGCATAGACTAGTATTGGTACTCGGTTGGACAGATTGTCAGGGTTACATTACACTAGGACTAGATCAGGCCTACGAGTCATGTACCAAATTTACCAAACCTGTATAGCACGTCCGTACTACCGTAGATATTGGGCCATGGCTGTGTTTTATGTACATGAAGATTCTAAGCTTATCTACTATCTATGTTCCACGGTTGGTGCAAAACAAAAGCAAACACCACTCGTGCGTGGATGGTTACAGAGTGAGCAGACATCTAAAGGCCAGGGTAACGGTGAGAGAGAGAGAGAGAGAGAGAGAGAGAGAGAGAGAGAGAGAGATAATGAAATATATCCTTATCTAGATACATCTGAAATCTCATCGCATGAACAGCGTAAGAAAAAAACAATAGCCCGTCAATGTCACAGTAATTGACATACTTGATTTGTTAACAAGATCTGTTTTGGTTCAATGGCAGGTCTATGCTGGTATTGAAGAAGCTGAAGAAGCCAATCTCATCTTTACAGCTGAGGGGACATCAGAACAAAAAACGGGACAAATGAACCTGCCGAGTGAGATCACCATTAAGTACAGTTCTAACATCATCAGGCCTGACAACTATTTTGTCGCTCAATTACAAGCTGGTAAATGTTGTAGCATGAATAATTATGGCATGCCTTTATTTTTTGCTGTTCTTTTGAAGTTTCCTACTGTATTGAGAAAATTTTGTCAAGAGCGACAGTAAAAAATGTACGTGGGTGTGTGCCAGGGAGATGAAGAGAGGAGAGAGAGAGAGAGAGGGGGGGGGGGGGGGGGATGCATTGAATGGCAAACGAAACCCATTTTTGGCCATAGCCGACAAGTTGCTGCTCTCAGGTTGTTCCTTTTTACGCTATGTGTATATGTTGTAATTGTACACATATTTGAGACTGAACAAATTGGGTATAGCCTTAAGTCGAAGAAAGTTTAGAAAAGACTAGAATTTTATAGAGAAGTGGTTGTATTTTGAAGGAAACAAGGGTATTTTATTTTACTTTTAGGAAGCCAAATCAAAAAGTTATTGCATTTTACAAGAGAAGTATTTTACAGACTAAATTATTGGGATTTAAAATTTGTGTTTTTACTTGAAATCACAAACCTCTTTCTAAATATCTAAGAATAAGATTATCTCTGTTTCTCCCTCTCTCCCTCTCTTTGTCTCTCTCTCCCTTAATCTCTCTATGGTTTCTCTTCCATGTCCAGACTGTCCTCTTCCACCAATCTTGGACTTCATGCAGATTACAGAGGACCCAGCAAGAAAGCCAGGCTACCCCTACAACCTAGCTTTCACCTGTGAGAATGGCTATCAGTTCAAACAAGAGGAATACAAAGCTATGGGCACAGTGGCAGCCTCCTGCAAATCTGGAGGGGAGTGGTACACAGGATCTGAGAGTTACACACGCTTCCCAGAATGTGGACGTTAGTCTGTTTTGTTTTGATTCATGGCAGGAGAAAGCCACTCATTAAAGAAGTATTTCTATGGAGAAAGTGAATCCCTCTTATATTTTAACCTCTACAGGATCTCAAGAAAGATGTTAATCACTTACTGAATGTTTAATCAATATTGGCTTATAAAGAAGAATTGGCGCCCTAATCCTAAAAAAAAGTACTAGTGTTTGCAATTTTTACAATGTGAATTACTCTTTTCCTGCTCCATAAATAAAACTAATGCAAGAGCCCATGGGCTTCCATTAAAAAGCAAATACTCTGAGATTCGTTAAACTGGAGATTTGAAAGAAGTAGGGTAGGACTAACCAAAAACCCTAATGCTATCTTATATTATGCTCTGGTGGAAAAATCAGCGGACATATCCGTGGAAACATTTTTTTTTTTTAATGTACCTCAAACTTTTATGAGCGTTCTTTCAGTACTCACCAAGCTAACATTTGAACATTTTGTCACTAAGCGTACTCAACTTTTTTACAATATTATTATCTTCTAATCTTTCTTTACACTCAGTTGTGTACTGCGGAGCCCCAATTCCTGTAGAGAACGGCTTCATCGAAAGTGTTGACGGTATCACGTATGGGAGTCAGGCTGTTCACGGCTGCTTTGATGGTTTCACACTCAATGGGACTGCTCAAGTCACATGCTTGGCGAGTGGGAACTGGAGACCTGGCCCGCTCTGTCAAGGTAGAGCAAATTAACATTATTCAGACTGATAGCATTACACTAATCAATGCTGATATATAGTTTTATTGTGTAGATTGGGTGAATCTTACTGCTTTATATTAAAACGGATTTAGGCAGAAATAAAAATGAACATTATATATACGTGTGACATAGTTTTGATGAGATGAAGTGTGTCTAGTTTGCTTACTGCTTATTTACATTTTTTTTAAAGGAGTAAAGTTTTAAAATTCTTTTTTTGTTTTTTTTTAGCTGAAGGTTAGCTTTTTTTTCTTTTGTTTTGTGGCATTGGTATAAAACCTGATGAAAGCTTGACAAAATGCAATGACTTAGTTTTTACTCTATTCTCAGTTTTTTAGTAACCACTGGGAAATATAGAACCAAAGTTAGTCTCTCAATTTTTAAATACTTAAACATCTATTAAAACATATAGGCTGCAAATATTTTCCAACTGTTATTTATTTGTGAATAATTTTGACCACATGGAAACCAGCTGAGAGCTGCAACCCTTTGGCTGACCTTGACAATGGAGGCTACAAGGTGATAGCCGGAGACGCTGGCAATATGTTGGCCTTTAGCACCGTGATCAGATATCACTGTAATCCTGGTTACGATCTGATAGGTGCACAGCAAGTTGTGTGCAACTACACCTGGTCGCACCCACCACCGGTGTGTCAAAGTAAGTCTTTCAAAAATTTGACTAAATATTTTTGTAAATAATTCACATAGCTGCTGTTTTGTATTAGTTGATAGATTATAATATTTTACAGACATAGTATATCCATACCGTCTCTCTCTCTCTCTCTCTCTCTCTCTCTCTCTCTCTCTCTCTCTCTCTCTCTCTCTCTCTCTCTCTCTCTCTCTCTCTCTCTCTCTATTTCTCTATCTCTCTCTTTCTCTTCCACACACCTTCAATTCTCTCTTTTCTTTTGATGTTCTAAACTCAAGTGTCTGTCTATCACTTAAAACTCCACCTCATTACTTGCTTTTTTGTTCCTGAAAAATGTCCCTTTATATGTAAAAACCAAATATCTGAAGTTGCTATAAGCAAATTAACTATAATATACTTTTAAAATTATTATTCCCACGAGCACTATCTTTTTACAGAGTAATCTACATCTTAAATAATTCATCCAAGAAATCCATTATCTGAATAATTACTAACATGTATATTTTTTTCTCAATAATGCCATTATCATAGAAATTCAAACTGTCCATCTTTTTTTGTTTGTTAGAACTAACTTGCAGCTTGCCTGCCATACCAAGGGGGATCTTCAGCTATACTGGAGATTTGCCAGAGTATGGGGATAACGTGACTTTGACCTGTGACAATGGATTCATCTTAGAACGAACAGAGACCAGTGTCACAAATCTCACGTGTGGCGAGGATAGGATGCTCAATATCATGGACGATACTTGCATAGGTATTAAGCCAATGTTCTAAATTATGCTCATCCTAGTAAACCTATCAAAAGAAACATAATAATCAAAATTTGAAATTCCTGAAAAAAAAAAAAAAGTATGCAAAACAACATGCATATGGTCACCTATGCTGGTAAATTCCAAATATATGTACATCTTCTCTAAATATAAAGCATCCTGTAGCTTTATAAAAGAAAAAGCAGTATAAAGTCTTGCAAGACAATAAGGTTTCTCAACTTGCAAAACAGACATTTTCTATGGTTTACCAATACCTTGAAATACCAGAATTAAATCATATAATCAGATTTTGTATTTATTAAGAAATATTATTTGATATTAACATATTATAAGTATGTTATTGTTTACATTAAAACAAGTACATGATTCCGAAAATATTGTACAATTTAAAAAATGCAATTGTTTGATGATTGTCTAAAATAAATTCCTATAGAAGTACCCAGGAACATAGAGATTCCCTTAAAACCTCTAAATATACAATAATTTTCTTTTATTTGTATACAAAGCAAAACAAAAGTAGATTTTAGGTGTGGGAAGAAAATGTTCCCCTAAAAATTCTAGAAATTCAACATTTGTTTATAAACATTATAGAAGTTAATTAGAAAAAAAAATTGGGGCATAGACCTCTCTGACTGGCTCTCTGTCTGTCTCTCTCTGTCTGTCTGTTTGTCTCTCTCTCTCTCTCTCTCTCTCTCTCTCTCTCTCTCTCTCTCTCTCTCTCTCTCTCTCTCTCTCTCTCTCTCTTTCTTTCTGTCTCTCTTTTTCCTTCCCTCCCTCCCTCCTTTGCTGTCTCTGTCTCTCTCTCTCCCTCACTATATATATATAAATATAATTATATATACATTTGGAAAAAATAAACACAAATTTGGCCATTGTCTGAAGCTGAGATCTAATGGTATGTCTATAATTGCATCCACAGATGAAGATGAATGCAAGAATTCAAGTGCATGCTCAGTGACACAAGTGTGCATGAACACTGAGGGATCTTTCACCTGTGACTGTTTGCCTGGTTACGACGGACGAATGTGCACAGGTCTTGGAATATTAACTTTCATTATTTTTTACTAATCAAACTTTTCCAACAGTTTCATGGAGCAAGCTAGCTCAACAGAAACGCTGGGCTCTTTTTGGGAAGTCCTGAACAAATGAACATTCCTAATCCTTATCCCCCAATGCTTCTTTGTCTTAGTTATTATTTTCCAATAAATATATTGATATTCAGATGCAAATGGTCACAATTTTACTCCACCCCCCTCCCCTTGTGTAGTTGGTTGCAGTATAATGTGACTGAGACAGAAGTTCTGATATACCTGCACGGTCTCTGTACGGGAGCAGGTTAAATAGCCCGTAAACAACAGTTGTCTGAGGATTGATGGTAAAATCCATGTAAACCTCAGTGGTTGATACAATGATAAGTGGGAGGTTCAAATATAACATGTGCATGATTTT
Organism: Elysia chlorotica; assembly: GCA_003991915.1. NCBI lineage: Eukaryota > Metazoa > Mollusca > Gastropoda > Plakobranchidae > Elysia > Elysia chlorotica. The sequence goes on from RQTK01000013.1 coordinate 1,194,829, forward strand.
TTATGCATCAAATACCCCAAATTTGTGCATTTATTGTTGTTGTTGTTGTTGCTGTTGTTGTTGTTCTTGTTGTTGTTTAGTCCAGTGGTCTCTGAGCTTGCACTCTTTTCATTAAGATTATTTATGATGTGTGGTTCTTTTTTTTCGTTGTTTTTCGTGTATTAGTAGATTTTTTGTGTGTATGAAGGTAGAATGTTATTTTTTTTTTTTTTTTATACAATGTGTTATATCCAAAACTACCATCACAAACACAGTTGCACCGCAGGATTTTGTGTTTTTTCCTTTTTTTTTCACTGCCTACATCAATGACTACCAGTCAAAAAGCACATACACACATTTAATTGGCGACTCTCGCCTAATCAGAACAATAACAAACAAAAATGATTTTTACTTTGAAGACATTAACAAGTTTGTGTCATGGTGCAAGAGTAATTTCTTAAATTTGAACATAGAAAAACAAAAGAGATGATCTTTTAGACGAAAGATGCACCTTTTTGAACACCGCTAAAAATGACAGATTTACTTTAAGTGAAATTGTTGACACATACAAATATCTCAACTCGACATTGATTGTAAAACTTTCTACTAATAGTCGTTTGGTAAGTTGTTTTTACTAGAGGCTGTTTTTGCATAGCCAAGTCTATCAGACTACATTTATTAAACAATGAAAATATTTTCAGTTTTAGTTAAACACAACCTGTGTTTTCAATGTATTTTCACAACTATTAGTTTTATTCACATAAAACTATTTTAACTGTGCTTTGTAACATTGAAGGAGTTTCACCTAGAATTTATTCAAATCTTTTCTTGAAACTGGGACTCCTCTAAATATATGTAGCAATAAACTTTCCAGCAAACTGAAAAAAAAACAACTCTGTTAACATTAGATGATGATGATATCTCTCTGAAAAGAAAGACTCATTTTAACAAAACTTTTGCAGAAGAGTAGAAACGGTGATTAGTAATGACATGGCTCAGCTGTACGAAGTGGCAAATTGGCAGCTACCCACTTCCACTCACTGGCTTTATCAGTTTTTATAAATTTTAGAATCAAATACCTTTAATTTCGTAAGGAATCTGAAATTAGTTACCTTTGAATGCTATTTCTAAAGTCAATGCACCTCTCTTTCTCTGTCTCTGCCTCCCTCTCTGTCTGTCTGTCTGTTTGTTGGTCTGTCTGTCTGTCTGTCTGTATGT
>RQTK01000013.1:1196361-1214999 GCA_003991915.1 Elysia chlorotica
TCTTCTTTTTCTTCTTCTTCTTCTTCTTCTTCTTCTTCTTCTTCTTCTTCTTCTTCTTCTTCTTCTTCTTCTTCTTCTTTTTTTTTCTTCTTCTTCTTCGTCTTCTTCTTCTCTCTATTCAAAATATGTATATCTTTATAATTGATTTTAGATGTGGATGAGTGCAAACAGACAACGCGAGGCGGCTGTGACCAAGAATGTATCAATCTTGACGGGGGCTATGAGTGTGCCTGTAAGGCAGGCTTCCTGCTCTACAGGGAAAATGGCACAGGCCTTCAGTTCCTGCGTTCTGGTGAGACGGGCCTCAGGCCTGGGGATGTGCTGCGCCTCAACCACTCTTGCGTTCGTGAGTTACTAAAACTTTGTACTTATAGTATACCTGCACAGTGAAGCAGAAGATTTTTTTTATCATGAATTTTATGTTTTATGCCACTGAAACTTTATATTAGAATTATGTTACTTCTCCTTATTGGAGCTTCTGTTGCTATTATTTATATAGACACTCTCATATAATTATACAAGACAAAAACTCAACATAGGCACTAGTTCGTACTCAAACACAACTCAGGTGCAAGTTTTGTTAAAGACAGATATCGTTTATTAAAGGAAAGAAACCTATTACATGCACAATAACAGAGAAGAAATAATAGACTCTCAGCAACAGCAACCACAATTCAAACTACAATTACTCAATGTCAAGATTTGTACAATTCTTGACCAACTGCAACACGTAAGTCAGGAGTTTATATTTGTTCTACAGCTACAAAGACTCAATGTCAGGATGTTTACATATGTTGTACTAGAGCAAAGTATAGTAACAGAATACTCTGTTTACTCCACTTATCTATGCAATTTGACACAAAAGAAAAGTATACCACAGACTGTTCAGAGGTAACTATTAACCATACTGTAGCGACTTAATTATCGACCGCACTGACAAACTGACAATTTCAACTGGAAACTTTGACTGCCAAGACTGTCGACAAGACTGGGCCTAAGATTAGTATAAGAACAACACAAACTGCACAATTATTCGAAAGGCTTTTCTCACGAATGCCTCTCATCTACTAGATCTGTCATCAACAATAAATGTTTGAATTAAATCTACGTTGTTCTCACATCTTGTACATTATCAACGTTTATGTTGTACCTAGCGTTCTTACAATACACTCAATTATTACGGAACATCAGTACAGTGACCAAACTATAAAATTAAAAGCAAAATAAAAGAAAGCTTTAAAACCCTGATCAAATACAGAAATAAAAAGAAATATGTGTACGGAGTAAAAATCCCATTTGTAAAATCCCACAAATTCAATACAAACACAAATACCAAACCAAAACCAGTAACCAAATCCAAAACACAGAAAGGAGCAAAAGACAAAAGACAAAACCCAAAAACTAAAAGCCAAAAAAAACCCAACTTAAACACATATCTAAAACAAACCCTAAAACCCAACCAGACCAGCTATCTGTAAAAAGAGTTAAAGAAAAACAATTGTTATTTCATTATCACAAATAAGAGAGGCATAAGTAGAAAAATAAAGGGAGTCTGCATCTTCATATCATGAAACCTGGCTTGTAGTAAAGTCTCTCACTTTAAAATGCTTTGATCAAGTCTAACTCTTTCTCTTCAAACATGCTATGCAGATAATTACGCATCAGTCTGCTGCACACACAGTACAGGCTTGCCGTCTTGCAACGCAGTCCGCATATCAATATCAGAAATAATTCAATCAACAATACTACAGCAGAACAAGACACAACATCAAGTGGCATAGAAGCAGCAGCAGCAGCAGCAGCAGCAGCAGAAGCAGTAGTAGTAGCAGTAGTAGTAGTAGTAGTAGTAGTAGTAGCAGCAGCAGCAGCAGCAGCAGCAGCAGTAGTATCAATTTAATGTGAATATTGCAAAAGAGCTTGGTAAACAATATGTAAGGTTCTAAAAAAAAAGACAAAAATAGGTATAGTGTAGCTCCAAGAATACAAAATGATACAAACACATAAGCTTTTGACCTAAGGCCTTCATCAGACAAAAAAATGACTAAATAGAAAACAAAGAAAAACATTTCTTTTATATACACACTAAGATTTTACATTTAAAAGATAAACAAAAAAGTAAAACAAATAAATAGACCATTAAGATAAAATATCTAAATCTAAAATAAAAGCAACAGTAGTTAACAAATCAAATCTAGATCCAAAAAGAGAGTCAAATAATAAAGATTAGTCGTAAACGGAAGAGATGTGTATGGTGAGAGGTTACCAATCCAATTAATCAATAAGAGATAAATCTCTAGAATAAATAATCAAATTATATTACATTAACTAGTCTAGATCTAAAATAAATTAGATGTAAAATGAACTTGTCAATGTAATATAATTTGATTATTTGTTCTAGAGATTACTTAACTTTGTTACTGTAGGGCAACTAGACTGTGATAGGACACTGGTTGTACATATTAATAGATATCAAGACTGATGGCGTACTGGTTGGCTGATAATTTCTATTTGGTACAAGGATGGATTATTTCAGATACTCTCAGAGAACATGGATGACTAGCCAGTCATATTGCTATTTGCATACATTTCTTTTAGCAGGTTCGATAGTTATTTTGAAACTAAAAAGAATTTAATATAAACTTTCTCCTGCTTTGGTTTTTGAACCTGTTAACCACCATGGGATATTGGATAACATAGATCAACATGAACCAAAAGAAGCAGATGATATATTGTTTGACTACAAAGAAGCAAAAGAGCACCAGTTTTAAACTTAAAATGGGTCTCTGGTCAGTAAAATCAATAGGCTACTTTGGATAGTATTGAACGCGATGGTGACTATGTTGAAAATTGATAGTTCATCAGATAGGTGAGACTCTAAGCTTTCATTTGATGTGTAACTTGCTTCTGTAGTCCTTCAAATAAAAAAGTTATTCAAAAACGGCCCTTATTTATCAGCCTGCCCTCGTAAATTGATGTCCGAATGTCACTATAACTTAATGGCATACATGCGCAGCCAAGCAAAACATTTTGTATACATATTACAAGTCTGTGAGTCGCTGAAACCTTGCAGTGTACAAGCACATCCAACCAGAATATTTTTATTATAAATTTGTTTCTAAGTCACTGAAACCTTATAGTACACACACATATAAGCAAACACATTATTTTACGTTTGTGAGTGACTGAAGCTCTGTGGTATACAAACACATTGGAGCAGAATATTTTTCTAGTTACTTTAGGTCAAACGGTTATGATGTAACAAATTGTTTTGAAGAGAATTATGTCTTGCGTAAGGTTTTATCAAATACTCAAGGTTAGGAACGTTTTTATGAGAATATCTTCAACTGGTAATTCATAATTGAAAAATGACAAAGTTGAACTGCAATGTATTTTGTACCTTTCTTAAGAAAAACATGCACTCTAATTGAGGATTTGAGATTATCTTAATCTTATTAATTAAAACATTTTCAAATTTGCCTATCATGAACATTATTTAGCGTGCAAAAGTGCAATGATTGGTTTAATTAGGGTTTCCAATTATCCATTTTTAAAAATGATTTAATGAATCTGTATAAAAAGCAGGTCTGTAGAGGTACAGTAACGGTATCTAAGAAACAACCTATGATGGGTTGCAGTCTTTTCCGGAAAATTTACCAAAATTCACACATGCTGGAGGCTTTATGAAATTTTTCTCTCACCTAGGTTAACCATTATAATAATTGTTATATATCAAAGCTAAGTAACAGTGACACAAGTTAATCTATCTTCGACACAATCTTTTCCAATTTAAAAACATTTATATCAAGGCATAAAATAGGACTATAAAAGGGAGTAATATTACAGAATCAAAATAACCTTCGAGCGGCTCCTGCACTGACTACACCATGTAGACTCTTTTACGGCACATCCGTCAAAGTGATACATTCTGACATTTGGTTTATATCTTATAAGTTCAATTAAAGTAAAAACACGTCTTGTTTCTCTGGTAGCTCCAGGAAGAGTGCAAAACAAATCCTTTCATCCATGAGTCATGGGTGCACTTTTGTCATAATACTTAGGTGCACTGCCAGTCCACTGCAATACGACCAAAGGGATGTCACCTTAGTAATAAATATTGTGATCATAACCAATTTGCACCCCTTACATATACATGCACAGCTGAGCAGAACAGTTTAATTATTAATTTATGTTTTATGTCAGTAGCTTTAAGTATAATGACACTGGACATTAATATTACGAGGGCAGGCTGATAAATAAGGGCCGTTTTTGAATAACTTTTTTATTTGAAGGACTATGATGTAACAAATTGTTTTGAAGAGAATTATGTCTTGCGTAAGGTTTTATCAAATACTCAAGGTTAGGAACGTTTTTATGAGAATATCTTCAACTGGTAATTCATAATTGAAAAATGACAAAGTTGAACTGCACATTATTGAGACAATAATTATTTTGCGTTCGTTTATTCATTGGAGCCTTGTAACATAAATGCATGATTCTAAAAAATTATATGTTGTAAGTAAAAAAAAAAAAATCAACTTTTGGGTCATCGCTTTATCACTTATTGTTCCTGTTCCTACCAGGTTCATTATGCAAAGCTCCACCAGTAGCACCAATGCATGGAACAATTCTCTCAGCAAAAAGTGTGTTCCAGTCCAATGATACTGTGCCAATAGAATGTGACTTTGGATACAAACTGATAGGCTCCGCTGTAGCTGTGTGTGAGGCTGATGGCAACTGGACATCGAATGCATCATGCTTACGTAAGTAAAGTAAAGACCAATGGCTTCAAACCTCATCCATTTCATTGGAGTTTATCAACGTTATCATAATCATCATCACAACTCTCCTCCCCCCAAAAAAATCACATTTGACACCACCACAAGACTCTTCCACAGCATAGCCTACATAGCCTATAGAGTGCTGACGTTGGAGGTAAACCAACATACTACTTAAACTTGAACTCAAATATTGCTATTCAACTCCTTGCCATAGCCATCAACTTCTTTACCAGCAATACTGATCGCCCAAGTTGCTAAGGACTACATTATTGTCACTTGGCTAGCAGGATGGCATAACTGAAAGACATGTGATTTTGACATTAGCACATCAATGTTTTTGATGATCGTCCTGATGATGATAAGGATAAGGACGATTTTGATAATCATATCTTCTTCATTAGCATCATCATCATCATCATTACTGTCACTGTGATCATAACCATAATGACACTCACTAACACTATTTTAACTATACTCACAATTAAAAGAAATGAAAAACCTAGATAAGTTAACAAAACATACGAATGTGAAGAATAGCTTTAAACATAATCGTAATAATGCTTTGTTTGTTTCCTAGGACTGAACTGTACTCACCCACCCGCCAGCAGCTTTGAAGCAATGCGTGAGCCAGCTTTGAACAAGGATATTGGTCCAGATCTTACCAAGATTGCAATTTTAGTTGGTATTGAAACAACTAATGACACTTACATCATTGGTCTTTAAAAAGAGAGACTCTAAGAGTTTATTTTCTCAGGAGCAAGGAACGCTAAGCACACTCAACTTAACAATGAGAGAATGTTTTATTTTTTTTTCACAGCTGACATTGTCTGAATTCTTGTGGAAGGGAGGGCATACCCATGATTCAAATTCTCTTTATGTATTGATATTTGGTGTTCACAAGATAGATACCCAAGTATTTAATACAAAACTACACAAAATTCTAACCAGGAATAAAATGAATTCAGATTTTATATTAAAAAAAATATGTTGCCTATCTTCTATCTGCCCCTGGAAAACATACACCCGCAAGAAATCTGTAATGCTTTATGTCCCTTAATAATTATTATTTTATTCGTTGCACAGATGTGGATTGTGGCCCGCTGTGGAATATCCCTGGATCTAACAGTATCAATGTCTCTGACACAACCTACGGTAACTCGTTCCATTTTAGCTGTGACAGTGTTAGAGGATTCACATTGCAGGGGGAGTCCTCTCTGGGCAACACAACAGTCACTTGTGAAGGCAACGGGCGTTGGGGCTACAACAACTTGACTTGCGTGGGTGAGTGCTGCTTCAGAATACTCACTTGGTAATGATTCTCAGGTATTTCTGCTTGGTGGATTATTGATACAATATATATCTATATATAAATTTTAGTACAATCAAGGGATTCTTCGCAAAAGGCTCGAAGACGGCTTAACCTATAATTATGACAATACTAGGTTTACCTGGTCCTTTTTTATTGAATTAGTTTTTCATAAATTTATTATAATTTAAAAAAAAAATGTTCGTTTTCGGATTTCCTGATCGTCTTTTATAATACCTAGATCTAGGCTTAGTTAGATCTATTCGCTATCCATCGTCAAGTACCAAGTTTTTAAGAAGTCAAAGCGTCATAGACTACCAAATGTTCTAATGGCATTGCTACCAGTTCGTCAGTTTCACACATTGCCCCTACCGCTGGACTTCAGTAATCTATCTAGATCTAGAATCTAGGCTCACTTAAGCAATCTGTCTAGATCTAAAATCTTGGCTTACTTGAGCAGTCTATCTAGATCTACAATCTAGGCTTAACTAATAAAAAGGGTTTTATAGATCTCGATTATAGATCCAATATCAAATTCAGCACCTTCACTTTCTTATTGATACTAATTCCACCGCATTGTGGGGTGCAAACTGGCTTATGTGGTAGAGAGTCTGTCTTCAGATCAGGAGGTCCGCGGGTCCAATCCCACGATCGGCAGATTTTTTTTTGTCCGATATTTGTCACCTGTAAGTGTAACTGGTTGGGTCGGTGTCACTATAATCTGACTGGCTGAGACAAGAGTCATGGTATCTCTGCCCTGTCTCGTGTGTGGCAGCTCCTAAAACTGTCAGACGTACGTCTAGGAGGAATATATATCCATTCAGAATACATAAGAAAAAAAAAGAGAAGCAAAAAAAAAAAAAAAAAAAAACAATTTCATTTAAAAAGTTCCCCTTTCAAAAAAAATCGGCTTACATACAATTCCACTGTATTCAGCAGGTACCCCAGCTTGTATATTGATACAAAGAAACTCGATTTTTATCCTAATGGCAATTCTTTTGACTAGAAGTAGTAGTAGTAGTAGCAGCAGCAGTAGAAGTATCAATAGTAGTAGTAGTAGTAGTAGTGGTGGTAGTGGTAGTAACTAGAACTTTAATTTTCTAGTAATCACTGTTCAGCCATTGTCACTAAAAGCGTACTTCTACCACTGCGGAAAAAAGCTAAAAATTCTAGATATACTTTCTATTGATTTCCACAACTAATTTTATCCTAATAAATTATAGCTAACTTGCTGACAACTCTATCACTTTTGTTAGACATTCCGAGGTTACGACAGGCATTTTAATTACATTTTCCTTTGTCTATAAGGTTCTAACTATTTGTTACCATCTAAGAAAATGTACACATCTCATTCCTGCAGTGTGGTGACATCTACTTTTAACATTTGAAAGGATTACTAAATATTCCTTCGCCTATTGGGTGTGAATGAGGACATAGGAAAAATAATTTACAATTAACTTCCTTCTGCAAGACATTAGAGGCCTTGCAATAACAAAGACCATAGGTTAGGGAATCTGCACTGTCATACATCTATACTAGGTTTTCAGAGCCAGTGAGCAATCAGAAAACATTTTGCCTTAGGGGAGTGATTATGTCATCAGTTATCTTTATGTAGTTTGCAAGGCCTCTATTCCACAGTGACAAACGGACAGTGTATCATTGTTATTACACTTTTGTCCCTCCATAAGGCTCTCGCTGTAGTGATCCGGGCACTCGAGCAGGGACAATTCAGAAGCACACTAAGGCATATCTATAACCATCTTTGGAAACTGGGTCTATAGGACCAGCTAAATCAATATGAACTAAATCAAATTTGCTTTCAGCCTTTGCATCTGGGGTTCTGTTAATGTTCTGTGGCATTTTACCTAAAGTGCACACTTCACAGTCAAACTTAATAGATCTATCAGGATCAGAAATGTTCAGTCCATCAACCACCTTAGATAATCTAAGAATGTCCTGCACATTACAGTGCCCTAAGATATTGTGCCACTCTTTAAGTGTTTTTGCGCTAATCTTTCGAACAGAGTTCAAGAAGTACATCTTTTCTTTCTTTTTGATCTTAAAGTCTACATCACCTGCATTCAAGATTGTGCTGTGTTGATTGAAGGTTACCGAGGCGCCATTTTCAACAGCGGCTCTGACGGAAAAGATGTTTGTTTTGAACGATGGCACATATAGTGCGTTTTTCAGAGTAACTCCATGGCGCTGACCGTTGGTGTCTGTGAGACAGACGATGACATCTCCCTGCCCCTTCGCCAAGTTGTTGCTCCTGCTCCCATCAGCCAGTTCGACGAAGTGGTTGGCTGGATTGAAGTCGGCTTGGAATCTGATGAATTTATCTTTGTCCTTGACAATGTGCACAGAGGCACCGGAATCGACGAGGAACGTGTCTGCGTCTTCTGTTGTTGTGTGAGTAGAATCACCATCGACTTTGAAGCTGTAGTGGTTGTTGTCATCTGGCGGCTGGAAGTTTTGGACAGATTTCGCCGAATTCAGTTTTCTGCATTCCCGTGTGTTGTGGGTGTTAGATTTGCAGTGACTGCACCATGCTGTTTTCTTCCTGCAGAAATTGGTGTCATGCGTGTTGCTTCTGCAGTTTGTACACCAGCGGTTGTGATGCTTCTTGTAGTTCTTCGTGCCTTGAGATTGATGTTTGGCACCCTGGGTTTGATGTTGCGACTGTGCCTGTGGCCAGTGTGGGGACGCTTTGGCAAACATGACCGATGACGACTGTAGATTGGAGGCAGCATTTTCGGTGTCTTCAAAATTTCTTAATTTTGATTTAAAGTCTATGAAGTTCAAAGCTTTTTCACTTTGGGTGATGACCGTTGTGAATGGTTTGAAACTCTCTGGTAGCCCCTTCAAAACCATAGCAACCAGCAAGCTGTCGCTTATCTCCTCGTTTGCGTCTCTCAGAGCTGTTGCAGCTGTTTCTGCTCGGATGACATAATCTGTGATGGTCTCTGTCTCACCTTTCACAAGGGATGTGAGCTGGGTATACAGTGATATAACCCTGGGCTTGCCTTGTGGTTTGTAGTGATTTCTAAGTATTTTCAGTGCCTTGCGACCGTCGTCTGCTGCATCTCGGATTATCAATGACAGTGACCTGTCATCTATGTATTGCACAAGTTGTGCAAAGCTTCTGCATTCTTTTCTTCGTCCTCTGTGTCAGATGGATCGGGATCATTAGTAATAGTTTTGTGCAACTTCTGCAGTCTCATGTAGCCTAGGAATTTTACTTCCCACAGCTGATATTTATTTTCGTCTCCATCAAATATGAGTCGATGTGTCCTGGGCCCATAACCTGTTGAGATTGAGGTAGTCATCGTGGACTAGATCTAGACTCCAATGGAGGATTAAATAAGATAGTAAACTAATGATTAAATAACTTTGACATCAGAGGGATTCAATCTGCGTGTTCTTTATTCTTGTTTTACATCGAGAAGAGGGAAGAAGCAGGAAGTGGAAAATAACAATAATAATAAACAATCGTACATAAAAATACTCGCACTTTAGCAATGCGGATATTATTATTCAACAAGTATAATGTGCTGGCTGAGACAGGAGTTATGATTTACAATTAACTTCCTTCTGCAAGACATTAGAGGCCTTGCAATAACAAAGACCATAGGTAAGGGAATCTGCACTGTCATACATCTATACTAGGTTTTCAGAGCCAGTGAGCAATCAGAAAACATTTTGCCTTAGGGGAGTGATTATGTCATCAGTTATCTTTATGTAGTTTGCAAGGCCTCTATTCCACAGTGACAAACGGACAGTGTATCATTGTTATTACACTTTTGTCCCTCCATAAGGCTCTCGCTGTAGTGATCCGGGCACTCGAGCAGGGACAATTCAGATTGTGGAGACGAGCTATGAGATAGACCAGGTGGTCCGGTACAACTGTACGGAACCAGGTTACACGACCACCACTTCAGACACTCTGACCTGCATCTACTCTGGGGGGACAGCCAGCTGGGATAACGAACCGCCTGTTTGTGAAGGTAGCATACTTATCCCTGATTCAGTGATCATAATTATTTGATGCTTTTGTGGTCATTAGTTTCAGCTCTTCACCCTTCTCTGGGGCAAATTTTTGCGACCCTTAGAAACGGTGAAAGGACATATAATCACTTGCTCTGAAAGGACATATAACATATGTTGCTAGAAGGCTAGATTTTTACTAAAAATAATATATCCTAAATCTGCTAAATTACAAATAAACCCTTTTTTAATGTTTCTCATGCCAGATTGCTTTAGACCACCATTTTAAATGTGCTGGGTTCATTATGCCAGGGATTGAAAATTTCTTGCCCCACCTCCCCCTCAATGTTAACCCATGCACAGAATAGTTAGCTGAGTCTCCTAATCACAGCAAAAATAAAATGCGCCAAACTAATGGCAACCTACCTCACAAAATAATGCTGTTTGCTTAGGACAATCAGAACCCTGTCATCTCTGTCATCTGGAAGAAACTTAACTCTTCATGCCTGATTAGCCTGTCATAAGCGATTTTATTTAAAGAATGCCTAGTGGCAAACACTTCTCAGATTTTGAATTCAGATAAAAAAAAAAGCTAACAATAATATAAAGTGATAAAGTGGGATTTCAAATCAATTTGTTAAAAAATAGCTTTTTAACATTCTTTGTTCTTTAATTGGTCCTGCCAGATTCCACGCCACCTACGATTCAGTGCCCTAGCAACTTGTCGGTGAAGTTGTACGAACCCTTGATATTTGACAATGCCGTGGTTTCCGACAACTCGGGCTACACCTGTCTCTACTTCATAAGTGAAATTGGTCCTGGGAAAGCTGTGTATAAGGATTTCCCTATTGTATGGGTAGTGGAAGACAGAATTCAAAATGAAACATGCACCTTTCAAGTTTTGGTAGAAGGTAAGTTCTATTTCTTATGACAATAAAAAAGTAAGAATCATGTAAACAGAAGGAATTGCATGATTATTATTTGAAACAATAAAAAAACCACCTTTCTAACAAATTTTTTGGAATTAAAAAAAAAAAGAAATTGCAGACAAATTATTTTTTTTTTAGATCTCATTGTCCAAATTTGCATTTTTCAAAGTACGGTACTATCTAAAGTTGTATAGATTAGCAGTTGAATCTTAAATGCGTTTTACAGTTTCAAATAAATTTTTTTTTTCTTATTCATCCTAACCTACAAAAAACTTTTGTTTGTTATTGCTCCCCTTTTCTTCTTATTAATTTGTTATGATGGGAATATAATGCTGCTTGCTTTTATTTTTCCAAGAAACTGACATGCAATCTTTAAGGGAGAAAGTGAGCAAAATTTAGACCATCAAACCGTCTACTTTTCTCATACTCTTGTGCTTTCTATTGTAATGACTTTTTGGAAACCATTGGCCCACAGACAAATTATTTAATAACCATGTATTTAAAAAGTTTTGAGTATAAGATTCCGAATTACATTGAAACATTAGATGATTGAAAACTTTATTTTTCATCCTCTTTTTCACAACATAGTTAAATCTTTCTTTTTGGCAGACAGAAGTGCACCAACTGTAGACTGCAGGGAACCTTTTGCAGTGCAGCTAAATGACAGCAACTCGATAACGCTAAACATCACCAAGGATCTTGTGCTGAATACTGTCCCTATAGAGGACGTGGTTTTGTCCAAACAGTTCATTTTCAACCTAACTGCAGGAGACATTATCATAGTAGATGTGCTTGCTGAAAAAGATAATGGCTTGCAAAGTAAATGCAAGGCATTGCTCTATGGAGAAGGTAACTATAGATGATAAGATGAACATAAACAATGAAAAATTTATCAAGACAAGCATGGAAATTACGATGGTCTAATGATGCAGCCAATGTAAAATTGGACAACTGTCACGAACACATCAACAACAACAGATGCTACAAGAACAAAAATAGCAACAACAACAATAATTACAACAATGACAACAGCAACATCATCTTCTGCTAATACTACTATTACTACTACTACTACTACTACTACTACTACTACTACTACTACTACTACTACTACTACTACTACTACTACTACTACTACTACTACTACTACTGCTGCTGCTGCTGCTGCTACTGCTGCTGCTGCTGCTGCTGCTGCTGCTGCTGCTATAACTTGCTATTCATTGATCTGACAGTTCTATCTTTATATTAATCATTCCTATGTTCATGACCTTGAACAATGTCTTGAGACAAGGGGTAGTAAGTACAATGATAATATAAACTTAGACTCCTTAGTATTTTTTTTTTTGTGTCAAGATACCCTTAGTCAGTGGATGAAACTTATTGTACTGTCGGATATACTACTCATGACTTTTTGACTTGTTTAAAAAATTTTTTTTACCATTGCGTAGTGCCTGACATTGTGCTTCTCGCATTATATCCAGACCCCATATTTCACTCATCATATCTCTAACTTTTACAACTTGAGAATGAAATGAAATGCGTAAGGCAAACCCAATTAGTTACATTTATTGTAGAATTGGACACAATTTAGGGATGATTAAACCTGATTGCGGGCTATTGAAGAAAAGAATATCGAAAAAAGACTCACTTATGATATCCTCCTCAGCGTCTCGATGCTTGGAAAGTGATTTTCCCACTCTTGAGAATGCTTTAAAGGCTTGTACTGGCGACAACAGAAACATGTCTTGCACAGTGACGTGTGCTGAAGGCTTCTTGTTCCAGGACGAGAGTACAGACATGACGTACACATGCGACAAGGGTGACTGGAAACCAAAATTCCCTCTCCAGCCTTGCATCGGTAACAAATAGATTAAGATGCCCTGACAAAAACAACATTTGGATGTATTGAATGTTTCTTCTATACTCACACAACTGTTAGGCCTATATGTTAAAGCTTTATTATATTTTGCTTAAATGCTTGCCTTTCTAAAAAGAGCTCAGAAAAGAAAGAGACATTTGTGATGGCAGTCATAATGATTTAATGAAATTCTTGAACTAGAAGTCAATGCTTTCTACTCACAGTGCTAACACATTTATTTCAAAACACCGCTTCTGTTTGTACCAGCGCTCACCGACTCAATCTTTGAATACAACATGAAACTTCTCTATGAGGTTAATGGGCCTATGTTGCAAGACTTTGATTTGGATGCTTGCTCCACAAGTCACATCACACAACTAGTCGTGCTGTCTGAACGGATTTCAGAGTGTGGATTGGACCAGTTTTCTGCAAGTGTTTCACCCAATGATGTTAAACAGCAAAGTGCTAGTACAGTAAGTCACCATTTTCACAGAAGCAAACAAACACCGCAAGGTGTTCTTGCATATATTAACTTTTGAGCATGGAGTAAGTTTAGCGCTTTTCATGTTTGTAAGGATTTTCACAGTGGTCAATATACACCAGAACATTTTGTCTTTTTAAAATATCCAGCATATTATGCTAGTTTTCATCACTCTTTCAGTTGAGTGTGCTTTTCTTGCTCCTTTTGAAAATAGGGTCCTGTAAAATCACTTTTAGGAAAAAAAAAATCTGTTAATTTTTTTCTACGACAGATTTACAACCATACCTTAAATAAATTAAATTGCCTTTCAACTGTCATGGCTGGACATTTTATTACATTCTTTTAGAGCAAAGAAATTGAAAGCATTTTTAAAAAGGTAGCTAAGAAGATTGCAACTTGAAATGCTAAAGAAACATCACTCTCTCTAAACCTTTTCCAATGAAATTCTTCAATTTGCTCTCTGAAGTAATCAGCATTAAGCTAAAGCCAAGGTCTCCCAAAGCACAAGCCATTGAGTCTATGCGTTCCCTGCAAATTGCAGCTGGTTCCAGGCTGGACTCAAATGTCACATGACGGTCAACAAGTCCGGGATTTGGAGTTCAGCCTGCAACAGGTTAAATTTGCAGTGGCCAAAATAAATTAAACAACATTATACATACATAGAGTTGAAAGGTATCTTTGAACTTTAAGCTAAGATCAAGGAGGAGTGGTTTTCATTGTGCAAAGTTTATCATTTTGAATTTATTGAGTGAGCTTCAGATGTTTAGGAACATAGGCTAAATGAGGAAAAAAACGATGCAACTGAATAAGCCTTTCTTACTCAAAAACACTATTTGATTTTAACTGTCCTTTGTAGGAATATGTTATAGCACACTTCTACATTGAACTCAGAGGTTACCGTACTTCGATGGTTAGGGTGATATCCTAGGGAGACCCAGGCTAAAGCACATCACACCACTGAATTTGTCTAAACTTTGAGCCAAGCATATTGTCCAATGTCTAAACTAGTTTAAATGCCTTGGACTGCTTTAAATTCAGAATTGACTAGTTAAAAATGAAAGACGTGACATAGTGCTATTGACACAAAATGGGACATTTGTATAGCGCTCTACCCCAAAGAGATGTAGGCTCAAAGTGCTTTACATCAAAGATACATATGTACTTTTCACTACAACCCCTTACGAGTATATGTATAGCTATAAATATTGCATGTATACGTTAACTATACGTTAACTTAAAAAAAAACAGTGGTAGAACTAGTACAGGGTATAATTTCAATAATCAATAAACAAATAGGAAAATAAATCCATCAATAATTTTTCTTTTTCAAAAAACTTAGATACATGTCAGACAAAAGTAAAAGTTAAGCTAAAGTGCTGACAAATTTCACAGATTTCAATTACTACTATTGAGTAAAAAGGCAAGTTTTAAGTTTTCTTCTGAACTATAGAGTGACTTCATTTCTTTTAAATTTATGGGAAACAAGTCCCACAGCCTTGGGCGTAAAAAGAAAAAAGCTTTTTCACTGGTTGTTTTTAATTTGCTTATAGGGATTGATAATCAGCAGGGTGCATTTGACGATTGCCGTGAGTCTTTGTTTGTATCAATTTAAGATTGGGTTAAAGTGTTGAGATAACCTTTTTGATAATTGCTTGCAACTTTCCATAAAAATAAAACATAATTACTTACAAACATTTTTTTCTTGGCTGTTCATAGTTTTCATCTTTTGAAGTGTTGCACGAAAGAAGACTGAGATGTACTAAAGTTACAAGATAACTTGTTAACAATTTTGATTGAATTTTCAGGTGATTGTGATTGAATTTTTTTTATATAACTGCAGGTTTAAAATAGGGATACTGTACTGGTAGAGAATGATATTATGCTAAACGCAGAAATATTCAAATACTCATCAGCCCCAGTATAACAGATATATTTTAGATTCAAGCTTCACAGCACCAACTGTTTTACCTAAAATGTCTTTGCATAAACTCTTGAGAAATCAAATCAAATATTGTGCAATAGCCATAATACTTTCTGTCACAAAGCAAAAAAAAAATTGCAACAAGACAATGGACTCATGTGAATGCTATTCCCAAATCTAGAAACTTTGATCTCAGTAAATACTTCATTCCTTGAAGAATGAGGGATAAGGAATGCAAAACTAAAAGCGATTGTCTGATGAGCTGTGTATGTACAACCATGCATATTATCCAACAGGAAGCAAAACAGAGCAAAACAACGAAAAAACAAACAAAAGAACATCAAGGTTAAATAAAAACAAAACAAAACAAAAAAAACGACAAAAAAACCCAAACAAATCAGATGCTAGATTACAATTAACCATGAAGATGAATCATAAAAACTGACATTTTTTTTGTTTTTGTTTTGGTCATTAGATCAGCGCAGTCTTAAGATTGAGCGTGCGTACATCAGGAGGAGGTAACCTCACTGATCTTCAAGCATGTGGAGAAACTCTGGCTGCCAAAGCTGAATCCCTGTTCGGACCAACCAATCCCACAACAACGGATCCGACCAAAACTTGTCAAGCCCCTTGGATTATACAGACAACTGATTTCTACCCAGAGGTCCAGCCATCAACCTTTACCTGCACCAACAGCACAAGGATTATCAGAGGAGGCAAAGAATACTGCTGTATGTATAATTTGCAAACATGCCTTTGAAAAAGAAAGTATCAATCCCTTATGTGCGTAACAAATTAACAGGCATGTTACATCACGCTTTTTTTCCTATTTTAAGGAAAGCTGTAAAAAATAAAGCGTTGGACTGTGTCCTGATAGTTTTAGGCAACAGCCAATATGAGGTACGTCCTCACTGCCTTCTTCAACAAATTTTATTTTCGCCGTGATTCAAGAGCCTCAGTTACACATTCCGTGCTGATTTGACACAGCAACCTTCGAAAAAAACAACAACCTCCATACTGAGGATAAGACCCAGAGCCTTTACAAAGATGATTCAATACCCTAACCATTGCGCCAACCACACCTTCAAGGGGAAGGTATCCATTCTAAAAGTTTCGTTTCTTTCCCTTGCTAAAAAGAGCAAAACCTAATAATCTCACCATGCAAGAGGCATGGAGCTGATTCTAGTAGTGTTAGGCCTACTTCTGACTGGATCTAGACATTGAAGTTTTCATTTTTCTTGAAAATGAAAGTGATTGGCAAAGGTAATCAAAGCCTATAATATTAAAGTTGTTGAAATAAGCGTCCCTCCTTCAAAAGGAAAAAAAAGGGAAATACAAGTAGATAAGTAAAAAAGGTTTGCAGGTAATGGTGATCTCAAAGGAAAGGAATGAAAAGAATGAAACAATAGACTCTCTTGAAATAAATCACCTTTGAAATGTATGAGGTAGCGATTTTTTTCTGAATATGTCAAAATAAAGGAATATGAACGGAACACTTTTACTCTGAGAGGTTTTTGTTTGGAAGTTGCCAAAAAAGTTTTACATTTTTATGCATTTTAATCATGTTTCATTCAGGAAACTTACACTCAATCTCTAGCGTAAAAGATAAGTAAAGAAAAGCAGGATATAGGTGAATTTTAATCATAACGAATTCATAAATTTTACTGTTCAGTACTGTAAAATGATATAAAAACATAATGTCAGTTTTACTTCCCCTTCACCACATTAAACTGACATACACTTGCTCTTTAAATTTATTTTGTACAACATTGATCTCTTGAAAAAGTGCCATAACCCTCAAAATGGCAAAAACCCATTTAGATCAGCAGTGAAAATAAATATTGGTTCTGACAATCTCACAAACTCACAAAAATTACACAATTTCTATATCAACATTTACTTAGTTCAGACCTCTCATCTTTTGAAACGGGCGCGGTGGTCCAGGGGTAGAACATCTGCTTTCGAAGCAATAGGTCCCGAGTTCGAATCCTGGCTGTTGCGTTCCTTACTGGTTGGGTCGGTGTCAGTATAATGTGACCGGCTGAGACAGGAGTCATGGTATCTCCGCCCTTTCTCATGTGTGGCGGCACATAAAATTGTCAGACGCCTGCCTTGGGGCCCATCCACAATATAGCCTATATAGTGCTGCTGTTGGACGTTAAACCAACCCAACAACAACAACATTGAAACAGGTTCTTTAAAACTATTTGCTTGTGCTGTAAAACCATCTTTTCAAAGTGTTCCTTAAAATCATCTAGGCGCACTATGAAACCCCCCAATCTTATAAAACAGTGCTTTGAAATGATCTGCACGAATTATAATCCTCACATTTTTAAGAATATTCATAAAAAATATCCCATCTCTTGTTACAGTGCCATGTGGTCCAGGGTTTTACTTCAATGGTACGAGCTGTGCGCAATGTGAAGACGGCTTCTACCAAGATGCTACAGGTGCCACGGAGTGCAGGGCCTGCTTATGGAACGTACAGAAATCACACATACCCAGGAGCAGTCCAGACCATTGCTATAGTAAGCCATGTTTGTCTTCTTACCTCAATACAAATAGCCCTGAACTTTCAGCTGGTCTATGTAATGAATGGCTAAATGGTAAAAATATAGCCATCACACAGACAATTTTTAATTTTGAATACTTGGCATAACTAATTGTTGACATTTGTTCTGGTCCCAGTTAGTTGACGTTCAAAACTGAGTGATTTAGCTCTTTCCAGTCTATCAAATTATCAGAGTGAATTTTTTTCCCAGTAGAATAATTAGGATATCGACTGATACAAGTCTATCTTAACATGTAAATTTTGTTTATTTTAGTTGAACTTTTAGATGAAGTAACTGTCACGTCATGAGAGTAGTTCCAGAAAAGTCTAAAATGAAGCAGTTATTGCTTTTGCTTGTTAGGGTATATTAAGAACTTCATAAAAGTTTTTATGGCAATTTTTAATAATTAAAAAAATGTACATATTACAAACCTCTTCTCAATTTGAGGGCTGTGTCCTGAGAGTTTTGCTTGTAATGGTATACTTATTATTACCACTTAGGTTCATGTCACAAGTTTTCATTTTTCTTTTAAAGAGTCACCTATACTTATCTCTACGCAATTTCAGAGCTTTGTCCGGAGGGGTTCTATGGCACTTCAGGCTACTTCGAGGATGGTTGTTTACCGTGTCAGCTTGACCAGTATTCGCCTGGCGGACCTGCCACTTCATGTGTGCCTTGTCCTGATTCAGGATCAACAAAAGGCACCTATGCAGCAACATCTGTGTTAGAATGTTATGGTACGCCTCCCTTTTTTTGTAGGTTTAAAGTACCAGCTACAAGATTTCTCTTTATTCATGAGAGTTACTTTAGATAAACTATCAACATCCCT
>RQTK01000013.1:1216777-1247329 GCA_003991915.1 Elysia chlorotica
ATAATAATAATAATAATAATAATAATAATAATAATAATAATAATAATAATAATAATAATAATAATAAAAAACAAAACAGAAGACTTTTTCTTTACAAAAAAATGAAGCTAATCTGTTTTCCACATCAGCTCCTTGCACAGCTGGCAGTTACTCCATCTCTGGCTATGCCCCATGTGAACTTTGCCCGTACAACTTCTACAAGGAATCGGATGTGGCGGCCACCAATTGCACTGAGTGTCCATCCAACACCTTCACTAACTTTTTGGGGGCAACATCAATTACTGACTGCAACTCTGATGGTTTGGTTTACACTCTTGCCTTTCAGATGAAGAATTTAAGTTTTGGGGAAAATTTCTTCTTTTAACAACAAAGAAAATAAAACTTGAAAAAATAAAGAAAAGGTATTGTTGAGGGGGAAATGTTTTACAGTTCTTTATTTCAAATAGAAGTACATAGTCTGAGTTGCTGATATGTATTGGTTCTAGCAAGAAGATTTTGCTCTCTGTAAAGTTTCAACTGGCACTTTCAGATGAAATAATTTCCATGAAAACAAGTGTAACTGGTATGGCCATTAACCAACCCTTGTGACCCCCTCCCCTTCCCACCTCCCCAAGTAAGAAACCTTTTGATTGATCATTATTAATGTATTCTTTTGAAAGCGACATATCTAGCACTTTGATTTTGCGGTCTTTATCACACTACCCTCCCCCCTCCCCCAAACATTGAAAAGACAAGAATACATAAAATCATTATCATTACAATAACCCTCTCCATCAAAGTGACATCTTTACTTTTTATTTCAGCCCAGGCTCTTTGTAACTGTAATCCGCAAGGTTCGGATGGGAGTGGATGTACTATTAAATACCACAGAGACGTGTGCACTTGTAAATCTGGTACATACTAGAGTTACTCCTTACGATGAGCTTAACGTTTGGCGGAAAAAAAGAATCTTCTAGAAATGGAATCTTATAGGGCTCTGACAAATTTGAAAAGTAGACGTAATGGCTATGTATACATGTACTTATTAATTAATATCTTTTTACCTACCTACTGAGATCCCTACCTTCTTGCTTATTTTACCTCGATCCACTCATCCATCCATCTATCTATCTTTGTGTGAATGTATGTATGTATGTATGTATGTTGTATGTGTGTGTGTGTGTGTGTGCGTGCGTGCGTGCGTGCGTACATGCGTACGTATCTATCTACCTATATATATATATATATATCGTCGGCTCGGGACAAGAACCCGATAAGCCACACTTTTGGCCAAATTCGTTTTTTTTTCGATTTTCTTGATTACCTCCCTTTGCTCTACACGCCTCTCTTACCGCCAAAGCTCTATCTGTTACAGTTTTGAAGTTACTATTTTCCGACGTGGTTTTCTCAAACTATAGGCGGGGTAAGATCCCGACAATGGGTCTTATCGTAAAATTCCTGAATACCAGAAACCGCTAACTGCTGTTAGCGGTTTCTTGTCCCGAGCTATTTCTTCAACCGTTACATTATAATTACAGACAAACTACAGACATATCGGTTTCTGTCTTTGAGACATGAATTTTTTTTATCATTCTGATGCAACATTGTGCGCTTTGTGCAAAAAAGTGGAAGGGGGGACGAGTGGGGCGGGCGGCGGGGAGAGTTAGTCATACCGTGTCATGGGCTGTGCCTGAAGGCAGTGTCGGAAATGCCCATGCCCATCCCAAAACCACGTGTTGACGCAACGGTGGTTTAGATTGTTTTTTTTTTTTTTTAAAATCAGAATAGACCTGGTGTCTAGAATGTCAAGAGTCAATACAGACTGACAAGGCACCAAACATCGCATCAACAGATGACGAGATAGACGATAGCGACCTTGATCGTGACTTCAACCTGGCTGACTGCGAACTGAACTCTTCTGATTCAGACGACGCCACTCTAGCAGAAATAAAGCGTCGCCATTGGAGGAGAAAAATCTCCTCACCTCACGTTGTGCAGCACTAGACTTCTTGTCAATTGCGTCTACATCCACAGCTGTACAAATTGTCTCTTCCGACGCGGTAACAGAAGCTGGAGTTGGTTCACCTTCCCAGCAAGTTGAACCAACAGAAAACAGCGTTGATCCAGGACCTGATGAAGACCTGGTCCATAACACAGAGGACAATGTTGACAATCGTGTTCGGTCCAGGAAACGGGTCAGGAATGAAGACCAGTGGAAGAAAAACTTGATACGGAGCCGCCGTAACGCTGGCCAGAGCTACGTCTCAGAGACTGGTAAATGCTTCAAAGCTCGAGCTTTAGCTCCTCCATGTGGTCCAGCATGTCCACGAAAGTGCACTGCACTAATCTCTGAAGAGGAAAGGCGGTCAGTTTTCCAGCAGTATTGGAAGATAGGTAACAAAAAAGACCAAAGACAATTTATTTGCAAAAATGTGGAAAAGACATATATTCAAAGAACATACTGTGGCAAAGAAACGAAGAGACAGGTGGCATATCACTACTTTCTTACCAAAGACGGTAAAAAAAGACAAGTTTGCCAGACCTTTTTCTTAAATACCCTGGGTATAAGAAGAGGACTTGTGTATGGTAGTGTGAATATGCAGAGCGATGAAGGAATTTTAAAAGACTCGCTGTCTGGGAAACATGGCAAACAAAAGAAGTGGTCGGCAGAAAGCATTGCGACAGTTGTTGAACACATTAAGAGTTTTCCTAAAGTAGACAGCCACTACTGTCGAAAAGAATGCAGTAAAGGGTTCTTAGATCAGTCACTGAGTATCAAAGAGATGCATAGACTTTATATTGAGCAATGTAAAAATAAAGGAATCCTGGAGGTTGTTTCGTCTGACAAATACAATCGCATTTTTACAGAAAAGTTCAACTTGTCTTTTTTTCGCCCCAAAAAAGACAGGTGTGACGAGTGCGTCGCGTTTGAGAATATTGTCGACCCAGATGAGAACCAAAATATGATTCAGGCCAAACATTTAGAGAGCGAAGAAAAAGCTAGAGAGATAAAAACAGAGGCAAAGGAAAGAAGTAAGGCAAATGACCAATTTGGAGCAGTTTGTTTCGACATGCAGCAATTGCTTCCGTGCCCAAAATCTAACAGCTCAACATTTTACTACAAAAGTAAGTTGTACGTACACAACTTCACCATGTACGATCTTGGAACAGCCGAAGTAAGATGCTTTATGTGGCCAGAATTTGAAGCGCGAAGAGTTGCCAGTGAGGTTGCAACATGCTTAGCTAAGTTTATTGAAGAGAAATCAAAAGGTGGGTGCAAAGATTTGACTCTTTTCTCCGACAACTGCCCAGGACAAAACCGCAACCGTTTTGTGGCATTCATGCTGAACGAAACAAACAAAACACTGCACATGGACAAGCTATGCTTAACGTTCCTTCAGAAAGGACACACCGAGAACGAAAACGACTCTGTCCATAGCGTCATTGAGAGAGCCACGAAACACGCGGTCATTTATTCGCCTGAGCAGTGGTACTCAGCTGTGAGGACTGCACGCAAGTCCAAAACACCATATCATGTAGAGGAACTGACACACGCACAGTTCATAGATTATAAAACAATGTCAAAGAGTGTCAAGAACCTAAGCATGGATGATGAAGGTAACAAAGTAAAATGGAGTAGTGTGAGGCAGTTTATCGTTTATGGCACCGATCCCCAGGCATTGTATCTGACATACGAGTACGGCGGTGCAGAGAAACGAGTGGATCTCTGCAGAAGGCAAAGGGGTTCCGGCAATTCACTTGCTCCAGCTGAAGAAGCGTTGCCTCCACTTCGTTTCACGGCCATGAGTGGAATTAGCAGAGTCAAGAAAGACGACCTCATCAGTCTTTGTCAAGCTGGACTGGTTCCTGCCACATATCACTCTTTTTATGAAGGTTTGCCTTTGTGTTACGATCAAGCTGAAGTAAGCGACGAAGATTAGACAATGATTTCAAAGACTCTACAGAAATTTAAGAAGAAATTTTTCATGCGTATGTTCTCATATCGCTGCTATTTGAACTTTTATTGCAGTGCTCTCAACAGAAATAAAATTGCTCCGCTGGTATGACAGCTGCCATTGTAGTGTCATTACCATGATTCTCATGATAATATCATTTACTGATTTTTCTAGATCACTACATGCTCTTTACTGAAAAAAAAAAAAAAAGATATAATTACATTTTGTCCCATTTCTGTTATTCCATCATTTGAATAAGTGCGATAATTTGTTTGGATAAGTAAACAGAATACATTGAATATCGTAACTACCAGTAGCATGTAATGAAAACAATTTCTAACAATCATAAACACACTGTTGTGTCCTTAATTGTAAGCTCAAAACTTAGTATAATTGTTATCATCTTTATAATTGAATGTTTGTCTCAGCTAGACAAGAATGATTGATATTTTTAGTAATTAGTTCTATGTAATCGATTTATGCACCCGAATTTTGTGCGTGCGGAGCTTTTTAAAGACTAAATTAATCTTAATACAAACATGTTCTTTCCTTTCCATTTAAATGCATAAAAAATAATTGTGTTTTTTAAATATCCATTACTTGAATTTTACTTTCATACTCACTTCATGAATAATGTATTACAAAGCAGTTAATTTCAAACACTGACTCTTTGTTTTTTCATGTTTTTATCCATGTATTATTGTCGTTTCGTTGTTGAATCAAGCCCAATCATTGATATCAGTCCGGTACCTCTTTCAGATACAAAATCCGATAACTTACATACAGTGTCACTTTACTTGGTTGCTAATGTGACTCGAACGTTTGGGGCAAGAATCCGATAGCAGACAGTGGCGGATTTTTCCACAGCATGTAAGCTATCTAAAATCCGCCAACGACCGTTAGCGGATTCTTGCCCCGGCGGAATTTGAAGCCAAAAGTCGACATAATTGTTAAACAGCATGCCAACACAAGGTTAACTATTATTTTCCCTAATTAAACTATGCATATGTTTAGGGATGATATTCTGAGTGAGGGTGATGATTAACACGCTTGCACCGCTGTTTTTCACAGAGTACATCAGTTTTTTCCTTTTCCTGTAAAAATTTGAAAATGTGGGTTGTCGGTCTCTTGTCCCGAGCCGACGATATATATTATAAGCTGGTTGTGTTTGCATTGGATCTATATAAATTTTATTTTTAAAATTTTTTATGTATGTATGCTATAATTTGATTCTTCCGACAAAGCTAAACACCAAATGTTGGCTACCTGGTGCAACTACTCTGTTCTTTTAAACCTCAAATTATAGTCCACACACAGTGAACATTCTTATCTAGACAGGTGACAATAATGAACATTCACAGTAGTGTCTGTGTGTGTGTGTGTATTTTAAAAGTGATTGGTCGGACAACGCCAAAAATTTTTTTTTTTTGTATGAGTCACTGAGTGTGAAGGACTACTAGAGTAGTATGACTAGTGGTAAGGCACAACAGGTATCTATGTAGGAAAAATAAAAGATTTCTTTCATAAGTTGTAATATATTACAGTCATTAACAAATGAAAAATCTTTGAATAATTTCAATGTGGCAACTTCTCAAATTATTTTGTAGAAAAAAAATGAAAAACCTGCAAATAATGGCCTGGCCCCAATTCTTAAGAAATTTGACCATCTCTACTTTTAGGATACATGGGTGACAGATGTGAGAACCATTGTGATCAATGTAAGCCAAATCCATGCTACAACGGTGCTACCTGTAACCCGGATGGTCGGTCTTACACCTGTACATGTAGAGTTGGTGAGTCAGATCTACAAGTGTTATGTTTTCAACAATTTTGTCCACTGCGTCAGTACTTTTTATAAGTCTAGAAATGGCATTGCCTTAAATTCTTGACAATATTGTAACCACAGCCTATCTAGTAAGGAGAACCATTCACAGCAAGCTTTTGACACGCAGCATACCTCATGCATCCCACAAAATTGAACACTAAAAAGGAAAGACACAGGCTATTATTGCATGCCTTATTTGTATGCCTTGCACTGCCAAGAAGAATGTTGTTTAATTTATTCTTCAGTTACAGATCTCTTTCCTAGGACTCTAAAATCCAGTTGAGTTGAATTGGTTGCTTAACACCCAACTTGAGCACTATATAAGTTATATTGCGGACAGGCCCTAAGACTAGCAACTGACAAATTGATGTGCTGTCACACACGAGACTGGGCAGGGAGACCTGGACTTCTGTCTCAGTTGGTAACACTATTCTTACATTGAACAGTAGGGAACGAAATTTGACAAATACATTTTTGATAGATCGTGCGTTTCAACCCACAGACCTCCTGATTGGGAGACCAACGCTCTAGCACTTGAGCCAGTTCACGCCTCCAAAATCCGGAGTAAAAGGCATAGACTGTGCCACCCCATATTTCAGCAAGTAGTAGGCCTATGCATGAGTCATGCTGTACATGACGTTTTTAAAGGGTTCTGAAGTGCACTCCTAAAAAAAAAAAAATAATACAATCCAACAGTAACTACAGTGTGAGTAGTCTTAGAATCTTCTTGTACCGGCTAAAATGGATAATGCAAAAAGGATAAATATGTGAGTGGCTTCTTTCTTTTATGATGTTAAGTCAACAAAACTTTTTTTTCTCTCAACTTACAGAATGCAGCCTACAGAAGTTAATTATTTTTTATGATGAGAAGATATTTTGATTGGCCCATATTACTTTACATCAACCCATTAAAATTTACATAACCATAAAAGTCATATCTAATGCCGTACTTTAGTTTTATTGTTTGATTAAAAAAATGTTTATTTTTCAGACACAAGCTGCACTTACACCTGGAACAATACCTTGAGGTTTACCAGTGATCCCATGTTGGCTGAATTTAGAGACAGGACCAGTCTCCCAGACTGTGAAGACGATTGCACAGCTAACCTCAATTGTGTCGCCTATCAGTTTGCCAATACTTCCACCACACCTTACTGCCTTCACTACAAGCAGCTCACTTTTGGAGATGAAAATACAGCTGGTGTTTTTTCTTACACCAAGAGCTGCGTGAATACCCAGCGTAAGTGAAAGCTATTGTTTTTTCATAGTTTTTTTAACTGAACTTAGGATTTCTCTCTCCACCCCTACACCTTTTCATCCCAAATGACCCTCCCTAAAGTCTTCCCTTAGAACCCTTCTTACAATTCCCCCACCCCCTACCTTTTGAAGTTTTGTTCCTGCTTTCTCTCAGGAAAAATCTCATCTTTACCTTACCATTCCAAAATAAAAAAAAAAGCATTTAGATTGACTCTAAATATACCCATATTTATTTTGTGTTAGTTTTCTCTAATACTGTTCCATTAATGGCATATAATATAGAATGCTCTAAATAACACCTTTGAATGTGGTATGGTCAACTTATGACTCATTTAGAGGGTATGCCAAATATATTCCATCTAGTACTTTTAAATTTGAGATCCAAATGATAGTCATGGTATCTGTTTATTTGATCTATTTATAATTATGAAGATTGATATAAAACGCACATCACAGTGTGGTTCTGGGTGGTCACATATTTGAACTTTACTTTCTCTAGTTTTTGAGGGTCCCCGGTGTGAAGTGGACCTGAGAAATGACTGCACAAACACTGTGTGTTCAGAGTCAGATTTCTGTAAAGACTTGGTGGACAAGACGGAATGTGTTTGTCCCAGCGAGGGAAACTATGATGAGAAGTAAGGCAGCAGCACAAGAGCAAATTATATTACTGAAAGCCGATGCTTTTAAACCCATTTGAAAGACTAATCCAATGCAAAAATTCACCTTAAAATAGAAAGGGAGATGGGAGATGGTAACCGTTTTTGTCAAGTGTGGCGGATAGGATAGATAGGCATGTTTTTCGATCACAATGGCATAGTTAAAAAAAGTATGCCATTCAAACCTTTTATTTTAACCCTAATTAAAGCAACTTTATTCCAGAAGTATAGTTGGCCGTTACAGTGTTGGGCCAACATTTTGGAGGTGCTGGGATTGATTTGTAGCGTAGACAAACATTTTTTCTGGACATCCTGTGGCAAACCTGCACAGAGTTTGTAGCTTAGGCTCTGATGTCACGGAGAAAGGAAAAGTTTGTCAAGGAAAGTAATGGCAACCTACTTCAAAAATGCTTTTTGCCTGGAACAAACAGGACTTTAACTCAACACTTTATCAAATGCTATAATAGTTCAGAAAATGCTCTGTAAGAAGCAATTGGCGAAGATGTCTATGCTCGCAATTAACTTTTATTAACAATTAAACTTTACGAATTATTTCATATCATTATAGAAAAATAACCCATTTGAATTGTTTAAGTTGCTGAATATTTAAGTTCTGTCAACGTTTATCTAGGTAGTACCATAATGCTATAACATTAGTTCTCAGTGTAAAGATCATAATGCTTACTATTGAAAAGTCTCTTATAACCCGAGGTCTAAGTTTATAGCACCATTGCTATTGCTACTCATTGTGTCATTTATTCCTGAGTTTGAAAGGACAGTATTTCTATTTGTCACATTTTATGACTGTGTTTGACTTGAAACGGTCTCGTTTTTTCAGTTGTAAAGTGCCAACTGACCTGTGTGAAGGCAACCCATGTGGGAGCCATGGAACCTGCCAGGCCTTTGGCTCTGTTCGCTACATCTGCTTCTGTGAGCCAGGTTTCACTGGATTGAATTGTGACAAAAACATACGTAAGCTACTTAAACAGCTATAGTCTAGATTTTTTGCCATTTCTTTAACCTATTCAGAAATTATATCTTATATATTTAACATTTTTATTAGAAAGTAAAGTATGATCTTAATTTAAAAAAAACCCACCAAAACTTCTCCTTCTCTTACAAAAAAACATTTTCCCTCACAGCGATTTTCCCCACTAACCTTAATAATTTTATCCTTTGTATTAGTAGATGCTTGTAAACAATTAAAGCAACATTTTCACCGCATCACCATTAAACAGAGGAGTGCGAGCTGAACCCCGCAGGCTGCCTCTACGGAGGCAAGTGTGTGGACAATCAGGGTGGATACACCTGCAGTTGTCCAGATGGCTTCTCCGGCACCCACTGCCAACACAGACCAGACTTGTGTGAGAGCAACGCTTGCGGCACAGACAGTGGGGGGTTTTGTATTGAGGACTTCAGGAGAATCTCGGCAAACTGCACTTGCGGAGAGCACTATGGTATCTTTTGTAAAGTTGTTTTAACATCAATAGCAAAAAAAGCAACAACCATGGCAATGACAATGATGATTATGATGATGATAAAATAATAATACTAGTAATAATGATGATGATGATGATGATGATGATGATGATGATGATGATGATGATGATGATGATGATGATGATGTTGATGATGAAGATGATGATGATGATGATGATGCCGCTGCTGCCGCCGCCAAGGACGAGGACGAGGAGGAGGGAGAAGGAAGAAAAATTATAATCATGGTAACATTTTTTATTTCTATGTAAAAGGAGTGTTCTAATCACATCCTCAGACTTAGTGTCATCAGATGTTTGCGAGAAAACAGACTACTGCCTCACAGAGCCTTGTGTGAATGGAACCTGCTCATCCCAGTTTGATAGTTATGATGATGATGATGATGATGATGTTCATATAGCATTGTTTATTGCAAGACAGTTACGGATGCATTGTATGTGTAATAGTTCATATGAGATTAAATAGAGTTTATATATGGAAGACGCTTTGAGATATTCAATTTACAATGGAGATCGTTCTATAAAGATCACTCGCCTTTTTAGTTGGGTATCACTTCTAATGACAGTTACAGATACATTTCATGTATATTTGTTCATTATTATAAGATTTATTTGTGCACAATATATAAAGCGCTTTAAGTTATGTTTATTATTATCTAGCCGTGTAAAGATCTCTCCTCTTATCACGGGAGACGAACTGGCTCAAACGTTAGAGCGTTGGTCTTTAGATCGTAAGGTCCGCGGTTCGAATCCCACGATCGGTCATGATTTGTTCGATTCCTCCTCTTCCTAGTCGGGTCCGCGTCAGTTTCATGTGATTGGTCAAGACAGGAGTCCAGGTCTCACCACCTTCCTCGTGTGTGGCAGCACATAAAATTTACGGACGTTTGTCTTGGGATCCACCCACAAAATAGCCTGCTATACTGCTGACGTTGGACGTTAAACGTTACACTACATAACCAACCAACCAACAAACTTTCCTTTTCATTGGGCTCACACCTCCAATCGAAATGGTCAATCATAATCAGACGTTAGTCTTGGGGCCCACCCACAAAATAGCCTGCAGTACTGCTGGCGTTGGATGTTAAACGTTAAACAACAAAACCAACCAACAAACAAACATACCTTTTCAGTGAAAGCACACCTCCAATCGGAATGGCCAATCATGATTGGGCGTTAGTCTTGGGGCCCATCCACAAAATAGCCTGCTATACTGCTGGCGTTGGATGTTAAACGTTAAACAACAAAACCAACCAACAAACAAACATACCTTTTCAGTGGAAGCACACCTCCAATCGGAATGGCCAATCATGATTGGGCGTTAGTCTTGGGGTCCACCCACAAAATAGCCTGCAGTACTGCTGGCGTTGGATGTTATACGTTAAACAATAGAACCAACCAACAAACAAACTTACCTTTTCAGTGGGCTCACACCTCCAATGGGAGTCACGAATAAGTTTGTGGATTTCCTCGATACTGGCATAAGGTCCATGGTGAAGGTGGTCCAAGCATGCACCTCCTTCAGATAACTTCAGGGCTGGGAGATAAGATAAGATAAGATAAGATAAGATAAGATATGATAAGATGAGATAAGATAAGGTACGATAGGATAAGATAGGATGAGATAGGATGAGATAGGATAAAGGGAGGGAGGGAGGGAGGGGGGAGGAGGGGAGTTTTATATTATGACACAACTATAATTTATATTGATGCAGTTTTGCAGCTTAAAGATCAATTAATCAAGCGTAATTTACAGTGGAACATATGGTGAAGTACAAAAGATTTTCACAAATACATGTAATGAGGAAAAACCTTATTTTTCTGATTTGCGGAGCCATTTTGAGTTTTGATGGTTTTCTACAGTTTTGTAAAATCTTTAATGGTAGAATTCATTGTTTTAATGCATAAAGAAATCTCTGTTGTTTAGGTATTGGTTAGAGTGTCAATTTAAAATTACATCTCTGGAAATGTTTTCAGTTGGAATAGATGACTCAGACAACAGTTCACAAGGCTCACAAGTGGTTAGGGATTGGCCTGGTGAAACTGAGCAGGAGTTGGGAAACAGTCTTGTGCAGCATAATCTGATGATTTTTAATGTGGACAACGTTATGGCAGTGCTCACCATACAGATCATTCAAATATAATGTGTAGACAAGACCAAGTCAATATTCAATAATCAATTTGGTTTAATTTTTAATTGTTTTGTTTCATAGTTGCATCACTTAATATTTTGATATCATTTTACAATCTTAAATGTGCCCTGATAAAAAACAAACTGTCCATGGTTTTCTTATTTAAAATTGTTGATTGGTATTGAGAAAAAACAACAACCCAGCAATAACACTGGGTTTGCCATATCTTTAAGCACTCCCAGAGCTCCTCTTTTAACCATGTTGTGTACATATCTTTCCTCATAACAGGCCCTACTTGCGATCAAAACATAAATGATTGTGTAGGAGTTTGCACAACTGAGAACACTGTGGATTCTAGGGATTTGATCAACGACTGTGAATGTGTCTGCAAGCCTGGATTCACTGGAAAGAACTGCTCAGTTAGTGCTTTGAGACATAAACCTTAAACATATTTGGCTTAGAAGTCAGAACTTGTCATAGCATGGATCTGGTACAATCCCAAAATTGCTTGATGAGTACTGGAACATTTGTATGTTTGTTTGCAGTTTTTTTTTTCTTTCTTATACATTTCTGATGATTTATAAGACTGATGTTGATATCATAATTGAGGGTGAATCATTTTATATTAATACTCACTCCATTTTTCTCTCATTTCCACTACAGTCATTACATCTTTCTCCATCTGTCTCTATTTACATCTGCATCTATCAGTTTTTTAAAAACAGTATGACAATGTGCCACTTTCCATCTTGCTTGGTGTCTCTATTCCTTTCTGTTACACCAGGAGGACATAGACGAGTGCAATACTGTTCAACCTTGCCTTCATGGTGGAAAGTGTAAAAACACACTTGGAGACTACACCTGTGATTGTGAGACTGGCTGGACTGGTAAAAACTGCCAAAATAACACTGATCTCTGTGGCTTGAACTATTACTGTGGGCACGGAACATGCTACAATCTACAGAATAACAGTTACTGCAGGTGTGTGTATATACATATAGCAAGTGCATCTGATATTAACTCCTGATCCATGTGCCACACTGCCTAGTAATCAAATGACAATAAAAAAAAACAAATTGCAACATTATAATCATTGAGAGGACAACCAATACATCTTGATCGTTAACTAGGGAATTATTTCAAATTCAGAAAACGTAATAATACAATTATAAACGAAATAGAAACATGGCCAATTATTCAAAAATCCATACCTGACCAGAAAACTGAGCCCCCTAAAAAAAAATTTCTGCAGATACACATAAAATATTCCCATAACTTCTGAAGATAGTGTTTCCAATTTAAAAAAAGCATGATGGTGTTTTCTTTTTTACTTTCTTGAGAATAGAATAAAATCATGACAATACAGTTAGGATGGTAGTTCGAAAATATAATTTATAATATATACACCCCCCCCCCCCCCACCCAAAAAAAAAAAAAAAAAAAAAACTCATAAAAAAATAATCATTGAATTTTGCCATGGATGTCTCCAATTAGATGCCAAGTGGGGGCTACGGGTAAAACCTGCCAATTCCAGAGAGATTTGTGCGGTGAGTACGGCCTTTCGCTGTGTGCCAGTGGTGCAAACTGCACCATGATTGGAGGGAAAGCAACTTGTCAGTGCTCTGAGGGTGAGTGGTTCTTCAATTTTGCAATGTTCACAGTCTAATACTTTTTTTTTTTTTACAAGAAAACATTTATTCAGCTGAATTTTAAATTCCTTGTTTAAATCTAGTTTTGCTTTCTTCACAGATTTCAGTCACTCTGGATACATGAAGTTTTCAATTTTCTTTCACGATACATTTGCATAGCTGCCAACCAGTATGTATAATACGTACTTAGTACGTATTTGACCTCCTGAGTACGTCCGTCCGTATCTGGTTGAGAAAATATGTATTTGACGGTATTCAATTAAAATTCGGGTGTCTCGTCCATCGCTCAGTGCTTGCTGCCATTGTCGGCAATACCGCCCGGTTAGCCCAGCCAGTTACTGGGCCCATACACGCTTTTAGTCTCATAAGTACACCATACGCTTCGTGGCATAGTGTACCACTATATCGGCAATTATGCTTCCGCCGCGGCGATCTGTCCATCCGGGAATCCCATAGCTTTATTGACTGCTGCTGGTGGCGAGTTTGTTTCCAAGAATCCAGCTTTGGGGTGACCGGTTAGACTGATTTAGACTTTAAATCATCGTCGCAGACTGATTTAGACTTAAAACCATCTTCGCTGTCAAGCGCAAATCTCTGCACAGTTCTTACTCTCGGACGATCAGACAAACAATTTCGCATTTTGTAGTGCTAGGCACAATCGCTGCCACTCTTCTCGGCGCATTATTGCATTTACTCAAAGATGTTACAAACTGTACAAGATCTTTTGCCCACTCATTTATTTGTGGGCTAAATTATTTAAATTCTCTTCACAGCTTTCAGTTTCTATATAAATCTTGTTTATATATTCGCTATCGTCATCGGGATTTGGATCTGATATCACAAACATATTATTGCTGTTGCCTGGTGCTATAGTGTTGCAACTCAAGCCAAACCGATGACACCTTTTGTGTTCCATGTGGACATCTAGATTTGCGATCATTTTCGTACATTTACGATCTTTTCGGCCACACCCGATTTGTGGTATTCCCCGCACAGTGGTTTAGCAGCGGAGCACTTAGTTTGCCGCTGACTTGACCTCCCGCAAGAGGTCACTAGGGGGTCACGCTGGTCGGGTTATCTGAGCCTTGCCTTGAACACTCGCATTCACTCACTGACTTTAAACATAGCACTCAAAACATGCATTTAGCGTATAAAGTTCAAACATTATAAGTTTTCAAGTTACAGTTTAAAAAAATTTATTTCATGAACTTTATAGTGGTATAAGTTTTATAAGGAAAAAGTAGGAAAATACAAGTACAATTATAGACCCAAGATGGGACTTTTTAAACATTGTTTTCTATGGGGAGGGAAATTTAAAAAAAATCATGAAAAAAAAGTTGTACGCCAAAAAATGTTTGTGTACATTTCTAACACCAACAAAGACACACATTTTTCAAATGCATTTGTTTTTTAAGTGATCTAGTTAAAATCGTGCTAGTAATGCAATCAGCTGAATTTTAAATTCCTTGTTTAAATCTAGTTTTGCTTTCTTCACAGATTTCAGTCACTCTGGATACATGAAGTTTTCAATTTTCTTTCACGATACATTTGCATAGCTGCCAACCAGTACGTATAATACGTACTTAGTACGTATTTGACCTCCTGAGTACGTCCGTCCGTATCTGGTTGAGAAAATTATGTATTTGACGGTATTCAATTAAAATTCGGGTGTCTCGTCCATCGCTCAGTGCTTGCTGCCATTGTCGGCAATACCGCCCGGTTAGCCCAGCCAGTTACTGGGCCCATACACGCTTTTAGTCTCATAAGTACACCATACGCTTCGTGGCATAGTGTACCACTATATCGGCAATTATGCTTCCGCCGCGGCGATCTGTCCATCCGGGAATCCCATAGCTTTATTGACTGCTGCTGGAGGCGAGTTTGTTTCCAAGAATCCAGCTTTGGGGTGACCGGTTAGACTGATTTAGACTTTAAATCATCGTCGCAGACTGATTTAGACTTAAAACCATCTTCGCTGTCAAGCGCCAATCTCTGCACAGTTCTTACTCTCGGACGATCAGACAAACAATTTTGCATTTTGTAGTGCTAGGCACAATCGCTGCCACTCTTCTCGGCGCATTATTGCATTTACTCAAAGATGTTAAAAACTGTACTTTTGCCCACTCTTTTATTTGTGGGCTAAATTATTTAAATTCTCTTCACAGCTCTCAGTTTCTATATAAATTTTGTTTATATATTCGCTATCGTCATCGGGATTTGGATCTGATATCACAAACAGATTATTGCTGTTGCCTGGCGCTATAGTGTTGCAACTCAAGCCAAACCGATGCCACCTTTTGTGTTCCATGTGGACATCTAGATTTGCGATCATTTTCGTACATTTACGATCTTTTCGGCCACACCCGATTTGTGGTATTCCCCGCTAAATTGCCGATGGAAGACGTGCCTCTAAACAAACCTATCTTTCGTTCCGAAGTGATTCTACATCTCGTGAAGGTTAATCTAGATTTAGATCTAGACTGTAGCTTTATGTTCTAATACTTCTAAATCTAGTTGATGTCCGATGGTATAGATCTTATGATATAATATAGGAACGAACTGGCTCTAGTGACAGAGCGTCTGGTTATCAGTACACAATGTATGTGCCTACTTTGAATCTGCCGACTGGGCAAACGAAATGTTGGATTTGTCCCCTAGTTATTGAGAATGGTGTTAGTTCCAATTGCTTTGAGCATGCTAGAAAGCTTACATTCTTTAGTCAGCCGTCTGGAAAATATTATATTTAGACAACGCAAAGAAAACAAAAGAACGAACTCTTGATTTTATAGTGAAAATAATCTCCACGTACCACTTGAACTAAAAGGGGAAAAATAGATGAGTTCAAAACTATATGTACTTAGGGATCACAATCAATGCAAAACTAGACTGGCATCCTCACCTAAACATTTTAAGCTTGAAACTTTATCAGATACTGTATTTTGTTATTATTCAATTATGATAAAAATTTTATATATATAAATGTATTTTACAGGGCAACCATATTAAGTATTCTATCTTTTTGTCTACCAGCCTAGGGTGGCAACCTTAGCATCTCAGATATGGCCAAAATAGACTGGCTTCTTTAGAAAACAATAAAAAAAATCACTGGTGTAGGCCTAAATGCCTACAATATGAAAACAATCCTTAACATTCTCTTTTTAGTCAAATATCATATTTACGACCAGGAAGACTTAGACATATACAAAAAACAAAGAGAGGTAAAAAAAAAAAAATCATTTTTGCCCTCCTCTGTGTGCCTTTGTGATTAAAAAATTATAGCATGTACATTTTTAGATTACTTTGCAGTATTATCTTATCGTGCATTTTTTTTAGTCTAACAATACATTGTAACAGCAACCATCTAGCTAGATTAACACAGTTTAAAGACATGCCACATTTTCTGTGTTTAAGAAATTTTTTGGGTTTAGGCTACAGGACGCTGAAAAAAGTTCCACGCTTTCAGCTTTTAAGAATGAGTACACTTTTTGTGTTTAATGACTAATGACCTACTCTTTGTTATAGGGTTGTCTACCCTTTTTATGCTATAGGCTGTTTAACACAATTTTTGTTGTTGGACAAAGTTTTCTGTGTTTGGGGAAATTCTGCTCTTTCTATGTTTTTGGAGATGGCACACTGTTAAATGCTTTTGAAGCAAAAGTAAAAAAAGACTGATCAGAAATAAATTTATGAACTTTACACCATTCAATACTCAGTAATCAGACATTAAAAATCTATTTAATCTTTGCTTTACTCACAAAATATCAAGGTATTTCATAGCACAACTTTACAATCTGTTTGAGCCGTGATATATATATAACTTTTTGTTATTTTTTCTCTCTGTAGCTTACACAGGCCGGTCGTGTGAGTTTTTGAAAAATCACTGTGGCAGCTCCAGCATCTGTAACGGTGGAGACTGCTTTCTGGACAACCTGGGCTTCACTTGCAAATGTGAAAAAAGTAAGTATCAATTGTGAGGGAAATGTTAGACTAGACACTAAGTACGCATATAGAATCTTTTGTAAAGAGGTAATAAATATAGCATTATAATCGACAAAAAGAATAAATAATTAAGTATCATTTGTGTTTATTTCTATAAAAAATTTAGTCAAAATAGATATATACATAATTTATATATATATTTGAGAGGCAACTTAAATATTAATGTTTCTCCGTAAAGAGCTATTTTATAGAAGCTTATCTAGATTTTCCAGAGTTTTATAACAGTTGAAATCATGGATATCGTGAGAAAACAATACACCATTATTTCAATACATGAAATGGAGCTAAAGCAATCAACAAATGATATGCTTAATGTAAAAACATACTTGAAAAAAACCCTCAACTCTCTTTTCTTAGCCCTCAACTTTGAGGGGAATACCTGTAAGGACGAGAAAGAAGTTTGCCCCACCTGCCCTGCTGAAGGGCCTTGTGTAAAGTATGTGGACAGTGATGGGGTTCTCAAGGGGCAATGTCTCTGTCCTGGCGGGAAGATCCAGGCTGGTGACTCCTGCCAAGGTAAGACAAATATTAATGTGTTGTTTTTATTATTGATCTTTATTGGTTTCCCTTCCACCACGACTTTCTCCTGAAAGTTGAAGAACCTCCTGTCAGTTATCAATCAGCCAAATTTTGGTTAACTGTCCAATATTTCACTTCGAAAGAAATCTGCATCTGGCTCCAAACCACTAGAGAGAATAATTGTTCACTGATGCTAGTTCTCAGAGCATACCGAGGTTTCTAAAAGACATCGATGTATCTAACAAAAGTTAATTGTGAAAATCATACACATTGATATTATAAACTGCCATAATATTTATTTTTCAATTTTAACTGACCACTTCTATAAACCATTTTTATGCTTTACCAATCAGAAAAATAAAAGGAGTGTACCTGGTTCATTGTCCTGAATATCATGGAGTTTATGTGCTCTAAATATAAACTCCACACCATACATAGAGCTGCTAATCTTACGTCATAAAAAGCATGCTTCATTTCCCCCCAAATAAGCACAGCATGGCTGATGATATTGCCAACAAGGCTATCTATAATTTTACAATTAATTTTGTTTCATTTGTACATAATACCCTTGATATTGGCAATTTATTAGGTGACAGTTCGCTTACAAAAAAGTAGATGGTTGAGCAATTAACTAATTAGCATCCATGTTGCAAATTTTGATGGGTTGAGGGTGAGTTCATTTCGTTATATAAACAGGATAGTAAACTGCAGTTGTTCATTTTTCTTTAAATATATTTTTAATGTAAGCAATAATGAGAAGCCTAATTGATGTGTGCTGAGCACAAATCTATCGTTTTGGAGCCTTGAAAATAATCATATTTTATGTACCAGCAAAATGTGATTATTTTTTCGATATATCCAATGATATATAGAAAAAATAACTGCAGGCCTGACTAAAAAAAAATTCATAATAAAAATCAAGACAATAGTGTGGTATTCAATGTCTCTGTTTCCATCCTTTTTTTGAAACTGTCTTCGTAAAACAAACTCACTCACTCACTCACTCTATTTTTGACATTGCCTTCTCATTATTTTAGGGCTCAAATTTATATAATTTTCTCCCAACAGAGATTTAAAAAAAAATGTTCAAAGCTCAGTTTCTCTTGTGTTACAGATGTCAATACAGACTTTGATCTGGCCTTCTTGAATTCATTTGCCCAAACCAATACATGGGTCAAATCTAGGCGAGGCTTCTACATCAAAGCTGGTTCCAATCTCACAATTTCCATGTGGGTTGCAGCTGCCAAAACATTGGACAATGAAGTGGAGATTCTGTCTCTGAAAAGGTATTTCCAATGATAAAATTTTATTTGAAATCTGATTAGATACATGGTGTCAGAATGGCTATAAACCTACCAAAAGACAGGTAAACGGGTAATATAAGTTTTTTTCCTAACCTGCAGACTAAATCTAGAGGTCCAATCCAGATCTAGAGACATAGATCCAATAAAGAGATCCGAAAATGATGTGGTTAGAACAGCCAGAGAAATTTTCTTTTCAAGCAGAAAAGTGGCCTGAATGGGTAGCAGAGTTTAAGCGTTTCCGGAACGTGTCCAAACTCAACAAAGAAGAAGTAGAGACACAACGGGACATACTGATTTACTGTATGGGCAGAGAATTTTCAAAAATGTTACCTTCGATGAAGGAGAGACAGAAGAAACGTCCATCTATGAGAGGACAAAATTCCAGGAGAGGAAACAGGGGGACAACGAAACTGTGGAAGAATTTTACAGAGATCTAAGAGACCTTGTCCAACACTGCAATTATCAAGACCACGAGTCTGAACAGAATGGTTGTTGGTCTGAAAAGCAAGAAAGTCAGGGAAAAACTACAGCTGATGAGAGACCTTACACTAGACAAGACAGTTGAAATAGCAAGACAACATGAACAACTGGAAGTCCAGATGAAACATGAAGCAGCAGAGTCAAGCGCAGGTGCAGCAGAAGTAAGAAGAAAACAAGGCTTTCACAAAACACAAATTATAGATCTAAATGAAGCCAACATGGACCAGGCTCGAAACTGGCACAGAACACACCAAGTTTTTCCAGATTTACTTTCTCCAATCCTAGATCTTACATATCCAGCGGGCTCGGGACAAAACTGCTCACGCTGTGGGAAAAGATATTCACAGGAACAGCGTTCTCCCACAAGGGCAAAGAATCGCAGCAAGTGTGGAAAGTTGAATCACTTTGCAAAATGCTGCAGATCATCAACAAGAAATCTTCATGAAATAGGCCTAGACCTAGACCGAGAAGGTGGAGAAACCTTCACGATTGACTCATTGGATGACAGAAGACAAAATCCATGGATGGTAAAGCTGAAAGTCAATGAAACAGACTTCATCAATTTCAAAATTCATACTGGAGCAGATGTGACCGTCATATCCGAAGAGACGTTCCAGAAACTACAAAATGATTCAAGACTGAAAGAATCAAACCTGAACATGACATCACCCGGAGGAAAACTGGATGTCGTAGGGGAGTTCCATGCCACAACAGTACGCAAAGCTGTTACTTATGAAATACTCGCTGTTGAGCAGAACAGGGGCAGTTAAACTAGGCCTTGTCCAACTATGTTCCGATAGTGTACAGATTGGTGAGAAAGTTTTCGTTGCAACAGGATTAGTGAAAACAAATCCAGTGAAGATCAACTTGAGAAATGACGCTCAACTATACAATGTGGTTACCCCAAGAAAGGTGCCGTTCCCCCTGCAAGATAAAGTAAAACAAGAGCTGGATAGTATGTAAAATGCAGGCATCATCGAGAAGACCACCCTCCCTACTGATTGGTGTGCTGCTATGGTACTGGCTGCAAAGAAAGATGGGAATGTCAGAATATGTGTGGACTATAAGCATTTGAATTCAAATATCAAGAGACCTCACACAATGATCCCAAATCTTGAGGACATCGCTCCCAAATTGGTAGGATCCAAGTACTACAGTGCCCTGGATGCTTCCGGTGGCTTTTTCCAAATTCCTCAGCCTGTATCAGCTCTACTAAAGAAAGAGACAAGTTTTCTCTGGAGCCCAGAACAACAGACAGCTTTCAATCGTGCCAAGGGAAAGATTTCAAGTGCATCATCTCTTGCATTTTTCAATGTCAGCAAGCCAACAATTATTGTCAGGATTGACGCCAGCAGCTATGGACTGGGAGGAGCATTGCTACAACTTGATGGTGAAAAAGTTGTTCCAATAGCTGTTGCATCAAGAACATTGTCTGCCTCGGAGCAAAATTATGCACAAATGGAAAAGGAATGTCTGGCATCAGTATGGGCGTGTGAGAAGTTCTTCAGATACCTTGACTACCTTCCTAGAGACAGATCACAAACCATTGGTTCCTATAATGATGAAGAAAGACCTAGACAAAACACCAATTAGATGCCAGAGACTGCTCATCAG
Source organism: Elysia chlorotica (assembly GCA_003991915.1). Classification (NCBI taxonomy): domain Eukaryota; kingdom Metazoa; phylum Mollusca; class Gastropoda; family Plakobranchidae; genus Elysia; species Elysia chlorotica. The sequence goes on from RQTK01000013.1 coordinate 1,237,644, forward strand.
AATGATGAAATTCAATGCACAAGTTGTACACAAAGAAGGCAAAGAATTTGTGATTGCAGACACACTGTCAAGCACAGACAAGTTATTGGAGACCTTTCATTAAAGGATGGCTTATTTGTCATGAACAACAGAATTGTCATTCCAGAAGCCCAGAGACAGCTGATATTAGGGAAACTGCATGGTTGTCATCAAGGTTTGAACAAATGTAGAGAGTTGGCACAGACTACAGTTTGGTGGCCAGGCTTATCTAAAGATTTGAAAAGAGCCATAGAAGCATGTACATTCTGCCAAACAAACAGACCAGAACAACAGAAAAAACCACTGCAAACAACAGAATTACCAAGCAGACCATGGAAACAGTTGGGAATAGACTTCATTGAGTTCAAGAACAAATCTTACCTGGTTGTTGTGGATTATTATTCCAAATGGATGGAAATAGTCTTTATGAAGAACACAACTACAGCTTCAATGATCTACAAACTGAAAGCTCTTTTCTCGACACATGGATTGCCAGACCTGATAAGAAGTGACAATGGACCACAATTTGTCAGTAAAGAATTCAAAGCATTCCTTAGAGAACTGGGTATAAGCTTATCAGCCACAACAAGCAGTCCAATTTTCCCTCAGTCTAATGGGATGGCTGAAAGTGCTGTCAAAAATGCAATTAAACTTCTTCAACAAGATGATCCATTGTTTGCTTTGATGAACTACAGAGCAACCCCGCATAGCTCAACAGGTGTCAGTCCCGCGGAGGCTCTGATGAATAGAAAAATCAGAACACAAGTCCCAGTAATTGAAACAAACCTAAAACCCAACGGTTCACTACATCAGAAGATATTTGAAAATGACAAGAAGTCAAAACTCAAGCCCAAACAACAGTTTGACAGGCATCATGGAGCCCGTCCGCTGTGAACCCTTGATCCAGCAAACAAGTTCATCTAAAGGATGACAAAACCAATAAATGGACGACCTAGGGAATTGTTGTTACTTCATATCCACCAAACCGTAATACCTTGTTAATACACCAGGCGGTGTAATCAGATGCAATAGAAAACATAAACAGTGAGAACAGCAGCACAGAAGTTCCAGTCCTAAGTGCTGCAGAAAATCCCACTTCTGGCACCATGTCTATGTTGTTTTTATGGGAAGCTTAAAAACATGTGAACAATACAGTGGGCAGCCATTTGCAGAAGACCTTTATTATTGTAACTCTTTTACAACAAAGGTGCGAATGGGTCTTATTCTAATAATGCAACATTCTAACGAGCAAACTGTACTATTCATGTTAATAAAGAAATAATTACATTATCCAAACATGCTTAAGTCGTATAGTTTTAAATATATTTTTAAAATCATGCTAGGATAGTTTTCATTGTGTAATGCCAATACTGAAAAGCCCTTGACCGATTTATAGGTGCACCCCTCGCCTGTTCGCATCTCTTGCTGCAGAGAATTGATTATATGATGCAGCGAATTAAAAACAAATGTAGCCAGATTTTAGTATTTATTGCATGCTATTTTTTTTTTAAATAAATGATACATCCTTTCTTAAGGGCATGTGCAAGTTTTTATACAATTTTCAATATTTTTCAGCTAAACTCATTAATGTTGAAAATGCATCAACATTTGTATGTTGGTTGCTATGGTGACAGGCAAAAAAGCTGCCTTATTGGATTTAGTTTTCAATTTTCAAAACGCTACTTCTTCACTATTATTAAAGCAAAAAACTTGAAATGTTTCTCTGATAAAAGTTTTGTCGAGAGTATTTTATGATGTAGTGAGCAGTTGTTTTTTCATTAATTTTTTTTTTGAAAATTGCCTTGAAACGCATAACTAAAAAAAAAAAAAAAAAAGTAAAATCATATCGTATGTTTGCTTATTGATAGAAGAGTAAAAATGATATTAAAAATCTCATTGTCAAAGTGAAGATAGTGTCTCTTCATTACTATTGTGACCAAGTTTCAGCTTTCTATCATGAAAAAAGCAGAGTTTTAGTAGTTTTGTGTGGAAAATAGCAAATTTGAGAAAAACTCGAAATAAATAAAATGTTCATAAAGTAAACATTCTTCACCACCCAAAACATGTTATACAGAAGACATTACTTCAACAAAATAAGCCTCAAATCCCAGAATCAATAATTATAACCATATTTAAGTTAAAAGCAATAGCACATGCCATTTAATAAGAAGGAATGATCTGCTGTTGTTGAGCCTATGAAGTAGGCCTATTGATTATAAGAAAAAGGAAGCCTATGTTTGCTGGGACTTGAATAAACATTTTCCTTTTATAATACTATCGGATAAAAAAATATAACCTGTTTTCTCAATTCTCATCCTGTAAAATGATGAAATTCTGTTACATATATTCCAATTGAATGGGTTAGGATCTGTAAGGGTCTACATTTTATTTAGCCTATTTTTAGAAAATAACGGAAAAATTCAAATACAGGTGCTGCTATCTTGATTACAAAGCTGCTAAAATCTAGTGAAGGTGTTTATCCCATCATTTTTCTGAATTTCACTTAATATTTGCACCTGATAAATGCTTTGAATACATAGTTTCAACATTGTAGTTGGTAAAGACCTTTGTTTTTCTATAAGTATCTCATTTTCTGGGGAAAACATCTGGGCTAACATACCATGTTTTGCTAACCCCTTCTATTGTCTCCTTCCCATCCCAAGTGCCCAGGTTGGAAAAAGCTTTCTCACTGTCAAGAACAATGAGATTCTCATTTACAATGAGTCAAAGTCTATCGAAAATTTGGATGCTGATTTCAAATGGCACTTTCTGGCTGTAACCTGGGCCACTGATGGGACAGTTGAAATTGTGCAAGACTTCTCTGTTTCCAGTGTGACCAGAAATGGGCCTGGAGTGCTGCACCCATCAGATATGTGAGAAAAATTTTTTGAAAGTGGTTTGAATAGTTTTCTTTTTTTTTTTATGTGCTAGACTTGTTAAAGACACTGGCAATAATAGCCCTGAAATGTTTCTGTTATTAGTGCCTTGATGAAATCATTTGGTAGGGGTTTTTGTTTCTCATTGTGTAATTACTCAGACTGCTTACCATTACATGCTCATTCACATAAAAACAAGAATTGATCAAAATGTTACCTAAGTCTTGTTTAAAAACAATTCCCACCCACCCCAGCTCTACGTCACAACCTGCCTTGATGAAATCATTTGGTAGGGGTTTTTGTTTCTCATTGTGTAATTACTCAGACTGCTTATTTTGTACACAGTGTACCTCTGCTTTTCATTCTCTCAATATTTTACATGTAATACCTCCTCTCTTGGCTTACGTGCAAAATTTCACATTTTCATAATGGGTTCTGAGTAATCATCTTTTTCAAAAATCCTTAGCAAGATATCCATTACTTTTTTTTCATGACATTTTCATTACTCCTCTGATCCACCACATTTCTTTTGCTTTAATTTTTATCTCGGTCTTTATAACAAATATTGAGACCCCCCCCCCCCCCGAAAAAAACCCAACAAAAAACAACAAAAATTACAACAACAACAAGAAAACAACAGCAACAGAACTGTCTTTGGAATTTTGAGAAGAGGTGTGCTGATGAGAAAACAAAAAAAGTACAATGCAAAGAAACATGACAATTAGGATAAAATCAGCCATCAATTTACACTGAAGAAAATTGCGCTTCAACTTTGTAAATAATTATGCCTTCATAATCCTACTAAAATCACAGTACCTCTCAGACCATATGCCATAACGATTCCCACTGAAAGAGTATAGTAAACAATTTTTTATCTAACAGACAATTATAAAACATCTGTCTGAAACAGGTATCTAAACATCTATCTGGGAAAATCTTTCTTCGGATACATCTCACAAGTATCTATTTGGGGTGCAGCCTTCTCCACTGACGAGCTCATACTGATGTTCGGTACACCTAAAGCTGTGCCAAGGGTGAGATTTTTTGTTCAAAGCTCTTATTCATCCACAAGACAATTAATAATTTTTGGCTCAAGCTAGCGAATTTCTCCATAAAATACAATCTCATCATTTCATACAAATCCAGATCTTTACCTAGATTTTTATCATTCATTATGATGTTTGTTTAAGACAAGAATGCTAAAAATTGTGCATAGCAAGACAGTGCTCATTATTGTACTTTTTTGGAAAATTAAGTCTTATAAATGAATCAGATTTAAAGCAACCCCCCCGAATATTTACGTTCTGTTAAGAAAATAATTTTATGCCAAATTTTGTTTGAAAGAGATGCAAAAATTGAATGTAAATAAAAAGTTTTAATCATGGATTATAGTGTATTTAGTACAAAAATGCAAAGCCCTATCCTAGTCCTCAAAAAAGTTTCTAAGCAGCAAAGGAACCCAAGAGTAGGATACTCAGTAGGGGCAGTGTGGTTTGAACAGGATTCTAACCCCGAACCTCCATTAAAGATAGACACACAATGTTCAGTCCTACCATGCTCCTAATCAACTTTATATAGATTGGAAACATGTGCTCTCACTGTAATCACTTCTAATAGTTTTGTATTGTTACAAAGGCATAGCCTGTCAATACGAGATTTTGTCCTGTTGTGGATTATAATTGTCACGACGCCTCGATACAAGAAAAAAGATTCTGCACTGTTGTACCATAGGATGTAAAATGGCATGGACTCTTTCACTAGGGACAATATATATAATATTAACTCTAAACAGTGAGATAAAGCTGCCAGAGAGCTTTTAAATATCTGTATTAGATATCTGTCTCTCCAAGACTCATTGGTACACTATCTAAAAGCTTTGTTTCAATCTCACTGCCTCACTACCCACAACCCACTCACTATAACAAACAAAAAAATCCTGTAAAAATAGCCAAAATAAACAAACAAAAAAAAAGAATTATAAAACCAAAAAAAATTTTGAGTTTAAAAGTTGTAATATCATTAGTTAAAACCAGAGTTCAGATAGGGCTTTCTCTAAAACTATGCGATTAAAGTTTGATCAATAGACCCATTATGTAGAACCAAAACAAAATAAGTATTATAATTACTAATTGCATGAAACCAGACGGGGGCCCTGCTGCTTGGGTGGACGCACTACGCCCTGAACCCTCAAGTGATCCAGACTAAATCGTCCACGGCTGGGCGACTCGTGCCCATGTGTGACATTACTGGCACGATCGCCTCCCCTGAACTCACTGGCTGCGACAAGACCAAGTTCCCAGGTTTGCTACATTGTCTGCCTCTATATTGGTTTCTGTGTTGAAGCATCTGAATCTAAAGGAACACTAAAATAAAAAATGTATGTTCAGTGTCATTGAAACTTATTGATAATGCTAAAGGAACAACAACATTCACAAAACTTATGTTCAGTTTTTGATTGCTTGGTTAGTTTCTGAAAGTCCAACTAGGCTATATCGTGAAAGGACCCATCACCAAGGTCTGACAATCTATACATGCTGTCACAGCAGGGAAAAGCAGACCAAGCACATTATATGGACACCGACACAACCAGTGCTGGATAATACCTAACAACTAAATTTAGTCATTTATAGGGATGGAACCGTGGGCTGCCTGAATAGAAGCTCAGCGCTCTACCACTTAGGAAGGTTAATTAAAAAACGAAACTTATACGTACATGCTGTAAACAATGTCTATCTGGAAATAAGTTCAGAGATATACTGCCTTATAGAAATGTATAATTTAGATTTGACAAACACTCTAAGATTGGAGCAAACATTCTCTAGGAGGAACTGCTGCCAAATGCAGAGAATATCTGCTTAGGTTTTTAGAGATAGAGAGTGAATAAATAAGCTGAAAGATTAAATTACTTCATTCGGAATAAGTGAAAATGATAGAGAGAAAAAGATCCAGAGGCAGAGAAAGTAGCGGAGAGAGAGAGAGAGAGAGAGAGAGAGAGAGAGAGAGAGAGAGAGAGAGAGAGAGAGAGAGAGAGAGAGAGAGAGAGAGAGAGAGAGAGAGAGAGAGAGAGAGAGAGAGAGAGAGAGAGAGGGAGGGAGGGACGGACGGACGTACGGATGGACGGACGGACAGGAGGGATAGAGAGAGAGAGAGATGGCAGAAGGAGGATTTTGTTGATTTATTAACGTCCTATGTCAGCAGATAGGCTAAATCGTGGATACCCCTGACAATTTCACATTCTGCTACACATACTGAGAGAGGGGATACCAGGATTCTTGTCTCACATTGTCTTTTATACTAACACCACCCCAACTACTAGGGGACGAAAGTCAATAAATAAGTTAACCCGACTGTGCGCATACAATAGGATTTGAAGAACGACTCTTTTTGTTTACACAAGTCTGTTGGAAAAAAAAATGTGGAAGCGTTTTGGATTCCTGGATATGTCAATAATCGATAATCAACAATGGAATGCCAGAGAAGTAATAACCCTCTTCTTTGACTTGATCAGACAAAACTCCTCCAATGCTCACCAAAGAGTGTAATGAGACAGCAACAATCACCACTGACTACAACACCCACCAAGTGAGCGTCTCAAGCCTCGGATATGAATTCAAACTAAATGAAGGCGGGATCACACAAAATCCTCAAAGTAGGTTCTTCTTGTGCTTTTATAGAAGGCGATTGTCTTTTTCTGTTTATGTATTGTACTTTGTTAGGTGACTAATTTTTAATATTAATTGTCGGCTATTATGTGGATGGATCCAAAGACTTACGTCTGGCATTTTAATGTGCTGGTCCATAGAGACAGAGCTGGAATACCTGGACTCCCGTATCAGTTGGTGATTATATAGTTACCCAGATCTGAATAATGGACTCCTGATAAGAAGCTATGTAATTACCAAATGGGGTAAATCACCCCCTATCTTCTTTTTTTATCAAACTAAATTGTTCTCAAATTTAATTCTAGAAGCAATTACAAAAATGTATTAAGCTGTACATGACCATTTGCTTCAATGTTGGATCAAATTGGGTACCCCTAGAAAAGAAGCCCTGCGATCTATTAGTTTTAAACCAGTTTTGTTTTCTCAAACACTCGACGAAGCTCTTCACAAGATCCCTTCATTTCACTCTACAAAAGTTCTTGGCTGTGCTCATCGATGTATCTCCATGCCATATGGTGATGTCATGGTCTTGCTTGAGACCTTTTAGCTTTTCTTACTTACCAGTCCATCTGTTGCCTTTCAAATGTGCCACATGTCCTGTCCATCTCCATTACCGACTGAGATAGCTTTTAAGGAAATGCATCTTAATTATTATCACAAGAAAAACGATTCCTATTCACACACCTTTACCTTTCTCCAATATAAATGAATAAAAATTACAATTTTACCTTTTTACCATTTTCTCCTCTTCTTCCAAGCAGTTTATCCTGAGCACTTCCTCACGCTCGGGGCACACGATGTTGCTGTCATGGCCAAGGACAGTGAGGGAAATGTTGGAGTTTGTAGGACAAGGACCTACGTCACGCGTATGTACCCGTTCAGTTTCACATACAAAAGTTATCTCCCCTTCAAAATGAAGGTATAAACCAATCCAATAAAACTTCAAAATGAAGTTATAAATCAATCCAATAAAACAAATAAAATATTAAAAAAAAACTTGTTTAAAGAACAGATTTAAAGAGAATATAATTCATAAATATTTCCCAAAAATGACAGGTGATTGAAAACAATATTGAAGACTCTTATAATAAAGATTGTCATAATTATGATATGATAATAATGATGATCCCAATGACAATAATTATGGTAATATGGGTCACAATTAGCAACTAATTTAAGCTCTAATTCTAACCATAATGTTGCTAATTGAATAAGGGCTGTAGCATATTTCAACGCAAGATTTTTCGATAAATAGCATTTACCTTTAGTAAAGCAGATTCTAAAACAAATACAAAAAGCAAAATAAAAACAAAAAACGAGCACAAACACTTTCCAAACTTGAATTATAGCAATTAATTTTACTAGAATAGATTCAGAAAAAAAAAACAGTTAAAAAAAAAGATTTAGCTCTCAATACTGTCCCAACTTAAATCATAGTAATTGACTTTATTAAAAAAAAATTATGGAAAAGGAAAAGAAAATGTAATTTAAAACCAGGAAAAAAAAATTACGAAAAAATGAATCTTACAACACTGTCTAAATTAATAAAATAACAACAAGATAAGCTTCATTTCTACTCTGCATACAGCCAACCACTGTGAAGCCTCTGAGCCTGAAGCTGCACATGTGGAAGCCTGCTATGATGATGACCCTCACAGAGGAGTAGAAGTGAAGTGTCCAGCTGGTCAGTCTCCCAGTGTCCTGGTGCCTCAGTACCTAGTATGCGGTCACTTGAGGTCTTACAATCTTGAAAACATGTACACTCGCCCGGACCGAATTGTTTGTGGAGGTTTGTACCCAGAACAATGATTGCAACCAATATTGTCTAAGTAGTGGTGGTGGTAGTAGTAGTAGTAGTAGTAGTAGTAGTAGTAGTAGTAGTAGTAGTAGTAGTAGTAGTAGTAGTAGTAGTAGTAGTAGTAGTAGTAGTAGTAGTAGTAGTAGTAGTAGTAGTAGTAGTAGTAGTAGTAGTAGTAGTAGTAGTGGTAGTGGTGGGGGGCGCGGTGTCCCAGGGGTAGAACATCGGCCTCTGACGCAAAAGGTCCGGAGTTCGAATCCTGGCGGTTGTGTTCCCTACTGGTTGGATCAGTGCCAGTATAATGTGACCGGCTGAGACAGGAGTTATGGTATCCCCGCCCTGTCCTGTGTGTGGCATCACATACAATTGTCAGACGTCCGTCTTGGGGCCCATCCACAATATAGCCTATATAGTGCTAATGTTGGACGTTAAAACCAACTCAACTCAACTTAACTCGTGGTAGTGGTAGTGGTAGTAGTAGTACTAGTAGTGGTAGAAGCAGTAGTAGTAATGGTGGTGGTGGTGTTGGTGGTGGGGATAGCGGTGCAAAAGACCTGAGAGTACACCTGTTACTGGGAGACTAGGCTACAACTAAGGTAGTTTTAGAAAGGAGGAAGTAGAGGAAGCGGCAGTATCAGCAACAGCTGTTATGATTTTTGTAGAAACTATTGTTACTGAAATAGCATAAGCACCAGGGTTTTCTATAGCAACAGTAATAGTTTATAAATAGTTGAAATAGGGACACCAGCAGCAAAATAGCTATCTGTCTGAGGAAAGCAATACACATTTAATTCAATGTTTTTCATTTTTTTCTCTTACGATAGCAAGCACAAACAGAACCTTTAGTGTCCGAGTGTCACTGGACTATAGAATCATAGTGGACTGCGACTCTGATATTGGAAAATCTATGGAGACTAGGCTACAGGAACTTCTGAAAGAGCTTGACAAGTTTTGGAACACACTTTGCATAGATGCTAACTGCAATAACATACAGACTGAGAGCTCTTGTGACAAAACTGATGGAAAAATTATCACATTGAGCTTCAGCATAGACAGTCTCAGGTGCCTTCTTTTTCTTTGTACCTGTATTTTCATATCTCTATAATTTATCTTGTTTGCTAATCATCATCCTCATATTAATCAACATATCATTGTCATCATCTCTATAATTTATCTTGTTTGCTAATCATTATCCCCATACTCATCAACATATCATTGTGATCATCATCATCATCATCATCATCATCATCATCATCATCATCATCATCATCATCATCATTTCTATCATCATCATTATCATCATCATCATCATCATCATCATCATCATCATCA
>RQTK01000013.1:1260111-1290662 GCA_003991915.1 Elysia chlorotica
AATAATAATGATAATAATAATAATAATAATAATAATAATAATAATAATGATAATAATAATAATAATAATTATAATAATAATAATAATAATAATAATAATAACAACAATAATAATAATAATAACAATAATAATAACTGCGGCTGCTGCTACAACTGCTACTACTTCTACTACTACTACTGCTGCTGCTGCTGCTACTGCTTCTACTACTTATAATAACCATTATAATAATGCAATAATTAGCTTCACAAATATTCCTAAACCCTGAAATTTATAGGCAGCAAATTATTCTCTTTTTTTTACACCTGTCATCGATTGGAACTAAGAGAACAGAAAACGGAAATAAATAGTCTTCTTACTACAATACAAGTGTATTTCTTTATACTCTTTTTGTTGCTTAAACCAGTCTTTTATTTTATTTACATTTAGACACACCAGCATTTCTCTACTAAAACCATCTTTTTATTGCTTGCACTATGAAAGGTATTGCATGCACTGGTAATGACCTCTCTGTTGATATGTTACAGTCATGATAAAAATGTTTAAAATCAGTAAACTAGCAATATCGTTACATGAATGTATCCTCAAATAATTGATTTAATTGATCAGATTTTTAAAGCCTTTCCTATTATGCCCCCTGACTTTTTACTTAATTTTTCTGACTGACATAGTGACCTATGTCCGTCGCGCGTCCCAGTACTTTGTCTGTTCTTTGTCGGCAGCTTTCTTTATCCTGTGTGTGAGCTCTCTCCATATCTGCCCTTAATGTGCTATTTCTGTGAACTTAGTCAGTTGGTCAACAAAATGTAGTTGAATTGGATATTGTATCAGTGTGAGGTCTTTGTTAAGCACTGTTGGTAGGGTTATTTCAAGTTGACTGACAATGTTTTTCTGGTGGATAAATTAGGCTTTTATTGCTATATTAGTGACAATATCCTTGTTTCTTCTTAGAATTTGACCAAAGATTTATTTTTTAGTGAAGGATTAAGCACCAGAGACACAACTTTCATTGAAATGTGCTTCATAAACTTATTTGGACCATCAAAAAAAACTTCCCAATACAGAGATGTAAATAAGTAAGATTGAGACATTAACTCTTGATCTCTGCCTCATTTTCTCCTAGTTGTCTGCCCGCCTGGCAAAGAAGTTGATGTTAGTGGTTTTTCCTGCATCCCGTGTGGTCGATCCTCATACAAGAACGAGACCATGACCTTTGACAAGTGCATTGAGTGCAGCGATGGGTACACTACAGACTCTACTGGAGCAGTATCCTCTCAGCTCTGTGACATCCGTAAGCTTTTTCACATAATTATGATGGCATACATCATTATCATCATCTTCAGCATCAGCACCATCATCATCATCATCATCATCCTTATCAACATTATCACATTCTAAAAAATAATTAGAACTCTCTCTACATTCATCATGAGCAATATCAAAAGAGCACTATAAACATGAGTGTGTTCATTCTTTACATGTATTCTCCATCAATGTTCTGTTAATATTAAGCTTATTTAGCTAGAACATTGTGATATGTGCCTAACGTAATGTAACATATTCATTGGTGTAAACTTCATTCATGCTAATCAATACTTGTATTACCACGATTATTTTGCCCCTTGATTTCAGCTGTGTGTCAGGAAGGTTATGTGGTGTCTGTTGATAAAAGCAAGTGTATTAAATGTCCGGTTGATCAATACCAGCCAACACCCATTCCTCTCTCCACGACTAAGTGTATGCAGTGTCCAGACAACAAAGGGACATTGGATGATGGTAGCGTCACTCTAGCTAATTGCACAAGTATGTTGTCCTACAATATGTGATAAACAGTCACCAACTTTTTTTTTTTTAGGACAAAGGACGTGGATAAAAGCTGTAAAAATTCACATTTGGCCATGAACACCACATATACTTTCAAAAGTGGTATGAAATAAATATTTCTATAGATATTGGTATTACACGTCTAATATAGCGGACAATGACTAATTTTTCTAGCATCCCAACCTCCTCATTCCATTTACACCTTGGCATAGCAACACATGTTTTTTCTTCATAACTGTCACAAGATTTAGAATGTTAGGTTTAAATTTTATAATCCCTTGACAAGGCCTCCATGCCTTGCTTGCCTACATTTTCAAGTCTGTTGATTGGAATAGAACACTGTTACATTGAAAATGAAAACTTTATACCATCTTTTAATGTTAAATAATTGTACCTTATTTCTTTCCTCAAAAAACAGCAATATGCTTGGCTGGTTACGGACTTACTAACGGTGAGTGTCAGGTGTGTGCGCAAGGGACCTGGAACAATGGAAATCAAACTTTGAGGTTTGAACCCTGCCAGACATGTCCAGAAGGTTTTACCACAGAAGTGGAGGAGGGAGCCACAGATGCCCAGAACTGCTCTATCAGTGAGTCCATCCGTGCATTTTTGTGTAAAATTTGTTTTTTTCTATCATTCCTTTATATCATCATTATCTCGTGTCATCTCTGAAGAGGGTGACATCAATGCCACTTCTCCCTATTTTGAGCCGGTGCTGTACATTTTATGTCACCCAAGCAGTTTCTTTTGGGTTTTCCTCTGCTTCTCGTCCCCTTCTCTTGCCCTTCATAATATCTTTTCAAAGAGAGTCGTGGCATTTCAGATGGCTTGAACATCTCAGCTTTCTTGTTTTATAGGAAAAGAACAAAGTATTTCAAACTAAATTATGGCGTGGTTTGTTCGTATCATGTGAAAGGTTCAGACAGGAGTCATGATATTTCCTTCTTGTATCCGTGTTGCAGAGAGTAAAAATGAAGCTATTTTGGGGATTTGCCCGCAAGATAGTCTGGTTACTGAAGATTGACTTTAAGAAACCAACCAACCAACCACCCATAAAACAAATATTTGTTGTAATCTAGGGGTATAGTGAGCGCTTTCTAGTAGAAACTTTAGAGGTGCAAGCCTGTTGATCCTCCTTTTTTTCCTACTGGTTGGATCAGTGACATTTTAATATGACTGGCCAAGTCCCAGGGTCTTTTTGGCGTACTTGATATTATTTAGAGACTTAGAGACGTAAGTACAAAGCTGTGTCTTAAGACATACAAATAAGAAGGCTTACAATGAGTTGTAAGCACCTGCGGCGTTGTACTTAACACCCGCAGATATTAAACTAGGACTAGGAGTGAGCTTCACTTTGTTCTATCAGAGAGTGTTATCAAACAAACAACTAAATCTTTACCAACCTGTGCAGGAGACTGTCGGCCCGGAAACTTCTTTGACGCAGATGATGCAGATGCCTGTAAAGAATGTCCTGAGGGTTTCTACCAGCCTCTCCGCAGGCAGAAGTTTTGTGAGAAGTGTCCTAATGATACGTCCACGATAGGAACTGGGAGTACAAGCATAGAGGAATGTACCAGTACGTTTTTTTCATTTGTTGCTAAATGCTCAGTTATGAAACAATTTTGAGTATGAGAGAAGTAACTTCTTTAAATAATGATTAGAAAAAAAAATATCCTTAGAAATCTGCGTAACATTTTTATACACGTGAAAACAAAACAAACACAGGCAGAATAATTATGGTTTCCCAGTATATTTTAAACCTTACATATCATTGGATAGTGCTTAGTAGACAATTCTTTGTGTGACAAAATGTGTATTTCCCAAATTACACAATTGAACAATCATAAAAATGATAGAGAGAAAGATCACCACGAGTCTCCTACTGTGCGTTTCCCAGTCAAGTGCTCAGCAGGGAAGGAGGATGACGGATCGGAGAAGTGCGTCTCCTGCCCGGACGACAAGTTCAAGGCTGAGAGCAGCTTCGGGAAGTGCGAGCCTTGCACAGGGGATCTCACCTCATCCGCTGCCAACAGGACAGCCTGCACTGTTCGTGAGTATCACTGGTCAACAGAGCAGTACACCACAGACACTTGATTGGGGGAAATAATGCTGGAGAAAAGGTTTATACATACAAACTTTAGGAGATGAAAAACACAATAGAGAGAGAAGTCTTGATGAAAAATACATCAGAGAGAGACAAAAGTTGGAGCATCCTTATAATGACACATATTAGAAAATACCTGTCAGAAATGCTGATAGTTAATTAATTGTATCAAAATTAGACTATAGATAATAGTCCTTATATTCATTATTATTTGTCTGTAATTCTTTTTAGAACACTTACATGTACTAATATGTTCTTCATGCAATTTTTAAATGACCAATTTGATCGCAGACATTTTAAAAATGCTTCATAATTATTGAATCATATCTATCTTCACTTACAAGAGAGTATGATTCACTATTTCTGATTGCACGAAACCGTTCAATATGGTTCCAGAAATACATCTACCACAAAAGGAGACATTTTTAGCTTCCAGTCTGAACTTCTTATCTTCAGGATTCTGTGATGTCGGCAGAGAAGACAAAAATGGCGACTGCGTAGACTGCCCAATAGGCTACTATAAGGGAAACCGAGGAAATAGTGCTTGTATGCAGTGTCCTGGGAACAGTACTACCGCCTCTGAGGCGGCTCAAACTATCGCAAACTGCTCTGTTGGTATGTTCAATTAGAGATTACAATAAAGCTAGAGGACTAGAGATCTCAGTGAGGGAAATCATGCTGAAGAAAAGATCTAGATCTAGACATCAAAGCTTAGTAAAAAAAAAAACAACATTCAAATTTTTACGGGCAGGCCAGTGCAGTCTCACCTCTGACAAAAAATACATGAGAGATAGATGTAAAAATCCAGCAAATTTGCTGCACCAACTTTTACAAGTGCAAAGAGGTGTGTGTGTGGATTCAATGAGCACTCAGTGTTAAAATACCCTGTTGAGCCTACACGCCATGAGATACAGTTGTTTTTGATAACTTGAAAATCATTGCAATTTTTGAACTTGATCAATTTTGTAAGTTGTAGAACCATTCCACAACAATGAGAGCGTAGGTTTGAGCAATCTATTTTCCCCAATGGATACGAGATAGCTTGATTTGACTCTAAAGATGTTCTTTACTTAAACATCTTCTAAGTTCCCACAGAGAATTGACGGGGATCAAGAACAACATATGACAATTTAGACAGAGCGAGAATACCAAGACTTTTGTCTCGGCCAGTAAACTGACACCAACCCAACCAGTGCGAGACAATTTGACTAATACATTTGTCGAATAGTGGGAAAAAATGTAGGGATTACCACTTAAGCCAGGTCTGTCTTCTACCTAGCAGGGCAGCATGAAGGTTTTAAACTAGGAGGAACTATTTATTGTGGACTTAGACCTTGCATTTGTTATACTTCAAAACATTAGGGGGTGGCGTGGGTGGATAATTTTGCGATCATATCTTTACAGTTCCCTAGTTTGTTGGATGTTTGTCAGATACTGTGCAGAAAGGGCAAAAAATATCCCAAATCATCTTTTTGTGGACAGCTCACATAAAAGATTGAGATGAAATAATACTCAATCATAATTATGACCATCATCATCTTGTGACATTCAACTTTATCCATTCATAGAGGTTTCAGGAATCTTTGATATTAGTTCTCTCTTAACTGAATATTGATCATAAAAGGGTAAAGTTGTAAGAATAAAAAGACCCAACTTTGTTATAACAAAAAAGTTATGCATCTATTTCAAGGACGTTCCCGAGGAATCATTCAATAGCAGCTCTAGATATAAGTATAATTATTGTGTATTCTAATTTTTAAAGCAAGTAACTGCATACTATGAATGAAATTTAATATCATTTCTGTTTTTTTCTTTCTCTAATTTCCAGTTTTCTGTGAGAGCGGTTTCTTTTCTGATGACAACACAACATGCGTACCTTGCCCTGTGGGAACATTCAAGAACTCCCGTGGCAACCAGCAGTGCTCACCTTGCCAAGAGAATGTCACAACAAAGATGGCTGGAAGCAAACAGGAATCAGATTGCTTCTTAAGTATGGCAAAATGTTTCCCCAATGATCAAGTCTCAAATATATTTGTAGTTACATTTTTGTATCAAGATAATGAGCATTAGAATTTTATTTTGTTATATTGCTATATATTTCTTTAAAAACATTTCTCTCTATGCCAAGCTCATTTTGAAAATCATTGTTTATATGCAGCATGAACCTAAAACCGAGAGTATCAATATAATGTTGTCTTAAAATCAATAACAAAAACACTAAACACTTGGATCATACCTCTTCCTTAACAATGTTTTTCCATCAATATAAGGCCACTAAGCTAGCAGTATGGCATATAATTTTTTTATATTTTTTAGATATCTTCAAAAAATTATGTTTTAGTAAAAAAAATTACAACAGCATACTGGCAGCGCAGTGACGATAACTAATGGTGAGTTTCTTCCCTATTCTCCAGAGCTATGCGCTCAGGGCCAGTACCGCAACTCCAGCAACAACTGCCAGGATTGCCCTGCTGGTTTCTACCAGAACATTAGCGGCCAGACGACCTGCAAAAAATGTCCTGATGGGTACGCTTCACTTCAGCCCAAATCCATTGAGGCTGACAGCTGTCGGAGTAAGAGACTTCGTGAATTAAACATCATTCTCTCTCTCTCTGTCTGTCTCTCTGTCTCTCTGTCTGTCTCTCTCTCTCTCTCTCTCTCTCTCTTTCTCTCTTTCTCTATTGTGTTTGTGCTGGAGCTCGTTCTTGTGTATTCATGTATTGATATACAGAATCTTTACACTCTCTCTCCCTCTCTCTCTCTCTTTCATATAAAAGATATGTTTTTACCAATGATAAATACATTTTTTTCTCACTTTAGAATAGAAAAGGCAATGTTCATGAAACCATGACTGACTTGCATATATTGAACCCACTTTTCTCCCACATGCTCTCCCCATCTCACTCTTCCCTACTCTTTCTTGTCCTAGTTTTGTGCTCCCCTGGTTTTTACCGAAACGAGAGCACCAATACGTGCCTGGGCTGTGAGCGGGGCACTTACCAGTCAGACTCTGGGTCTACAAGCTGCCAGTCATGTGGTGGCAATTTCACAACCGATGCTGAAAACTCTACATCTATAGCTGCCTGCCACAGTGAGATCTACGTCTCGTTTGTCTTTGCGCCACATTATATATTTTATCTTTCTAAAATTTGTTTGCTTGTTTTTAAAATTGTATTTCTACAATTCTTAATACAGTACTCACACAGTGATGATGGTTTTCCGCGAATCTGCGGAAATCCTCGTTTTTGCGTTAAAAAGGAGAAATGTTCTCCTTTGCTCTGTATTTTTCACCTTTCCTCCCGAGTTAACAATCATCATTTTTGTAATCCTTGGAAATGTGCGAATTTATAATTCCACAATGGTAGCCCAGCGGTTCGGCTAGGGGATGATATACAGAATCTTTACACTCTCTCTCCCTCTCTCTCTCTCTTTCATATAAAAGATATGTTTTTGCCAATACAATAATGATCAATCAAATATTGATATTACGCCTGTGATTCATATAGCACCGTTCTAAATAATAAGAAAAATATTTACGGGCATTTTTTTTCTACCTTTAGAATAGAAAAGGCAATGTTCATGAAACCATGACTGACTTGCATATATTGAACCCACTTTTCTCCCACATGCTCTCCCCATCTCACTCTTCCCTACTCTTTCTTGTCCTAGTTTTGTGCTCCCCTGGTTTTTACCGAAACGAGAGCACCAATACGTGCCTGGGCTGTGAGCGGGGCACTTACCAGTCAGACTCTGGGTCTACAAGCTGCCAGTCATGTGGTGGCAATTTCACAACCGATGCTGAAAACTCTACATCTATAGCTGCCTGCCACAGTGAGATCTACGTCTCGTTTGTCTTTGCGCCACATTATATATTATTTTATCTTTCTAAAGTTTGTTTGCTTGTTTTTAAAATTGTATTTCTACAATTGTTAATACAGTACTCACACAGTGATGATGGTTTTCCGCGAATCTGCGGAAATCCTTGTTTTTGCGTTAAAAAGGAGAAATGTTCTCCTTTGCTCTGTATTTTTCACCTTTCCTCCAGAGTTAACAATCATCGTTTTTGTAATCCTTGGAAATGTGCGAATTTATAATTCCACAATGGTAGCCCAGCGGTTCGGCTAGGTGACCGTCCGGCTCCTTGTCATAGCCTATTTTAGATCTATTATAAACACTGAGCCGTACTGTTGCCTTACCGATAACCGTCAGTAACGTGCATAAACAAAAGGGCCATATGATTATTATTAAATTTTTGATAGTGTTAAGTTTATTTTGTATTTTCTTTCTTCTTTCCCGATGATATAATTGATTTATCGATATCACGATTGTTTTATCCGCCACCATTTTAGGGCTAGCTAAGCTGAACGTGTTTACATGTACTGTTTACCTTTTATAACGCGATTTATAAACCCAAATGGTCGGAAAAAATGTGTTGAAACTAGTGAAAGCAAAACTGAAAAGAAAACTTATTCTGAAAAGTAGATGTCCACTTGGCTTATCAAAATTCTAGTTTTCCTCCATGGTCCCTTTTTTAGAGTATAGATTAGATATCTAGACTAAACGATCGTCGAACGAGGTAGGCTACGTTTATTGAAATTCATACTAGATTCTTTGTCTAGATCAAAAGCTAGTTATCTAGATCTATCGTTCTAGATATAGACTAGTAAAGTGCTATTCTTTTACTTGATACAACACTTCTAATGCTCTAGGTTTTAGAATCTAGACCATGATAATTAAACAACGATCGGTATTGTCATGAAGACTGAATAAGAGCAAACTTGGGCGTGCAAAGGAAATAGACGCTACAGTGAAAAATACATTCAGATCCGAGTGGCTAGAGATATGTGTGAAGCTGAAACCAAAAAACAGGCCCCCAATAAGAGGAGATGTTATGGTGATACTCGAATTGTTGGCCTATAAATTTATAATGTAAGTATAAATAGAACTCTAGCTAGCCTTAGACTGTTAATAATCCTACAACTCAAAGGAATCACAGTATTTAGCCAGCAATGCTTGTGAAATTGCATTATTTTCAGGGTTTTTCCGAAATTCATATATCTTTTGAACCAGCTTTTTGTCTTTCAATTAAAAAGTCTTTCACCGTTTACATGCGAAGTGACTTAAAATTGGTATGTTATAGCTTTTGGATGGACTGAGAAAATGTTCCTCCTTTTTCACTTTTTGTCACCATCATCACTGCTCACATTAATGCTCCTGCATTATAAAATAAGGTTTCCATTGTGTATCTTATATTCCTTCTCCTTGAGATATATATTTCTTGAAACACAACCTCTTTCTATACATCAATAAGAGCAAAGCAGACATAAAGAAAATAAGATGACCACCTGTAAGTGTTTCACTTTAAGCTAGAACTGTAATGGTATTTTTATTAAAGAAATAAAACTTATCAAACTAAATACACAATACATTAATTACTTGGACAGTTGACAGTTTTGAAAAGAAAATATTTTTACATCTTGCAAAATTGAAAATCCAATATTTTGGGATGCAGAAGGCTATAGTGATTAGCTTAACATCCTTCTTGATTTATGATCACTTATTGTTACACAAACTAATTAAAATCAAACTCATGTTGCCTATCTGTTTTTCCCAGTTACATGTCCCTTAGGTTACTACCGGCCTAACACCAGGAATTGCAGTCCCTGTGCTCTGGGTCAATATCAGGATGTGCCTAATCTAAGCAGTTGCAGGTCTTGTGGAACGATGGGAGGTTTTGAGAGCACAACGCTCAATATTGCATCCACAAATGAAACGGATTGCTTGCGTAAGTGTCAGTCTCTTAAATATGGCAATTATTCTGATTGTATTCACTGGTTATCCGTTGCCTGACAGCATCTATATTTATGACGGTGCAGACAATTTCATCACTGGGATAAATCATGGGACCCTTGTCTGTGCCCACAATGTCTATAATCGGTTCCTGCTGTCAGTGCTTTACTGTTCCTCATGTTGTCTATGGAGCTATTATGGATACAGTCTGTTTTTTTTTCCTTGAGTCTCTAATTATTTCCTTTCAGTCTGTTTTCATTAGAGTATATTTTTTCTGGAGCGTCCGAGACATTTCATCTTTCTTATTGTAATGATTTTAGGAGGCTACGTCATTGGGCAATGGTAAGGATGGGTCAAACTAGCACAGAACGGGGTAGCTTAGCCTCTTTAGTCATTACAAAAGCAAGTTGTGGAGAGGAAATTGATATCAATCTAACAATTGACATTTGCCTCAAACAATCAAAAGAGGCAATTATATATTACTGTTCTTCACCTTTCTCCCTGATCTCTGCTGTGAGAAGTTTGGGGTGCCATCCTGTCTATTTCAGATCCTTCTCCACAATACTTCACCAGGTTGCTTTTTTGATACTTTGTCCACTATAGGATAGTGAATTAGGTTTGTTTAGATAAGCGCGTAGGGTGAAAATATTATTTGAAATATGTATATTACAAAGGTAAGGTTTTCAAATTTATGATTATAACATACTTTAAGTGTCCAAGTTTGTTTATTTCCGTATATTTTTGAAGGTGGGAAAGGTATTTCCTTGAATGTAGCACATTGAACCTGTAACAAATGCCTAATCTTATTTCAGCCAAGTGCAAGAAAGGTTTCTCCCTAAACATGGCACAGAGGACCTGTAACAAATGCCCCATCGGGAAGTTCAAAGATGACATTGACCTGTTGGCTCCATGCTCACCCTGCCCTGAAGGACTCACCACCAACCGGGAGGGCGCAACAAGTTCTACGGATTGTTCATTTGGTGGGTCCACTGCTCATTGCTCCTCACTAAGTAATGTGACTATGAGATCACAAGTTGGCAAAGGTTATGTTTCGCTACAAGTCTTCGAAGTAAAAAAAAATTAATACCAGGTCCAATTTGATCTCACCAAAAATGTACTTGTAGAACCATATGAGGCCAAACTAGAAAAAGGGAGTGGAGTCTCAAATAATACTACCACACCTCTCACTAACAAAATCAATTCAAGATATTACTCTTTTATTGACAAAGAATGAATAACAAAAAAAAAAATAAGAAGAAAACGCTTAAGCCTCTCTACTGTTCTGACTGACTTCTAAAGAAAAAATTGTCAAAGAAATAAGAACGATGCTTAGCTTAGGCTTAAATACGGGGCTGGACCTTAAGAACGGTTACACATATTTCTATAGAAATCAATGTTTTAAAATGAAATTGATTTCCGATTATTGTTATTTTATTTCTTGAAAATATACTATTAAAATTATCACTAAGGGAAATCATGGAGACTCTATGGTACTATAATCCATTTAATACTATTTTTTCCAAAGAAATATGTCCCAAAGGGTCTTTCAGACCTGCAAACGAGCAGCAGTGTACAGTGTGTGACTACGGATTCTACCAACAGTTTTCTAATGCTACCATCGTCACGTCCTGCACACCTTGCCCCGGTGGTAACACTACACTGGTTAAGGGAGCAGCTTCACCGGATCTTTGTGTTTGTAAGTTTTTATTTTGTTGAATCAGAACAATAGGATATGAACAATTTGATTCATAATCATAACAATGACAACTTTGAAATATTAAACAAAAATGATTTACAAAAACGTTAAAGAAAATATCTGAGCTGAATCCTTTATAGCATCAGTGAAAACTATATAAAAAGATAAACAGAGCCATACTGAAAAAAACAAAACAAAAACATAACAAAAGATGAATTTTTGTTGCTAATGTTATTGGCCTGCCACCCTCCCCCCTCAGCGTCTTGCACCGCAGGCAGCGCCTACAGTGTTGCTCGCAGGGCTTGTGTGGACTGCCCGATAGGCCAGTACAGACGGGCCGGCATCAACCCACCTGTAAGTGGCTCTCTGAATAATGTTACATTTATGTTGAGGTATTAGGGTGATTTTATTACATTACTGAAGTGGCAGAGTGGTGAACCTCTATTAGGGAGATCCCCGGTGTGAAATTGGATGTCATCCCCTACAGGTAAGGTTGATGTTTGCATAATTTGACCAACTGAGACAAGCTTCTCGATTGTAATATAGTCTAGTTGCTGACATTCACTTAAATAATAATTATACTGTAATTGTTTGGTATTATGTGCTTATCATACAATAGCACATCAGTTACCATCAATAATTATACTTTGTTTTGGCATAAAATAATATGGACACTTTATACTGAAAGATAAACCAAGTCTTAATCAAGATATACCTTTCAGACTGTATGCTTGATGTATGGCTGGTCCACTAGGTTCACGGTTATCAACATTGGCAATAATAAATTATTATTCCTTTGCCTTTTCTGATAGAGCATATGTCTATTTCTATATTTCTGGGTCTGGAAAGTGACACGTGCATTCCTTCATTTAATGTCAGTTGGTAAACAGGTAAAAAGTAGGAAAGGAAAAGTTTCAATCAGATGAATGTGTTCTGATTGCAGTCGCAACTTGAGCCATATCTCGTTCTTTCTGTATACATTTGCTCTTGATGAAAACACTAATGGGAGTGTTGTATAACCTGTAACAACACTAAAAGGTTTTAACTTTTTTTTGTGTACACAGTGGTGCATATACTGTTCTGATGGTACCACAACAACATCAACAGGTTCAGCTTCTTGTGTGTCCACACCAGGTAAAAATGCACACTTATTATTCTGTCGACTCACTAATATTTGATACGGTTTAATCAAGAGAGAGCATGCTAGCCAGAACTCTTACTTATTGATGTGTTTGCGGAAAACACACCTCGCTTTCCAATTTGCATTATTTTCATTAACTATTTTCTGTGTTTTCTTCTGTGCAGAAGGATATTTATCTGCAATATTATTGTGACTGTGATCTGTGAATCTCTCTTATTTTTATAGTCTGTATCATTATTTATGATTGTACTTGTGCATTGCATTAGTAACTGAATTGTTCAACGTGACTGTTCATTTGGCTGAACGCCTTTGGGTTTCAAGGAGTGCAACATACCTACTTCTCTCTGGGATAGGTTCTGTAAAAGACCATATACCTACTTTCCTCTGGGACAGGTAGAGCGAGTGTAGTGTTATCCAATATCTCCTTTAAAACAGGGGCTGGGCCACTACCTAATGCACAAGTCACACAAATAACAAAAGCGTCACGTTTATTTTCCTTAAATATCTTTATTTAAAATGGTGGAACTTCTAGGCCTTACATTGTCACCCTCAGATGAGCGTACAGACCAGACGTGGCTTGGGCTCTGGTTCCCATCCCAGTCACGCCAAGGACACACCATCAACAGGCTTGTCGGGATCACATGATACCCGTGCGAGCACATCATTGGTCGCCTAGGCAGCGTCCAAAGGCAAGGGATTCGAAAAGTCAAAACGCAAACCTATTGCAGGGTTTCAATTATGAAGAATGTACGAAAAATATTCTATATAGACAAGATCTTCAATCTCTAGGTTTTGCATTATCTTCTAAATCCGTATGTGAACCAACTCAACCTTCTACATTTAGGATTTCCATTGGACTTCCAATCAATGACTGTATCGCTGGGTGAGGATAAGAGGCAAAGCATTATAGATATGTCCAGACCTGTCCCAAAGTCCCAGACACCACTTACAGTTCGACAACCGGCACGCTTGATGGACACACTTGTAGCCAGCTTTCGGCAGTTGAATATGGGCCTCTGTATTATAGATCCCTCGAAATGTTAAAGATAAATGCATTAGCTGTCAAATACAACTTTGATCAGCACCTCTCCTGGACGGAGGAGGGAAAGAAAGATATTCTTTGGTGTCTTTTTCAGGGAAGAAATTGTCCTCCCACTGTAATTATAAAAACAGATGCTTCAAGTTATGCTTGGTGTGCCGTTCTAGGCAATAATTCTACTCATGGAATGTGGACGGATGAAGAGACTCGCCTTCTTATAAATGTACTGGAAGTTAAGAGGGGTATGTTGGGTGTTCAGGCTTTATGAAAAGGCCTTTCAAATTGTCTTGTCCAGGCACAAATCAACAAAGCAGTAGCATACACAATTAATATGGGTGTACTCATGGTGCACCAGGAGAGGCTTTTGGCTTTCTCCTTGTCACATTGCTGGCAAGGACAATGCCAAAGCAGACAAATGCGGTTGAAAAATTTCAGTTCATGCAGAACAGGTGTTAAAAAAAAAGATTTTTGAATCCCTTTATCTTGTTAAAAGTTTTCGAGCAGTTAGTTTTTTTGCTGCTCTCACCAACCAATAGGTCCCTAAATATATGTCTTTTAATCCTGATCCTAAAGGCAAGCACTTGAGATCAATGCATTCCATCATTGCTGTAATAAGTAAATTTGTTTAAAAATGATCTCCCTTTAACCGTATCACCGGAGTTCATCAAAAGATATTGGAGGATCGTGTGCACAAAGCATTAGTTATCGTTCCTCTATGGACCAATTTAGTGTAGTACCCGAAATTTGTACAAATGACTTTCTTAAAAACCAGAGCGTTACAGAATTCCAAAATACTTCTTCAGCTTCCATGGAACCTAGAATCAGCTCATCCACTATACCCAAAATTGCGACTCATGGCATGTCTACATCTGTTGTCAGGCTTAACTTTAAATCCCAAGGCATCTCTAAATATGTGACTAAAATACTCACGAAAGGTTGGAGGAAAAATACCAAACTGCAATACTTCATTTTCATCAATCGATGGTTGAGTTTTTGCAACGAGAAAAACTTGAATGCCTTAAACTTGGAAGTACCATGCTTTCTAGAGTTTTTTCTTACACCTTAATACAGCACAATCGGCTCTGTCATGTGTTTTTGAAGACTCAGAATTTGGGGACAACAAACTTGTTTCTTGATTTATGAGAGGAGTGTTCAACTCACGACCAAGCATTCCTAGGTACTGTGCTACATGGGATGCATCAAAGGTTCTGAAATTTCTTGCTCAATGTTCCCCATTTCGAACTCTTGGGATACAAATGCTAACCTATAACTTGGATTGATATGTGCAAAGTAACAGGACAGAGAGCTCAAACTCTCCATGCCATGAATTTAATTTCCTGTGACATTCGGCGCACTCAAGTAACTTTTTACATTACAAGTATGCTTAAACATACATCGTAACATACATCGCCGACCAGTCATCAGTCCTGTGTAACACTTTCTTCCTACTTCCTACACACTTCAAGAAGCCAATCTTGTCTGATCAGGCATCCGCTTTTGGTAAAGCTGCAGTATTTATATTTGTCCTGTCGAGTTGTGCTGACCTTCAAGCTCTCCCAAAACTTAAACCGGCTGGTAATGTCTCATCACCAAACGATAGCTGTTATTGGTTTAAAGTCTGGATTGGGCTGTATCGAATTTTAGTGGGTGGACAGAATTTAGAAATTAAATGAGACTTACCTGTAAGGTGCAATTTGATTGTAGTTTCATTGTCCACACTATTTTAAGGGCATAATCGCCCATCACTACTCTTCCCTTTGATTCTATTTCATAAATGATAAGTGCAAATTAACAAGATTTGCACAATCATGATTAGTTAGGAAGATGACAGCTATCTCGTCTTTGAATAATGAGGCTTCCGCATAACGCAATCTCTCTTGATGATACCCTTTGAATATTGTGGGAAGTCAGAATTACAATCAAATTTCACCAAACAGATAAAGCTCCATTGATATCTAATTTTTTTTAAAGTACATACAAAATACATACTTGATAAATTTATTCACCCTTTTTCTCTGCGACTCTTTTATTTCCCTTTTGGTGTCTCTCTCTTCTTTATCCTGTGTCTATTTCGCACCACCTTTCTTTCTCTCTCTCTCTCTCTCTCTCTCTGTCTCTCTCTCTCTCTCTCTCTCTCTCTCTCTCTCTCTCTCTCTCTCTTTACCTATGAATTTTGTTACTTAAACTTTTTTTTCTCCAAATTTCAAAATACGCTAGCCATGTGTAAAACTAAAATGAAGGCACATGTCTACTTCATGTTGCTTTTTTTTTTCTTTCATGTTTTATTTGTGAGGGAAGTGGGTACCTTCTGCTAATGCACCTAAAGTCAATAAAACGCTTACTTTTAAAATACCGGTCAGAAGTTTGGTAGTCATAAAAAATTTCTTTAAATTTGAAGTTAACATTGTGCCATTTTATAGTCCTTAGTTTAATTTTACATGTTTGTTGACACACACTGTCTTAATTTTTACATCGCCTGTTTTTTCCACAGTGCTCATGAGTATATACTATTCAATACTTTCACCTTTTAATCCGGCTTTCTATACTAATACTATTCCAGTTACCCCTGCTCCCCTGGCCAAAACCTCGGTAGTTGTAACCGTAGTAGTTGGGATTGGAAACTGCAACAACCGAGACCACATTCGGCAGACGATAGTAAACCTTGTCCTGGTGCTTATGAAACGCCAGCGGCGAAGCTACCCGGACCTCTGCCCAGACGCCTCGTGCTTGCCAGCGCAAGTACGGCCTCTGCCCAGTCGCCTCTACCTGTGGTAACATCGAAGTCGGCTTCGTCTCTTTCTGTGGCAACAGCCAAGCCAGGAAGAGGCGTCAGACAGACACTACAGCGAAAATAGAGGTCAAGGCCAGAAATGTAAAGTAAGTGATTCCTGTTACAGCGACCATAGAGGTCAAGGCCAGAAATGTAAAGTAAGTGATTCCTGTTACAGCGACCATACAGGTCAAGGCCAGAAATGTTTAATGAGTGATTCCTGTAACATTAAAGTACTTAAAGTTAAGAATAAAACAATAACGTTAAGGCTGGTTTTACTGTTGATGAAATGAAGGCAAGACAAAAAATGAGGAAAAAAAATATAGTAGTTATAAAAAAAATATAAAAAGGTTAAATCTTTGAAAACAAATTCGAAAAAAATTATTTTTTAATGTATGCTTTTCAGTTTATATTTGCTGTAGAATAAATAGCTGGGAGTACTTTTTTAAAAGGAAACATAAAGAAAAACCCAACTATATAAGACATTTTCTTAATGTCTAAATAAAATTAGTAATTGATTAATGTAGCTCATTCAGAGATGGCAATAGAATCTTATGTAAACATCAAAATTTCTATCACAATTTCTTTCTCGCCAGTCCTGTTCTGACCAATGCAGATGATTCGAGCTTACAGAGAGATGCACAGGATGTGATTCAAAATGCCTTTTATGACATAGAGTCCCTTGCTCAAACACTTGTAAGTCTTGGATATTAAAAACCGAATCCACGTAGAACTTTTTAGCGGATATTGCTCATTTTTACCCTCCAGAATCTGTGACTGTATAAGGAATAGGAATACAATTTATGCAATAATTTTAAAGCAAAAAAAATGTGTGTGTGTGTGTGTGTGACAATATAAAAGAAAAAGAAACGAGTTTGGCATATACATTTTGTGTAGGGCCTACAGATTAGCAACTATAAATGATTTTTCCTCTGGACATAGAAGGTATGCACATCGTCAATGAAGTGTTCTACTTTTTATAGCTTTACCGCCGATATTTACAAAAACATCGATCAACTAAAACACATTTGATATCCGATTTTTTCGGCATACATATTGAAAGAACAGAATAATTGTCTAGGAGGCCGTTGTTTCCGTAAACAAACAGGTTTCTTTCGATGAATAGAAGTTCCAATGTTCAGTTTCAGTATACAGCTCACAAAGTATGGGTCTCCTTACCCATTTAAATCATCTCAAAATGGCCTTTTGCTTTCTTGGTCAGCTTACTCAGAATGCTAGTCTTGAAAATGAAGATGGTTAAGGTAGATCCATCCAGGTAGATGAGGAAGAAGGAGAGAATTGAGAAAGTGATATTGAAGTAGATCCAGAAGATGCAAGGGGTGATATAGGTTTCGGAAACTGTGTAAATGAAGATAGATCTAATCCGGTAGATGAGGAAGAAGGAGAGAATTGAGAAAGTGATATTGAAGTAGATCCAGAAGATGCAAGGGGTGATAAAGGTGTCGGAAACAGTGCAATGTAGATCTAGACATAGGTCTACTAGACTAATACTATGGAGATTGCAAGCGTTCAAACAGACTATGAAATTACCTGATCATCGCAGCTTCAATTTTTTTTAAAGTGCTGTGAATAAT
This sequence comes from Elysia chlorotica, assembly GCA_003991915.1. Classification (NCBI taxonomy): domain Eukaryota; kingdom Metazoa; phylum Mollusca; class Gastropoda; family Plakobranchidae; genus Elysia; species Elysia chlorotica. The sequence goes on from RQTK01000013.1 coordinate 1,278,068, forward strand.
TTGTTATCAATGTGTCTAAAGGCATATAAACAAAAAATGACCTCACAAAAATCCACCAGATGACACACTAATTCACAAAAATAAAACACTGCAGTGCACGGAAAAAGGGTCTTTTTGCAAAAAAAATTGCCTTTTTTTTATTATTCTTTCACCATAAATGTGTCAAGTTGTATATGGTTAGATAGTGTATTCAGTCTTCTTTTAAATCTTTTTTTCTTTCATAATTTTCTTGTGCGAAAGTATTGCAACAAATTTAAAAACATGAGTATATAGAAACATTGGAGTTATGCCCCTTACATCAGGACATTCCAATAAACTTGTCAGTAAATTAAGCGTTAAGCTGTCAGTGATTGAAGTAAGAAAGAGTGCCTAAATCAGTGAGAGAAAGACGGACAGGCAGTCACTGAGTCAGACAGACATAGACGGAGAGAAATAGAAAAAAAAATAGTGAAGGGCAAAGAAAAAGAGAGAAAGTGGAGAAAACAAATCCAAACTTTAATAAATGAATGCCTTTGATACATTATTTCTTACGTTTTTATCTCATGAAGAATTTTGAATGTTCATGGAGGCAATAAGCCGTAACTTAAAGACTTACTTGCAAAGAAAAAAATATTTATTTTTTAAAGTAACTCTTTGCATTTTTCTGTTTCAGAGCGATAATGATTTGACTATCATCTCTGTTGAATCACCACGTAAGTTGTAATTGAAATAAATGGTCAGTACTTTTCAGAACAAAAAACAAACGAAAAAGAAACCTCATAGGAAATTAAAAAAAAAAAAAAGTTAGAAATGGACATAGAAATTCCTTACTCTTTTGTTTTTCCTCCTCCAAAATAATGAAGAAAAAAACAACAACCCTCTCCCCATCTTAAACAGAAGGATTTTTCCAAGCGTATGCAGTGGTCCTATACTGCACCCGGTCAGAATGCTAATGTCTGACAATTTTACCTGCTCCTGCACAGAGACAGTGTTGGTATTCCAGAATTTCTGTCTCAGCCAGTCACAGTATACTGACACTCACAATAGGGTATAAAATGTGACTACCATTGGTTTGTTTAATTAAGTGTACAAATCGGGTACATCATAATCTTCAAGGCAATGCTCTACCTCTTGCACAAGGTCCCCTTTGATTTGGCAAAGCATAGAGATATGTTTTACTTGAAAGTGCAATTATACAGGCTGAACGGTTTAAGCCTTTGAATTGGTGGAAGCAAGGTGCTTGACACAGTGATTTCTAACATTATGCTTTCATAGAAATTTATAAAGAAACAGTGGTTACTTTATTGCTAACCAGGACATTAAATTTTTCTTACACAGCAACATGTTCGGCTGGGCAGAGGGTTAACGGGCAGGTTTGCTCAGAGTGTGCCAAGGGAACTTACTCTACATCACCTGTTAGTGAAGTTTGCTCCCCCTGTCCAGAAGGCAAGACTACTACAAGTACTGGCACATTCTCCTCGCTAGGCTGCAAGTGTGAGTTTCAGTTTTCTTAGTTTCATGCAGTATATTGCCAACGCTCAGGAAGGTTGTGGATGGGTGCCAAGACTAACTAAATCTGTGTTGCATGTCTCTTAAAGACAAAACCAAGCTTCTATGTCAGCTGGATACATTGTAATGGTTCTTACCTAATCACTGAGTAACAAGGTAGCTCGATTGAAAGTCAAACTCATGACTCTTGAATAAATGCTTCTTGGTCTACCGTCCGATCCACCTCACTTTAATAATATGCTGTGAGAAAATTGACCATTCAAACATTGTAAAAAATCGTAATAAAATGTGTAAATCATTGTTTTTAAAACATTCACAATAGTTGTGAATTTAATTTTATTAGAAAATACCGCTCTTTCAATAAAAAATAAACACAGACACACTGCATTGGTAAATTATAGGGTACAATTCACCTAAGATAAATTTCCCTTTTTTTTTCTTTCACTAAAAGGATTTGAAGTTAGATATAACAGTGCTTGATTCATACACTTTCATAAAGAATTTTAAATATAGTAGCCAATGAGGATTGTAGGAAAAATCCACAAGCTAATGTTATGCCTTTTCAGTTTTGCTTCTATCAAAGATTGCTATTTTTTGTGACTTGTCCTTGATGATCTGTAGCTAAATGTCACGTGGACTCCTCCTACTGTGGTAACAATGGCAACTGCACCCTACGGGTGGGCACAACTGATGACTACTACTGCCTGTGCAACTCCAAATACAGTGGAACAACCTGCCAACAAAGGCAGGATGGTAAGCACATCTTTAGTAGTAGCAGCAGCAGCAGCAGCAGCAGTAGTAGTAGTAGTAGTAGTAGTAGTAGTAGTAGTAGTAGTAGTAGTAGTAGTAGCTAGTAGTAGTAGTAGTAGTAGTAGTAGTAGTAGTAGTAGTAGTAGTAGTAGTAGTAGTAGTAGTAGTAGTGGTAGTACTAGTAGCAGTCGGGGTAGTAGTAGTGATAATGGTAGTAGTATTAGTAGCAGTAGTTGTAGTAGTAGCAGTAGTAGTAGTAGTAGTAGTGGTAGTAGTAGTAGCTGAGTAGTAGTAGTAGTAGTAGTAGTAGTAGTAATAATAATAAATAGAAGAATACGCACAACTTAGCAACTGAGGGACACAATAAATGAAACACAACTAGAAATTATAGAGAAAATACATGCAAACGTTTCGCCTTTAATGGCTTCGTCAATAATAAAAACAAAAGTGGAGAAAACAGTCTATTAAAAGCGTATGACTACATAGTACATGAAGTAACAAGGGGTGAGAAAGGGAGAGGAGTGGTCGGGTTTGTGAGGTAATACTATAGCGTCCTGCGCGATGCGCAGCCTATGTGAGCGAATGTGCGAAGGGGGGATGCTTATAGATAGGGGAAAGGACAGGGGCCAAAGTGGGGTGTATGAAGATGGTGCATGGGGGAGAGGAATACGGGGATGCGAGATTAGGGGTGGGGGGGTGGAGGCGAGGGGGTGAAAGAGATGTGTGGGATACTATTTTTATTTTGATAATACATTGTATAGTGACTTAAAAGCTCTATGTCAGGAGTAGCAAGGCTTTATAACATAATGCTAACAATAAACTCTTACTCCATCTTTCTTTCTCCCTCTCTCTCTCTCTCTCTCTCTCTCTCTCTCTCTCTCTCTCTCCCATTAAAGGCGAAACGTTTGCATGTATTTTCTCTATAATTTCTGGTTGTGTTTCATTTATTGTGTCCCTCAGTTGCTAAGTTGTGCGTATTCTTCTATTTATTATTATATTATTCCTATTACTTGCGCACATGCATCTACTTTTAGGTCCTTAGCAGCTGAGTAGGTGTACTCTTTAGTGTTGTGCTCTTGATTCCTTTTTAGATACATTTTTGTAGTTGAAGTAGTAATAGTCGTAGTTGTAGTTCTAGTAATAACAGTAGTAGTTGGAGCAGCAGCAGCAGCAGCAGTTGTTCGAAATAAATCAGTAATTGTTACTTAAAGAGTGCAAATAAACTATTGGTATCAACATCACTTCAGTTGAAGTGGTAGTGGTCTGATCTATTGTCTGTAGCCACATGTCGGTAGAGGAAGACAGGTATTTTATGGATGTATTAAATTGTCATCATGTATGTTTACCAGAGAGTGATGATGACAACCTAACACTGGTGGTTGTGGTGAGCTGCTGTGGGATTTTTCCAAGCGTATGCAGTGGTCCTATACTGCACCCGGTCAGAATGCTAATGTCTGACAATTTTACCTGCTCCTGCACAGAGACAGTGTTGGTATTCCAGAATTTCTGTCTCAGCCAGTCACAGTATACTGACACTCACAATAGGGTATAAAATGTGACTACCATTGGTTTGTTTAATTGAGTGTACAAATCGGGTACATCATAATCTTCAAGGCAATGCTCTACCTCTTGCACAAGGTCCCCTTTGATTTGGCAAAGCTTAGAGATATGTTTTACTTGAAAGTGCAATTATACAGGCTGAACGGTTTAAGCCTTTGAATTGGTGGAAGCAAGGTGCTTGACACAGTGATTTCTAACATTATGCTTTCATAGAAATTTATAAAGAAAAAAAAACAGTGGTTACTTTATTGCTAACCAGGACATTAAATTAAAGAAGTATCACGGTGCGGCAGTATACCAATTAGTGGATTTCACAATGTCGTGGTGATTCAGGTTGCTTGTTTGAGAAAAAAAAAGGCTCAACTTTGTATGAACTTATTGCCGTAACTATACGAAACTGTATGTGCTCCTTGTTCTGAAGGCATTACCGTGCATATGTATTTCCCCTTCTTATTCCACTACTAATTATATTTTTGATATCTATGCATTGCGTCGTAATGTAAACCACGTATAGTTATAATACTACATTGTGAAACTTTTAATTCAGACCACTAATTTTGCCTTATTCAAAATATTTCCTGTCGGTTGATTTGGCTTTCTTGGTCAACTTTCATCACTTTGGGGCCTCACCTTACTACCTCAGTCGCTAGCATCATTATTTGGTCCGTAGGTCTTTCTTCTTCTTCTGCTTCTTCGTCTTTTTCTATTTCTCTTACATTCAACTTCCTTTCTTTTATATTTCTGTAACAAGCATTTAAAATCAAAAGAAACAAAGTGCATCAGATCTAACAATTACTTGTTTGTTATGGAGCTTACAAACTTGTATGTGGCTGTACATCATGTAAAGTTAGGATAATTGTGAAACCTTGTAGTAAACAAAGGAAAACTCATAAAATGAATACGCCTAAAGGTATTGACATTTTTGCTCCTTGTAGGGTGTAGGCTGTCTACAGAGTATCTCCATCCCAACTATCTGGTGCTTAGACCTTTAGCTGCCTCCATCACTTCCCCTGACCTTTTATTACTTGCACCAACCAGTTCTCTTCTGTGTTGCTTTTTGTCTTTCCACTGATCTCTTTAACTATGGATTAAAAGTAATGTTCAGTCAGAGAAAGAAAATCCTTCCCCTGGTTTAAAACTCCCTGGGTCTGCTTACAGATTCTATTCTGCGATAACTTGAATACAATATGAGACTCCTTATTCTGATACTTCTACTGCTCTTGTCAGCGTGGGTCCTACAGAAACCCACAGATCCACAGTTTTATCTACAATGGAAACCTCATAGTTTGAATTCCTAAATTTCGAGTCCTTAAAATAGTGTGATTTCAAGAGCATCTCTGGCAAAGTACTGTGACTCCGTTGAGTTTAAAAAAAACCAACAACTTTGTTTTGTTTCTGTTTTGATGTATCAGAGGTCGGCGCAGCCCGCGCACATCCTCCTCCAGCTCGGACCTGACTGAGTACAAGTACCCCCACGCCTACCACAACGCTGTGTTTGTCGATCCAACTCTGTACAACACTGACGTCATGGACTTCTATAACCACGACACTTCTCTGTTCAATGCAAGACAAGGCTCCTCATCCAAGAAACAGAGTCACAGGCACCACGAGAAGAAGACAAAAGCCTGATGAAGAGAACTAAAACTGTTTGTAATATTATAAAAGAGGCCACTCACAATTTACCCTTTTGTAACTCTCCCCGTTTTGACTGTGTGTGAAGCAAAGAAACAGTTGTGGAGAGGCAAAAATTTCAAAATGTACATGAGTTGAGTTTTTTCCCTTGAGTATGCTATTTTGTTAAATTCTTTGAAATCATAACTATATTTTAGTATGTGCCTAAAAACACTTTTTGTCATAAAATGCTCTTAACAAAAATTTCAAACATTCAAGTTTTGCACACACAAAAATAGTAGAAAGAGATGTTCATGTTTTGAGATGTGTACAGAGTTTAATTACTTTTCACCATCACTTATACAATTTTCATATAATTATGGCTCTTTAAATAATTCCAATTATCTTTATAATCTTCTATACATATCACAAAACATTTGCTTTTTATTTGCTGTCTTTAAAGTAATTTCAAAGTATCTGTTTATAATGTTGAATTTGCATTTTACCATGATCTTTATGTAGCCCCCCATTTTTGTTGTTATTTACAAAGCATGTTTGTTCAATTCATGATCTAGTTAAGACTTGAATGACGTCTATGTAAGATACTTACTGTAATATTATATATACAACATACTCAGTATCTTTATAGCCTTCTTTAATTTTTATTTTCGAGAAACTAGAGAGATTACATTCCAATCTCCCGATCTACTGTGGTTATTTTCTTTTATCACTAAGATCTTCCTTGAGTAATATCAAAATAGTATGGAAAGAAACTAATACTCTTTTTTTAATTGAAATGTGCCATAAAATTTCTTCAAAACAAAGTTTCTAAGATACTCTAATCTTTTAACTATATTTGAGATTTTAAAAATTCATAGTTTTAAATCTCCCTTCACTTAATCAATACTTTCTCATAAGCCATACACTTTCAGTGAACGTGCATGAATGTATTGCATTTATACTTAAAGAACCATTAAACTAATGATACTTCTTCTCAGTACATATATTGTTTTTCATTTAAAAAGTTAAAAAGCATGTATTTTTTTAATTGTTTTTGTCTTATTTTTAAAGGTAACTGTAATCGTCAAACTGCTAGATCATATCGTTGTGTTGTTGTTAAAAGCAGTTCAGGAGAGCCAACTTCTCTCTTTGCATATACCTATTATTATTTACAGCTAGCTGCGTGTTATAATTCTTTTTTTTTCTTCACTTCCATGTGAAGCTTCAGGGTTGAAAGCTAATCATTTTTTAAGAATATTTTTTGAAGTTTCCAGTGAATAAGACAATTCTTATTCCCTATCATGTTTTTCTAAAAAAAAAATCTAGCAAATGAAGAAACCAAGCTTTTCAACCTTTGTTAATTAATATTATTCAGCTGTCATTGGTTTTGAAGAGTTCAGGAGAGCCAGTTGCCTCCTGTGCAGAAATAATTAGTAAAGTATTACAACTCCTGTGTGAACTACACGAAATTACCAGGCTCAAAACAAAACAAACGTACAAGATGGACTTGAGAAACATTCTGATTCAATATTTATGAAGTTCTGCATGAAGTGTGTAGGCATATGGTAGTATATCTCATAATATGCTCAAAAGAACAACAGCTGATTAGTCAGATTAGTCATGAATGCATTAAAATACTCAACACTCTTTCAAGCCTAAAAGATCTGAATCTTTATTACAAACATTAAGTTTTCCTACTTGATGCCTCAGAAACGTGGCAAGACAAGCATCCATAAACTTCAAACACTCACCAACAGATGGCTCAGAAATATCCTCAACGTGAAATGGCCTGAATTTGTCTCAAAGTCCAACAAAAAACTAGAACAGAGCGAAGCAGATTCCCATCGAAAACCATGATGAGAACGTGCAAATGGGGCTGGATAGGGCACACATTTTAAAGCCTGTATCCAACATCCCCAAGAGGACCAGCAAGATCCAAGTTCGGGGGAGGGGAGTTGCTGCGACCCTCTGTAAATCAAGCGGCTAAAACAGTAAAAGTAATAACAGCTAAACTATCCTTCCAGCCTTAACTTAAAGATAAGAAGTAACCCCACTTCTTACAATAAGTCATAATCTTTCATCTATGAATTTTATGTTTCATTTTTTTTAAGTACCGGTATAGAAAAATTAATTACCACCAGTTTTTTCCCTTTAATAATAGAAATCCTAATTTCTAAGCTCTTAAATCCAGATTTACAAATAAAATTGAAATGTAAAGCAATCAAAAACGATTTTGGATACAAATGGTACCCCTGTAGTACATCTGAAGATGAAGCTCACATGTAACGCCAAAAGCAATGAGGGGGTGTCCGCCAAAAGAAAGACACATGGTACTCCAGGTTGAATAACGGTATATGGTAAAGTTAATTTCTTCACGTCCAACGTCAGCAACTAGAATATATCGCATCGAACGGGATTTATGAGACTTGCATTATACATATGTGCTGACACCGACCCGGAAATCGGGATTGAAAGGGGATCTGAGAATGAAGTGTTTTAGAGACGCGCTAGGCGGATCGAGGTGCGCGATAACCCTTGGGTAGAACATCGGCTTCCGACGCAGGAGGTCCATGGTTCGAGACTTGGCGAGTTTCCTCCTACTGGTTGGGTCGGTGTCAGTCTAACGTGACCGGCTGAGACAACAGCCATGGTATTCTGTCACTGTGTAGCAGCACGTATAATTGTCAGACGTCACTCTTGGATTCAATCCACAATATTGCCTATATAGTTCTGGCATTGGACGCTAAGAAACAAACTAGGCGGATCAGTAACACGCACTCTAACAATAGCTCCAAGCATGAAACTAGACGGCGCATACAAAAAAATGATTACATCAGTCAAAGAATAAAATCCCGAACAAGGCTCTATTCGGAAAACAGCCTAGCATAACAACAAATAAAGATAGGCGCCTTAGGTTAAGCGGTCATTGTTATAATGACAAGGCAACACGTACACAAGAACTTATCCTATGGGAACCAAGTCATGTTAAAAGAAGCGTGGGAAGGCAGCAAAGTATTATGGGGAAACCTTGCCAGCGAGATGGACAGAGAAAGGTGGAAAACAGTCATAGCAATGTTTGTCTCAGTGACGTGAAGTGACGCCGACTCAACCAGTAGGGAAAACGCGACCGTCATAGCTGGACTCCAATCTTAACCTTCTCCTTCTTGATATCGCGCATCATATTTTCAATAATAATTTCTTAAAATGAAATCATATTTTAACATCAATTATTCTAATATAAAAAAGCTAATCTAATCTAATAAAGAAGTATAAATATCAAAGCAGCAATAGCACAAGATACATTTTCTTACAGGTTTTTATTGTGTATACAAAACTTTCTGGTACCAAGAGGCTGAAATAAACATATCTACAGGAGTTCACATGGTAGCCGTTTTTTTTTTTTACATAAGAAATGTATTCTCATAAAATGTTTTGAAGTGTTGATAAAACACTGTTTCGACCTTGTTTAATGAACTTTGTTTTACCTCGACTCTATCTCGACACACGTTCTGCGTTGAAGCTTTTCATTTTTCTACTTTCCGAAATGCCTAGATTTCCTTAGCGTATTCTTTTTTTTTCACATTCTCCACTTTTCGCCTACTCCCACTCCCTCTTTCTCTTTCTTTCATAGTAAAAGATATTATGTTCGTTAAAGGTTGAACTGATTTAAAATAAGGTATGACGCTAAGGTAAACGTTTTATTGCCTTATGATTATAATGACCAACGACTTAAAATGCATGTATATTTAATAACCTGAAAAAAAAATCGAAAAAAGGCGTATTTGGTCCAAACTTAAATTATTTTAAAAATGTGTTCTTGTTATACTACATGAAAAACCATGAAGTTTGTGGGGACTCTAGATGGCAAAAACAGAGAGAATTACCGATGATTTCGCGGTGTGCTAAAACTTAAAATTATTTTCACTTAAAACAACCAGTCATCAACATTTTTAACAAAGATAAATATTACATAGCTGAAAATCACTGACTTCTCCATGCTGTGAAAAATTTTTTAAGACGGCAACATCACACTGTCTCATTGAAAAATAATCAAATGTTCGTTTGTTGTATCGTTTAACGTTTTTGTGTTACTTTGTTTGCTAATTAAGTCACCTTTGTACCGTTTTTTCCCTGTTCTCAGAAACTTTAAAGTTACAAGAAATTAGGGCCTATATTATGATCTATATTGCATTATTTTTTCCCCGTTTGTCTTTTTTCAAAACTATAGCTGAGAATGGCTGGGATCAAACGTAGACTTCTTAGAATAAATATTATTTTTCAACATGTCATTTCCCTTAAAACACGCTTGATTGTGGTTCGGACCTTTTTTGGTCGCTAAATCCCAGATACCAATTACAACACGTTTTCATAAGGCTACTTGTGTTTACATGATCTGTTTTTTTTTTCTTTAATAGTCCTATTTCCATTATACCATTTATATAACCAATCATGATTCAATTGACACTGTACATGTCAAAGTTTTGGTTGGAAAGCGACAATTACAAATCAAAAGACAGTGACGCAAGGAATAAAAAAGAAGTATCACGGTGCGGCAGTATACCAATTAGTGGATTTCACAATGTCGTGGTGATTCAGGTTGCTTGTTTGAGAAAAAAAAAGGCTCAACTTTGTATGAACTTATTGCCGTAACTATACGAAACTGTATGTGCTCCTTGTTCTGAAGGCATTACCGTGCATATGTATTTCCCCTTCTTATTCCACTACTAATTATATTTTTGATATCTATGCATTGCGTCGTAATGTAAACCACGTATAGTTATAATACTACATTGTGAAACTTTTAATTCAGACCACTAATTTCGCCTTATTCAAAATACTTCCTGTCGGTTGATTTGGCTTTCTTGGTCAACTTTCATCACTTTGGGGCCTCACCTTACTACCTCAGTCGCTAGCATCATTATTTGGTCCGTAGGTCTAGCTCCGTCTGTTAAAGCCTCTATAGTTGTTGGACTGCTTTTCTGTATCATAATTCTGTTATTTATTCTGGCTAACTTAATCTTTATGGACCCTATAGAGAACTAGTTTGTTTATGTTCTGTAATAAACTTGGACAGGTCTAACTCAGCGAAATGGTATTAGATGAAATCCAAGGTTCACAAAAAGTTTCAAGTCGTTTACACTTTTTTTTGCATCACAATATTTATCAATTTCATTCTATAATAAAACGTACAATGTTGTCTTTCAATGGGGAGAAGGATAAGGTTATCTATGAATACATAGCCTTGAAGTTGTACCAGGTGTAAGTAATTTTAGACTGTTAATGTGCAACGACGTCTAAACGGTAAAATTGTTCATCTCGTTTACACTAAAACTATCGATCAATCTACACCGTTCTTGATAGAAAATAACAACAAAATATAGTTTAGCCTACAGTAAAACTGTCTAGGATTGTAAGTACAAAGTCGTGCTAATTCGAAAACCATAAAGTTTCAAGACGAGTTGTAAGCTACTGCAACGTTGTACTTACAACATCTAATTGCATGTTACCATAACTGGTTTGTATATTATTATTATTAAGTAATTATTTTCAGATTACCGAATCATAATTCGGTTAGTATATCGTTGGGCCTACGCTCTATGAGTAACCCTAAAAATAGTGATAGCCTACAAAAAAGAGATCAACAGCAAAAAAAATACGGTTTAAAATGAAATTTGGGCAAAAAGCCAAAATGAGAGGGGGGTTGGTGTGAAAATTTCAAGATAGAGAGAAGATGAAAGAAAAGAAACTAAGAACGATCAATAGCTGGGTAAATAAATAGAGAGTTTAAAAATCGTTTAATAAATGAGAGAGACAGCAAAAATCTAGGGGAGAACAGAGTTAAGATAAGAATGTCACAAAGAACAAAGATAAAACTTGTCAAGTTCCTTTTTCCCCTCTTTTCAACGGCTGCATTACAGCGATAAGTTTGAAAAGCGGTTCAGTGATTGCAACCCTGCATAATTTTTTAGAGTTAGTTTTTTTTTTTTTGTACTTGCACAAAATATCGTTTAGCTGTTTAGGTTTTGTTTTCTTTTAAAATTTTCAAAATGTCTCCCACTATCTACAAGTATAACGAACGCGCTTACCTGTGTTTTGAAGTGTTGCAGAGCCGACATAAACTACTCACACTAATCTTCTAAACCAGGCAGTTTTTGTTTCTTACCCACCTACCTGTTCTGTCTTCTACGATAACTGGCAGCAGTAAATGGAATGAGATAAGCATGAACCAATATCCGAGCGAGTTTTTTCCGCTTAGAAAATCCCCTGATAATGAAGCAGCTGATTTTAAAGTCGAAGCGCTGTAGTAGAATGTGCATGTATATCTTTTTTGTTTCCTTTTTCTCTTACCTTGACTTTCCAATCCTCATCTGTCTTTTATTTTGCCCATATTTTTTTGCGTTGTTAAGTTTTTCATTTTTTCTTTTTACTTTTCTATTTCGGGAGTTTCCTGTAAAAGGTTTTCACAGTTTAGGAGTTTTAGAGTTGGACTAGAATCGTAACTGAAAACATGTAGTTAGCGTATAGCGTCTCCATTTCACACTGACAATACGTGTTTATTTAAACATTTATGTACAAAACAACAATAATACCAACTAGACACAAGCAAAATCACAGATATTCGGGGCTGTGTATATTGAGCTTTTCACGTACTGTTGCTTAAGTGTTTCCACAAGAAAAATAAATTAGAAGCTGTTAGATAGGTTGTGATATGACATTTTAAATTTCAGATCAACAATATTGAAAAGCATTAGAAACTGTTCAAGAAGAGAAGCTTTTATACTTGATATAGAAGATGCTATTGTATTTCAGAACATTTCGAAAATGAACGAAAAAAGATTATATTCAAATTAAATTAAAGAACAAATTCAGTCGACCGTGTGTTTCTCTTACTTCCGACGACTCGGTCCTGATAGTACTAATGGTCATTTTAAATTCATTGTGAGAATGAATTCATTAGGAACCGAGTCGAGTGTTTTTATGCAATATGCATATCTCTTCATTCTTCTGTGTCCCTTATCGGCGACTGTGATACAGGTAAAACATATAAACGAACTAGTTAATCATATTACTAGGAGTGTGTCACAACAATTTATGATTAGAAAAATAAACCATTTTTTTTTCAAGTTGTTCTTAAATATCTGAGACGAAGTCATTAAAAAATACCCCCCCCCCCCCCACCCCGCCT
>RQTK01000014.1:0-35000 GCA_003991915.1 Elysia chlorotica
CTCTCTCTCTCTCTCTCTTCTCTCTCTCTCTCTCTCTCTCTCTCTCTCTTTCTTTCACTTTCTCAAACCTCAACCCTCAAAATCAAAGTTGGCAAAAAGTATATAAATCCGCCAAAATATGATGTAACTTTTATTTAATTATTGCATTATTGGTATTAATCGTGTATCTTATTTCAGATGCTGAGCTGAGCTTGCATGTTGCCTCCACCAGTACACCCAAATCAGACGTAGGATCAGCTTGTCAGAAGTAAGAAATTAATTACATTTTGTTTTATCTTTGTCATGACTCAGTATTGACTGTTTGAGGTCTAATTTTGGATTTAAAAAAAAATTTTTTTTTAAATCCACAATATTAATCATGGTGAGGGTTAGTAGTTGTAGAACTAACAGTGAACAGGAGAGACGGGGATGTAAGCTGAGATTTGAGCCTCGGACCTTTTGTCATGTATGTTCACATGGCATCCGCAATGTCATTTTTTTTTGTGCTATTGATACTGTTAGAAGGGAGGTGCTGTAGCCGGGGAGTAGCAATCTGCTCTTTTCGCAGAAGTGTGGTTCGAGCCCGGCTCTGGCGATTTTGTCCCCTACTGGTTGGATCAGTGTCAGTTTGATTAATGTGACCGGCTAAGTTATAGTTATGGTATCCCCACATTGTCTCTGTGTGGCAGCACGTGGACTTGGCAGGTGTTTGTCTCGAGGCCTTCTACAAATAGCCTATTAAGTGCTGACATTGGACGTTAAGCAATAACACCTACACTTACCTACCAAATGTTAGAACAAGATCTGACATACACTTTTCTTGCTGTTTACAGGTTCAAACGGAGTCTGGGGACAATGTCCTCCTGTTTTTGCTTTTCCTCATTATCATCATTCTATTAATGCATACTGAGCCACTATTTAAAACTTTCCTTAGTACCTGGATACATCTTTTGTGAATCATATTACTGGCACTACAAATAGCTATAGCTTGACCAAGATGTTTTGTTGACACCAACACTGATTTGTCCGGCACAGATTAGCGTTCCTGTACACAAGTGAGCGAGATTTCTGTGTCAGTTCAACCCAACATCTGCAGGGAATGAATCTGGCTGTTATTCGTCAACTTCAAATGCTTGGATATATTGTCATAGAGGTGAGAGTGTATGACTACTAGCGTAGGTAAAAAAAAAATGACAATATAATTATTATGCTCTGCCAACGTTATCCATTTCTTTATTTCTTTTTGTTCGTTTTGTTGCTGTTTTTTTTTAAACCTTATCTCATATGTTTCTTTTGATTTTATTTTAGTTTTCCTTTCTCATCAGCTTAATTTTAAAGTAGGTATCACTGCTGTTTTGATAGAATTTAAGAAATGATCGATTTTAATAATTTATGTGTAACCTTAAACCATTATCGCCATATTTCAAATAAAACCAGTTTGGACTGATTGTTGTGACATAATGGGGCATCAAGCTAAATATGAATCTACAAGAAGATTCTTTATTCATCGTTTCTGGGTTTTGTTGTTTATTCTGAACTTACCCTCTCAGCACTATCAGTCAGAAACAAGATCTGGATTTTAAATACTATTGTAAAGTAGGTCCTACTTTATGGCTCTGAAACATGGCACATGACCAAGACTAGCACCGGCAAAACTACAATCATTCACCAACAGATGTCTTAGAAACATCCTCAACGTTAGGTGGCCTGAAGTTGTCTCAAAGAATTGTGGGCCAGAACAAAGCAAACCCCCATCGAGATAGAGATCAAAAAGCGTAAATGGGTTGGGATAGGCCACACACTTTAAAAGCCTGTATCCAAAATCACAAGGCGAGCCCTGGAGTGGAAACTCCAAGGAAAAAGAAAGGTCATCAGTTAACATAAAGATCTCTCTCAAAATCAGTAGTCTTTTAAAAACAAAAGAAACTTTTACAACTTATCTGGGTTTTTTTTTTAATGTAGGTGATTTTAAACTTGAAATTTTTCTCGTTACTGAACAGAGAGATGGGGTATTACTCAAAGAATCATGTCTGGATGGGTACTATTTTGGTTTATATAGGAGATAAATCATTTAGTTAGCAATGTGACGTTATTTTCATTTGTGAACTATTTTCCCATTCGCAGCTCTCCCACTGTGAAATCTCCTCAATGGAAATCCAAAAGGATGAGGACCTGGATAAGCTTATCATGGAGAAGATCAACGCTGCAATCGGCTTTCAAATGTTTATGATTGAGGAGGGAGAGAACTCCTGAGTTTGCAGACAAATCTGAGGAATTTGACGCCATCAAAGAAACCTATTCCAATCTTGAAGTAAATGGTCACAGTCAAAGAACATCAGGAGTGGTACAATGTTTCACAACAGCTTTATTCGTATGGGCATATCAAAACACTTTTGATATAACTATTCTTATTACTGTGTGGGCTTTGATCAAGCAAAACTAGAGACTTGTAGACTGGTGTTTCAGTGAGAAACTAGGCTGACCAAAACTGACTTTATGCACATTGTTTCTCCGAGACGTTGTTCACATTGTCAGGTTTGTTGCAGCACATTGTTTGCTAATCTGTGATAACAAGTTATTTGAAATGTTAATGCCAAAGGTTTACTAAACCTGACTTATTATATTATTATGTAACTATTTCCATAGAAGGATATAATATTATGCCAGTGGCCTAGTTGAGAAATATCTATCCGAAATTGGAAATGTGTCATTGTGTGAACGTTTGTAATCTAGGATTAACTGTTAAATGTATGAAATCAAGCACTATAAAACATTTTTGGTTTTTGTGAAATAAAAACGATATACATGTATGTATTAACCTATTTGTTTTGATCTAACTCTAAAACAATTAGGAATACATATTGATTTTAAAAAAAAACTGTCCCCTTTTTTGTTGTTGATTGAATTTATGTTTTTTCACGGTTGTTACGCTTGGTGCATCCTGATATGTTGCAGACGAGCCAGTTTTATTTTATTTTTGATGGTCAATGACCAATCGTTCTAATTTTAGGCTTGTTTTTCGTGTCTTCTGGCCTTTGTTTTTTGTTGTGTGTTTTTTTTTTTTTTTATGTTTTTAGTTCTACTCAACATGTGGACCTACAACTAAGGGTCAGTTGAAAGAGAAATAATTTCACAGTGAACAAAGTTTCATGTCTTCATTTTTTCTGTGGCTATAGAGAAAAAAAAACTAACCAAAGATCAACTTTGGGGAGTAGGGGATGGGTAGTGCACACTGCAGAAAGAAAAGCTTGGGATTGTATGAGAGGTTCACAAAGAGCCAAAAGAAATATCTGTCAAAACTTTAAAAAGAGAGTGAATGAACCAGTGGACAAGGGGGGACACCAGAACTGTGAACATACAGTGAGGACTGTAATGTTGCAGTCTCTTTAATTCGCCCATGTATAATACCCACGAACATTTGACCCACTCTGCATTAGAGTCAAATATCCCACTTTAAGACAGCCTATCTGAACAAGAGTTGGTTGTTTAGTTGCTTTGTTCGTTTCATAACATCGAAAGTTATCAACTATGCAATATTGCGGACGAGTCCTAAGACTAACGTCTGATAATTTTACGTGCTGCCAGTGCCACCTGCAAACGGATCGGGGCTACCAGAACTTAACTTCTGTCTCTGTCGGTAACACTTAACTGACATCGACTCAATCAGTTGGAAACAAAATCGAACAAAATAAATTTCCTCGACCTTGGTATCTGACCGTGGACCATAAAAGTAGAAGCTGAGCGCTTCGCCTCAAAAGAAAAGAATGACTAATTGACGTTATCAGATTCTGCATAACTAAACAGCAGATAGACACAACAGGCCGTGTAGTCTAGCCACGGGGCAAAGTCCACAGGGTGAACATTACATTAACTGTAATGAACACTTTGTTCATCCCTCCCCCGTGTAGGTATTGGATTGTTTTGTGTGTCACGCCTAATACATAATATAAACAATCATTAATGTGAGGTGTACCCTGCCCTATAGAAAATATGAATTTGTCTAAAAATTCGAAAAAAAAAGTTGGTTTGTTGTTGTTTTTTGTTTGTTTGTTTGTTTGTTTTGGAAAGGGGGTGGGGGGCGTAACCTAGTTCCAACCTCTTACTGGTTGGGTTGGTGTCAATATAATGTGACCTGCACACTTTGAAGTCCCTTTCTGTCTCTGTGTGAAACTTGTCATACTTTAGTCTTAGAGCCCATCTACGAGAAAGCCTTATTGCTGACGATGGACTTTAAGAATCCAACACAGCGACCTATCTTCGCCCCCGCCCCTACCTATAGACACCTGCTAGTTTCAAACACAGCTAACGACTCTCTTGCCATGCCTTTCATTGTTTCAGTTCGTTTGTATTTTTATGTAAAGCATGACATAGAGTGTCAATGGTCTCACTCAAGGTGTCAGAGGCCTTGCGATGACAGCACTCTCACCGAAACGAAGACGCTAGTACAGGAAACCTTCACCGGGCGTCCAATCATAACACTCTTACCCAGACCTACATACACTGTAGTCGATGAGCGTTCGGAAATCCCCATGCCTAAGAGGAGTGACTACGTCATCTGTTCTCGTAGTGTAGATATCAAGGCCTGTATTTTTCTACTTTCATCAAACCACCCACGCCGATGGCGAGCTTGGTAGCTGTGCCGGCATCAGGAATAAACAAGATAACTCGGGCTAATAAACATGTCCAGACTAAACTACTGTAGTTGCATAACTATGGATAATGCCATCATTTTTAATCTGACTTACGCACGATTTATAATTTGGCTTCCCTCTCAACGTTTTCCTTCTAAAAACACATTTTGAAATTATGCTGGATTGTAGAGTGGATGCTAAAACTATACTTCACCCAAAATAACCAAAAATTATGGGTATGAAACAGCAAAGGAACTGCACACCGCCAAACTATGTAGTAAAATTTTCTAACTGCGGTAAAGCTATATAAAATATCAGATTACGTTACTTTTTCGGTGTAAGAAAACATAAACATTTAATGCATGGAATTATAAAGAAATTATTGGTTTTTTTGAGGCGTATTTCCTGATACAGACTCTTAACAGTAATTTATAAAATGTCACGAGGTGTTCTTTGTGAAGACAAAACTGACCAAAAAGCTTTTAAGACGGGATCGTCGGTAGACCAACCTGTTCATATTCTGAAATGGTGAGCATAAGATCGGGTTCAAATCTCAGCTCAAAACCTTTTATCCGGATTTCGATAGGGAGTCCAGGTCTCCCAGAACTGCCTCGTGTGTAGCCGCACATAAAATTGTGTGACGTTTGCCATGGACCCGTCCACAATATATCTATTATATATAGAGCAGGCGTTAGACGTTAAGCAACCAACTCAACTCAACTGAAACCCGTTGAGGGTTCTTCTCTGCGCAAAGTTACACGAAAATGTACAAGTCTTTTAAAACAGTCATTAAGTTTGGAGAATAAACAATGACGCAATTGAACTCTGATCCCTCCACGCTGGTTTGAGGCCGAGCTATTCAGGCACGGGGCAGACTGCTGGGTCAATCCCAAACCGCCGACCTACATTGCCGTGATTAGCTTGATAAGCTTAGCCGCCATCCCAGTCATAAGCAACAATAGACAGGTTAGCCATAAGCCTCGCTTATAGTCACTGAGCCCAATCACTTGATCTAATCTGGCGCTGACACAGTTATATTGTGTGGTGGTTTATGGTAACTACTGTACTGCTGTGTGGTATATACCTAGATCTAGCTTTGTGGAGGGTGTTGCACCAACACTCATTAGATCATTATCCCAGCCTCGAGGTACAGACCTCAGAACCTGACCATTATGGATGTAATTATGAACGGCAATTGCTATTTTTATAGCTATACCCATGCGGGACTATAGTCATCTATTAGTATTACTGAGTCAAGTAGTTTGACCTCGGCGGCCTCTCGGTTTGCGAATAGCGAACACAACAGTGTTTAGATTGTACCACCTAATATGACTGTACAGATAGTTAATCCAAAACAGAACGTCGAGGTTGGTCATCTGTAATGCTGAGACGACACCAAGCTCTTCTACAAAATTACAAACCGCTTAGTAAGAGCCCTGTGTGAAATCACGGTCACTGTCGAGTGACATCGTTAATGACTGAGTGAGGTTCAGTCATAACAACTAATTATATGTTTATTGATCGATAGACGGTTTGCCCTTGCATAAATTTGCATCGATTAGATCTCGATCTAGACAGAGCCCAGGTGAAGACACTGGTCATCATGGCCCGACAAACCTCCAGCAAACCCCGGACTTGTGCAGACATCGCGCTCCTGTGTCTGGAAGGAGCTGTGACTTTTTACACCCTGCTCAGGTAAGGATGATCCAAGTGTTATAAGACTTACTTGCGTGCTATATATCTCTAATATAACACGGAATTTTAAATTTATATCATGCCTAATATGTCAAGAGATAGCTTCTGATAGATGACTATCCCTAATACGACGTGAAATTTTATAACTATCTCTTAGTAAATTATTATAGTACAAAATATTATTCAATATCGAAATTGTAACGTATTAATGGATGATATGATACAACCAATCAATAATGTTAAGTATGGTTTTGCAGTAATTTTCCCTGAACTAACCTGGCTCGTACACAAAATTAGTATTAAAGATACTCCCATGTCTGGACTGGTCCCAAACTAAAGGGCAGACAGTCTGCGCTAAGCTGCAAATCAAATAAAGCTCAGAGATGCCTCGTAAAAATAAAACAATAAAACACAAAAAATAGCAGCCCTTACTTATTAGACTTCTCTATTACTTGTATGATTTCTGTATGACCGAGTCATAAAAGCGAATTAACTCACGAATAATCCATTGACTGGAACGGGCACAGTCATAGATGTGGCTATAATAAAATGTAAATCTGTGATAATCCTTCACATGGATCTTTTAAACCATTATACCCTTTACTTTGAACCAACCTTCTAATGCACAATTTTTGTTTTTAGCACTCATAGAGATGAATGAGTCACCGTTGGTACTAGTATAATGTATTAACTGTCATAGGACATCATGGGCACAATATAGCCGTTACCGTGTTGGCGTGCCGTAAAAAACAAACTCACTCACTCACAGCCCTTTCATTTTCACTCTGATATCCAGAGTCCTATAATTTGGAAAGACTGTAGCGCTTTCACTTTGTTTCACGTCAAGGGTTCTCTTGAGGGTCCGATACAAAGACATGAGGGATAGATAGAAGATCAATGCGCAGGCAATGTAAACTGGGCTGGGAAAGTGAAGCCCTCTGCGTTTTAACGTCTCCTAGGTTTTGAAGAAGGTATACGGCGAAGGCGGAGGTACGACACAGCAGACTGAACCCTGTAGGATTATTTCGCTAAAAGGCTATTCCTTCATCAAATCTGGAGAAAGCTTTGATCAGTGAGATAGCGAGGCCGTACGGTTTCAGACCAAGGTACCCTAGACTTGGTAGGTCGCATAATACTAACAATGATCCAACCAGTAGGGAGAAATGCTGAGGCCAGAGCGATGCTGGAACTTTTGAGCTCAGTGTTCAGAATAACTTTACTGATCTCAAAAGGAAATTTGGTACCATTGCCTCACACACAGACCATAATGTACCTAATATAAATAATATTTATGAAAATTAAAGAAATAAGACAAAAAATAACGAAGAGAACACAAGGAAAAGAACAAGGAAAAAAGAGGACAAGACACAGACGGTCGAAGCCCTATATAACTCCAGTGACACCGAATCTATAATTTTTTTTTACCACATCTGTTTTATTCCTTCCTATTCCAACCAGAATGTTGGAAAGCGTGCTCCGTGAGCTAGGGTTCGAGCCTCTGACCACCGAGGGTCTGGCTGTCGTGCTCTACCTGACCCTGTCCACTCAGCTCTGTCTGCTGCTCTCCTGGCCTCGGAATGCGCGCGCACCTGCCGGAAGTTGGGAGGCTGCTGGTCGCCAGGGGGCGCTACTCCCGAGCATCTACGCTGCAGGGCTGCTGGGACTTCTGCTCCTGGCGGAAGCTGGACTGGCGCTCTACAGCATCGCGCATGCGTGGACCGGCCTGCTGTGGGACCTGACCCTGTTAGCCACTGTCCAGGTAAGTCGATACACTGACACAGTGACAGATACAAAGCCAATTGTCATTTTCGATGTTTTTTATGTTTATTTGCTGCTTAGCGTTCAACGTCAGCACTATATAGAATTAATTATGGACGGATTTCAAGACTAACGTCTGACAATAAGTTAGTGGTGCCACAGAGACACAGAGATGGGGTACCATGACTCCTGTCTCTGTCCGTCACATTACACTGCCTAACTAGTAGGGGGCGACATCGAACAAATACATTTGAAAGAACGTGGGTTTCGGGCCAGAGACCTCCAGATTGTACGCCCCATTGCGCCAGTTAGCAAATAATTACACGATTAAATATTAACGCTACATAACAGGCCAATAAGTTTGAAACCAGAGTACTGCATTTGACTCCACCAAACAGAAAACTTATAAAAGTCATAGCAACTATAACATCAACTTTTGAGAAGTATTCATGTGAATTAATATACAGTACTCTATTGGTCGGTTGAGTATAAATACAGATCCATCAAAATACAGCATTTTCATTGTATGTGTGTCGGAATTACAGTTAGGCTACTATGGAACGACATGATCAACGGAGACAAAATAAATTCAGGCTGACCATATCTCACCTCTCAGCTTAGGAGACTAAAAATACATAAGAGGGAGAGACTTCGTTAAGATCCAGCACCTCGATACACGATTTAAGACAAGTGAAAAGAGTAAGGCATGGATTTAGCGAGTGCTCTATGTTATAGTAGGCTACTTTGTTATGAACTCAATTTTACAACACTTGCGTTATTTCTTTTCCCAGGCGTTCGTGTGCGCAGGTGTGTTTGTGGCCATGGATGGAAGCTTCCGGAAGACGGACAGACTGCAGAGGGAGGAGGAGAATGTTCAGGCTGATTTGACCTTAACCCATCGAAGGAGGAGGCCAGGCGGATAGGGGATGACCTCGTCATAAAAGGTGATCACAGGATGGATGTACAGTAACATCCTTCTAGTTTTTAGTTTTTAAACAGCAATAAAATGACTTAAATTACCAACTACAACATTACAAATCTACAGAACTCAATATTATCCGCTCAAAAAGATTCACCTTGAAAAGAACTTGACGACTTTCAACTAATAAGGCTCCGCCGTCTCTGTTGAGCGACACGTTACATTATTGGCTGATTTAAAACACAAATCAACGGTGATTGAAACAAGGTTAGTGGCTATGAAAGTCATGACAACACCGATAAAATACAGTAGGATAAGGATAATACGAAGTATATATTATAATAATACATCGCATATGTTACAGATTTGGAAATTAGGAATTGTTAATTACTGTTACTTAACTCCACTTAGCTCTGACACACTTTCTCATCGTTGTTGCATCATTCAGGAAAAGGGTTGACGTCACAATGATATTCAAATTAGACTGTTGACGAAAGGCACACGTACCTTATCAAAACTAAGATCATCCTTTATTTTACGTCCTCAGTTCCACTCAAAGGAAGACGGTTTCCCTTCTGATTCTCTTGAAGCAATCAACCCAAACTCGGAGATGTGAGGAAAAAACATCGAACAGCTAAAAAAGATTCCTGCGAAAGGGTG
Source organism: Elysia chlorotica (assembly GCA_003991915.1). Classification (NCBI taxonomy): domain Eukaryota; kingdom Metazoa; phylum Mollusca; class Gastropoda; family Plakobranchidae; genus Elysia; species Elysia chlorotica. The sequence continues at coordinate 9,643 of RQTK01000014.1, forward strand.
ATAATTGTCCTTTGATAGTTGTGTTAGACAATACAAAAGGGTCACAACACAATAATCTGCCCTTGGCTGATCGATGTAGAATCTACACCAGAGGACCAACGTTAGATCTAGGTCTACAATATTACCGGTACCGTTACAGTGAATTGTGCAAAACGTTCTGATAGATCTACATGTTTTGGGAACACTGCATTATGCTGGTTACAAACATTGCTTGGCCGTGCATGAGCGCTACAGTACAAATGTACATTGATATGGTAGCGATACTCCAGGTGGCGGGAAAAAAAACGATTCACTGCTCAACGCTTTAGACTGTGCTATAAACATACAAGGCGGGGAAATGTCTTTAAAGATAGATAGGCAATGAACTTCCTAGTTCCAAATATATAGGGAATTGTATTTCTCAAACAATAAGCTGCTATATTAAGGCCATTTTCGAATTCAGACAATTAAAAGAGTATTGAAAGCGTTCAATTTCGTACTTTATTGCGAATTTGTGCAATGGTTTTTCATAAAATGTATGTTTTAAACCTTTGACCTTGAATCTTTCGTAGGTGTTGCCACCTTTGTTAGAAAGTCATGGAGACAAATGCAAGTGTGCTCCTGTGGTTGTTTCAATCGGAACCCAACACAGAGTTCCAGCATAATGTAATGTGAACAATGAAGTCCTGCAGGTGTTGCCCTTCCTTTCTCTATATAGCAGCATGTAAAGGTTGTCAGGTGCGAGTCATACAGCCTGTTTCTGGCGGATAGTGTTCATTTTTTTCTACAAGGGGAGTAAATCAATAAACGTATGATCCTATAAGATATTCACCGATTGCTTCCTTTGTTATTTTTTTATCTTCTGTTTGAATGTTGACGGAATTTTTGTTGTTGCTGTTGTTCTTATTGTTGTTGTTGTTGCTGTTGTTGCTGTTGTTGTTGATGATGATGATGATGATGATGATGATGATGATGATGATGATGATGATGATGATGATGATGATGATGATGATGATGATGATGATGATGATGATGATGATGATGATGATGATGATGATGATGATGATGATGATGATGATGATGATGTTGCTGTTATTGTTGTATTAATGCTTTTACCAAGCACCCGGCTCGAAGTCAACTGAAGTGCAAATGAAGCAATCGCCTTATTATGCCTTGTAATAGAGCACTTACTCTTAACATTATGTGGGTGGCGCATAAGTGGGCGCAGTATATCTGAATTCACCGATTGCTTCCTTTGTTATTTTTACCTTCTTCTTGAATTTTGAGAGATATTATTGTTGATGTGGATGGTGGCGGTCACGGTAATTTTGTTGATGTTGTTTTTGTTGCTCTTATTGTTGTTGTTGCTGTTGTTGTTGATGATTCTGATGATGATGATGATGATGATGATGATGACGATGTTGCTGTTATTGTTGTATTAATGCTTTTACCAAGCAATGTTGTTTTTCGGTTGACGCTATGTAAAAATTTAGATTAAGGAGTTCCTACATTTATCCTCTATCAAGCGATGGTTTAACAAAAAATTAAATTCTGTATATATCCAATCTATCTACCCTGTCAGCATAAGTATTGAACAGTGATGAGTATTGAAAGTAAGAGGGACAGACAGCTCAGCAAGTTTTCGTGGAATGAAATCTGGCGGCGGTATGGCATAACTAGAGTGTGGAGATACCAGGACCCGGACTGAGTGGACTCTGCCTGATGAAAGGAAGGTGTCGCAGCGTACTCTGCACACCATGGGTCATTCGGACAACGCCGCCGTAAGCATACACTCCGTCTTAGGCTTGAGACATACCGAGACCGAATTGAAGACAACATACGGACACTAACGGAGGCAAAATTACGGGCACGCCTGAAACACAGAACTGATACAGTAGACAGATGACGCGTGGTCTGTTTATACTTCACCCGGCTCGAAGTCAACTGAAGTGCTGAATGATGATGATGATGATGATGATGATGATGATGATGATGATGATGATGATGATGATGATGATGATGATGATGATGATGATGATGATGATGATGATGATGATGATGATGATGATGATGATGATGATGATGATGATGATGATGATGATGATGCTGTTTTTGTTGTATTGTTGCTTTTACCAAGCACCCGGCTCGAAGTCAACTGAAGTGCTGCATGTGGGGGCGTCAAATGAAGCAATCGCCTTATTATATTTAGTTGAGCATTTACTCGTAACATCAAGTGGGTGGCGCATAAGTGGGCGCAGTATATCTGCGTTTGTTAACCCTTCAAACGACTTCAACTTGAAGCCAACAGACAGGCTCAGTATATCTGAACCCTCCAGACGTCTTATTCGCAGTCTTAAGGACATTGACGTTGTAACCATCATCATATGAGAATAACATCAATGTAGTATATTGTAGGTAAAAATGCGATTTATATCCCACACTGCACGAGCAGTCATTCTCACCCACTTACATCTATGTCTCTAGAGAATCAATGTAAAATACTGGGGTGGGAAATCTCACTCCTAGATTATGCGTCGCCATTTTGTTAGAATTGTAAATATCTATTTCTGTCTCTTTGTAGATATGTCTGGAAAGAATCACATCGTGTTTCAAATCGTAATAATTATAGAAAGCTGCAACCCTTGGCAACGGGGGAGTGGGGGAGCCAACAGATAGGGACATTTATAAAGAAATGCATTTACATGTACTAAAAATACAAATGTCTTTTTAAAAAATCTAAATTTTTAGATAAGATAAGACTTTATTAATCCGTTTTGAGGGAATTAAGAATACATTTTAAACGAAAAAAACAACAACACAATTTTATATAAAGTACAATTTTTTTTTAACTTTGAAAATGTATCGCTTGCGATATCTAAAATCGCCAACAAATCAAACTTTATCTATATATATTTATGTAGAATGAGGGTTTGCTAGTGTAAACAGATTTCAAATATGCAAAGCTAATAACGAAAAATATAAATAAAGATGTTAAACTTTGCATTGGATATGAAAATATAATCACCAGTTCTTAAGTAAAATATTTTGAAAAATCCTCACATGCATCAATGACTATATTTATCACCTACACACACACACACACACACAAATATAACATTGTATGATTATAAAAATAGACAAGAATTGAATTTAAGAATATAAAATTATGCGTCATATTAGAACTATCTATAGATATCTCAAGGTCTCAAGGTCAAGGTCATAAGCAACTGCCTGACATTCCTTTACCAGACAGTGTCGGAGTGGCGACAAACTCATTACAGTCATTGTAATGGTAAGATTTAACATGATCACAATCTCACTTAGAATGGTGCGACCAAACATCGGGCAGGCGTTTTGGTTCTCTTATCCCTCTACCATACTAAGTGTGATAACAGTAAATACATAACTTCTTCGTTGCTTCAGTCAAATAGAGGTGGATGATAGAGTTTTACCCACAATGTTAGTAAAAAATGCTTGTGAAAACTGAATCAACCAAGTACATGACTAAGGCTACAAGTAACACGTTCATCAGGTAATCTGGAAAGTCCGTCTATAGAACTACAGCACTGGAATCGACACACTGCAGTATGCGGGCAGTGCGACGGAGCCACATCATATTATGTTAGGAGAAATAAGCCAGAAAAAAAACAACAACAACAAAAAAAACAATGTCAGCGTGAGCATCTGGCAACACGCTCATCTCTGTGCCAAACAATTTATACAGGGAAATGGATATGTGTGGATTAATAACCCGAGAAAGGAAGTATTGCACTGAGAATATTTCATTAGTTATTCAAATACAAACACAAAAACGTGCGCAGTAAAACAGAGGAGAGTGTCACGACAATAGACCGTTATAACTGCGCGGAACAGGTAGAAGACTAAAGAGCTATTCAACATGAAAATAGTACTACTTCCTAGAGCCATTATCTAGATTGAGGGGTTTAAAGTGTATCTATTGGTTGGATTCAGTTTGTTGGAAAGTTAAGATATCATATTTACCATAGTGATTGGTGTCCCATTTCGACTGCTTCATCCTACGGGGAATTTCTTAAACCTCCACTAAGTTGAGTATAGGATAGATCAGTTCCATGCGTTATGTGCAGCCTCTGGCCTGTTGGGCGAACCTCTTTACCTGCTAAACTTGAAAGACTCGGAGAGTTCCTAGAGGGCTCCTACACAGCGATGGGGTCATAGAGTGGGATTACCAGGACTTGGTCAATCACACTATATTGATACCCAACACGTAGGAAATAGGGCGGCCAAGTCGGGGGATTGAACCAGAGACATCTGAGTATACGCTATTTCGTTCCATTGACTGAACTGTCAATGTCATCCAACCCCACTCCCTTTATCTCCCATCAATTTTTAGAATATATCTAAGTTTCCTTCAAAATTACATTCGTTGGGTGGGGAATAAGCTAAGATTTGAACCTGCGATCGAGAACCAACAGCTCAGTGTTGTTATTGTTGCTGTTATTGATGCTGTTGTTGTTGCTGTTGTTGTGTATCGTTTACTGAATTTTGTGTTTTTCTTTTGTTTTATATTGGTATTGATAAAATGTACCAGCAAGTACAATTTCGTGACGTAATTGCCAATATCCATATAAGCATGATAGGACACTAATTTTTTTCCTTCTCTCTCCTCCTCTTTGCAACTTCTATCTCGCTATCTTTTTTTCTGTTTGATTGCCTCCCTTTTACTCAGTTCTATTATACACTGAATTTCAACCAAATTCTTAGTCTATGGCTTCTCTCTCTCCTATTTCTCTAATTATATCATTTAACCTCGCTTCTTCATTCGTTGCTGGAGGCGAACTGGCTCAAATGTAGAGTGTTGGTCTCCAGATCGGGAGGTTCGCGGTTTGAACCCCACAATTGACAAATCTATTTGTCCAATTACCGACTGAGACATGAGTCGTGGTATCCCCGCGCTGTCTCATGTGTGGCAGCACATAAAATTGTCAGGCGTAAGTCTTGTGGTCCGTCCACAAATCACAATATACCCTACATAGTGCTGAAGTTGTACGTTAAACCAACTCAACTCAACTCAATTCTTCGTTGCCTTTCGAATATTCCTGTAAACGTATTCTCTTATTCACCTACTCTTTACTCTCTTTAACTCTTTATACACCTAATTTAGTTTAGTCGGGCATAAACTCTTCCTCCAAACGAACCTCTAACACTGAGATCACCTATCAAGGTGCCAGCCATGGACCATGGAAGAACTGCATCCAATATGCATGGATGGTACCTCAGGGATTACGGAGTTTATGTAATGAAGTCGCTGAGACCACCGATCATATCGTTCTTGATTTCCATAGTTATTCTGTTGCACTCGGTAAATGCATAGTTATCTAACTGAATGGCACAATGCACAGTGTTACACACACACACACACACACACACACACACAGACACAGACACACACACACATCATCCCAAACTTGAGAGCGCCCCAAGGAGAGAAGACCGACCGGCCGACGCGCCCGTTGTAAAAGAAACACTTAAGATGGAGCCGTATAATGATGGTTCCCTCAGGGGAACCGAGGAGTCATTAAAACCAGGGAAAGAGTGAGAAAGAGAGAGAGAGAGAGAGAGAAAGAGAGAGAGAGAGAGAGAGAGAGAGAGAGAGAGAGAGAGAGAGAGAGAGAGGGGGAGAGAGAGAGTTCTATAGTTTTAAGCTGAAGCAGATTTTCTTGAAGTTTCCACTAGAGGATTATTAGGGAGGGGGCAATTAAATGCATTTCAAAGCGATATACATGTACTGCCAATATACTGGCATACTTCCTAGGTTCGTCGTCCTCCTTGATCTCAAAGCCCATCCATCAAATAAGTAATAGAAAGGGAACTGTTGGTTTGTATAATGTGAACAGCTGTGAAGGACGCTCTGCTACACCATCTGCACTACCTGTCTCTGTGTGGCATACCAACTCCTTCATCTTATCTAGCCTGTCACAGACAATATGCAAATTTCTATTTAGAGTGGCTTTTCATTTCTCCATGCCCATAGAATGACAACTTTCGATGCCGGACCGACACTGAGGCAAAATTTGGTCTGTATTGGTCTGTGTCGGACAACCGCCATTTTTTACGGCTCTCGGTTCAGAACTTTAAACACATATTTCTTTACAATGCCTCTCTAAGTATAGACGCAATCAGTATATTTAGTTATTGTTATTAAGATTAAGAAGGTCACATTAAAAATGATAAAATAAGCTTAGTTATTGAAATATTTGAAAATCTAGCTTTGACCCAGATTGCTGGTCAAGCCAAACTCTAGTTCGCGTGTACATGCGAAGAGCGATCCGCCTAAGTCAGATGTAGGTGTCGGGGCCCGCCTGCGAAGTAGCCTGTTATCAGCGTTGGGAGTTAAAATATGGCAAATCAACTAACCAACCCGAGATGCTGTGTTCATTACAGTGGCATTAGATTTAGGCAGCGAACAGACCGAAGGTTTCTCTCAGAAATAATAATCATAAGACTTCTGATAACGGCGCCTAGAGCGACAACGAAGACGCCAGTTCAAGGAATCTGCCCCGGCCCCCATCCACAGATCCACCCTAGACTCACGCAGCTAATTAGCCGTCTAAGGGGCACAGTTATGTGATCACTTCTCGTCGCATGGATCTCAAAACGTGAACCAACCATTCGTGTGTACGCAGCGTTAAAAACGAAGGACTTTTCGGAGAAATAGCCCCTGTTGCGCACACTCCCTTACAGAGCCTGGACTTGGAGGAACTGGCGAAACCACGAGAACACAGGTATTGCAATACTCACAACGATACGGGATGACGGAATCCTATCGCTCATTGGCTCCGTAAGTCTTGTATAGAGATATGATTGGACATCTATGCAGATTCCTTATCCATCGTCTACGTTTTCGCTATTGTTCGATCATCGTAAAGCCTATATTGGGCGCGCTTGGATAACGGGTGAGGCAACGGAAGAAAGGGGGGGGGGAGAAAGAGAGAGACAGAGAGAGAGAGAGAGAGAGAGACAGAGAGAGAGAGAGAGAGAGAGACAGAGAGAGAGAGAGAGAGAGAGACAGAGAGAGAGAGAGAGAGAGAGACAGAGAGAGAGAGAGAGAGAGAGACAGAGAGAGAGAGAGAGAGAGAGACAGAGAGAGAGAGAGAGAGAGAGACAGAGAGAGAGAGAGAGAGAGAGAGAGAGAGAGAGAGAGAGAGAGAGACAGAGAGAGAGAGAGACTGGCCGCCCTATGTGAGGTAGGTTTCTGGGTTCCGGATTGACTTTTTTAAGACCTGGAATATTTCCCTAAAAAGAATAGTTGGTTTGGTGGCGAGAGAGCGGAGGTTTTACCTTCAGCCTAGATTAGGTTGTGTGTATAGGTGGGAGCTGAAATAGGAAGGGGGTAGAGGTTGGAATTGTTTAGAATGTTCTTTCTAGGTTGAATGTTATTGTTTTGAAATAGTTATATTACATAAGACTGCTACTACTAGATACATTTTTTAAAGATTATTGTTAGGAGCCGAGGGTGAGTGTGAGAGGGGCATATGCAGAGGTAGGAGCGTGAAAAAATAGAGTTGGAGAAAGGAGACAGACATGCAACAACAACAAAAACAGAGAGGAGCAGATGTATACAAATAGAGAGAGAGGTAGAGATGTAGAGAGAGAGATAGAGAGAGGGCCAGCAAGAGTGAGTGAAGGGGCAGCTGAGTGACCTTTGAAGATGGGCTTCCGAAAAAATCGATCGATCGGCGGGACGCAGATCTTCTCCTGCTTGGAGGGGATAAGGAAGGGGGGGGGGGGGGGGGGGGAGCCTCCCCCTTTTTTCTCCTTGGGGGCGGGGGGGGTGGGGGGGGGAACATCTCACCTTCTTGTCCGTACATATCCTGGATTAGGAAGGGATGGGAAGGGGGCGTGATTTGCCCGCCAGTCGTGTCTTGCTGCTAATGTCAGCTCTCGTTAGCTGAGTGGGCGCGAGAAAATTACTTTATCTTCCATTCTAGATTCAGATTTGGACTCCCACAGACCAGTGTGCTCAAACTTGCGGTCCCTTCCAGCCAGAACTCGAGATCTATGTTAGTGATGTAGGTGTCTGGAGCACCATGAGACTCTCAAGCCCTCAAGGATCATAAGCATGTGAGTGAAAACTGTGGCAAATCGTGTTCGCTTGTACGCTCTCCAGGCCGATGGCATTATCTTGGCATACCAAGGGCGAAAGGCCTAGTTTGGTAGTTTTTCTTGGTTTCTGCTTACCGGCGATTTCAAAACTAAAAGTTGTGGTCAGCTGAGTGCCCCTAGTAAAGAGTGCTCTAGAGTGTCACTGGCAAAGCAATTAGTTTTTATTGAAAGTGGTTTGTTACATTGGTATCGCGTGCCGCAGGCGTTAACGAATTGTGACCGTGAAACGCTGTACGTCTAATTATGTTTGGGAAACTTAATTGGCTCTCATTTGCCACATTGAACGTGAATTTCTTAGAGCGAAGAAGCTTAGTCGCTAGAGCGCGGGAATTCAAATCCGAAGCCTAGGTTCCAATTTTGACCAGTTCGCCAGTTCATTCTGTTTATGTGTAGCAAAGCGTAAGAATGTTAGCTGTTAGTTTTGGGCCCACGAGGTAGCTTAATTACCGACAATGGGTTAATAAACGCCAACGAAAACGCGTTAATCTTGTTGACATTTAGCGTTTTTATTCTTCACTAATCAGCGCATGGTACTACTCATGAATGCGCATTGTTTGTGCCCAATGCACGGGCTTTGGAAGAAACAGTACGTCGATTTCTTCAGCGACCTTTGGCCGTCGCAAATTATTAAAAATATCTGTGGAACTCAGTGGCATCGTCTCTAGGTGTTCCGGCCATCAGATATATCTAGTTCAGTCGGTACAGAGTTTGCTGTACGACCAGGAGGTTCGAGGTTCGATCCTTACCTTGTACCTTATACTTTACACAAGGAAAGCATAATTGCCCACCTAACCACAATCAGGGTGTACAGATTTAGGCAAAAAGCGTGAGAAGATGATCTGAAATTACGCCTTTTGGCGTTGGAATTACTGTTCTGTTAAAATCGCCGTTTCGAGTTCGATTAATTGCCAAAGATTATTGTTATCAAAGATTATTTGATTTTGGTTTGTTTTGTTTTTAGGCGTTCAACTATTTCATTAATACATAACTAGTTTATAATATCGCCTACTCCTGATGTTTACTTATCCGCTTTTCTTTAATTCGCCGTTTTTCTTGGCAGATTAAAGAGTTCATATTAGTGACACTTGGTCGTAACAATAAACGCATATTCCATTTTCTATTCTTGTAAATCGATAATTTTGGCAAGGAATACGATGCATCGTAAAGTTTCTACTCAAGAACATAAGGACACCATGTAAGGGTATTATGCAACTTTAAAAGATTAATATGTACTTTACCGTTCTGATGTGTAGAATCTTTATTAATATCCGCACGACATCAGTGGCATTTACCCAGACAGTATGAGACACCTGGGACCCACTGCTAATAAACTGGTTGGCTTCTATCATGGCTGACATCATTGAAAAGTACAGTTACCAATAGAACTATCTGTAGACTTTGACTAATATCATTGCCCTGTTGCTTCTATACACTTTTGTAAACAATCATCCTTACACGAATGAATTTGATTATAGATCTGTGCACACATGCCCATCAATCAAGTTGTTATAACAGAGATTATATATGTATATATATATATATATATATATAACGTCTCGGATTGTCAGGCTTGACGTGCAGGTGAAACCGTACGATAACTAACACCCGCACCACATCAATGAGCAAGCGTAAAGTAACTAAGCTTAGTTTTCTTACCGACGATGAGAAGCTATGTCTTGACAGATTGCTGCAATCGGCGACTTATCTGGCAGACATTAGTTTAGGTACCCACCCATGACATTACCTAGGGTCGCAAGTGCAAAGTTTTGGTAATCTAACGCATCGTCTTAAAACATAAAAAAGAAGACTTGCGACGAGTCGTAAGCTACCGTGACGTTGTACTTACGACCTTTAGTTACTGATCATGGACTTGAAGAAACCAACAAAGCAACTACCCAGTTTCTTGTAGCAGCAGACCTGTCAGTGCAAATCAGTTAGGGCCTATGCAGACAACATGCAGAGCAACTAAAGACTATAGACTATTTCACACTATCTGGTCCTATTACTCTTCGCCTGATGCCATCCCTAACTGACAAGATTGCAGGAACGGTGAGCGACTTACGCTGACAGTCTATGGCTAGTATTCATCGTAACCTCCTTACTTTCAGGCAAGTTCGTCAACAACAAACTCGTACAAGATCTTTACCAACACACAAAATAGTGAGCTCTACTCATTCATATATGTCTTTCTCATGAAAGGAGAAGACATCTTGATTACTTATAACTTTAATACAGAAAGAATTCAACAATCATTATTGCTCCGCAAAGTTTTGGTAACTATGTGGATTTGGCTTCCTCAGTCGGCAGAATTTCTTGCGGTGCCATAACATCGCAAGTGAGTACCATTTACATGTTGCTGAATGGATCCCCGTAAATGCCAATTTTGTGTTTTCTTGATATGGACTTTTCCGGTCACCCTTCCTTTCTGCCAGTTTCAATTTCGATCTAGGTTTGCGATTGCTTCTTGTGTACTTTTTAATTCATGCAGTTTTGATAATATAAAAGGAAAAAGGGCAAAAAGACGAAAGATGAGAGCTGAAAGAAAATAATCAGAGAGTGCCAATCTGTAGAGACTTGTAGAACTGGGAGGCGTCACGAGTAATACTGTGCAAGAACGTTCAAGGTAAATACTGGTTGTTTGTTTAACTTCAATTTCCAAATCGTTGTGGGTAAGTGGACCTCTTTCTCACACTGTAGCAGTATCTCTTTTCTTACATTTTATTTTCCCTACTCTCCAATGTCTTTCTTTATCTTCTCTCTCTCTCTCTCATTCCTAATTTACTCCTCTCTTCTTTGTTCTAGTTCATTTGCATCTATTACTATCTTTCTCACTTGATATTTCGTTCTCTCATTACGTTCAATGCGACCCTGCTTGGTGACAATACAGTTGTAGACGACTGTCTCTTGTCTCTTGTCTCTTGTGTCCCAGCACTCCAGGCAGCCTCACATAGAGCGCTGCCCCACTGCCCTCACAGCCTTGACCCACTGACGGCCTGACGGACTGTCTGACTGTCTGACCAGCCGTCACTCAAGCTGCCCGGCACGTCCAGCGGATCTCAGCCCCACCGCCGGGATTCAGGATGACCAGGTTCCGGCTTCAGGGGTGAGTGACACAGGCAAACACCGGCACACACTGTCAGACGCGCCCTGATAAGCATCCAGTTCACTGGTGCAGTGATGGGAAAGCAGTTTAATTAACAGTGGGCTAATTAAATTTTGGTTTCCAGTTGACTGGAGCCTCTGACTAGCAGTATTCGCGCGGCTCATGTTTATCCCATTGGCCTGTACGCTGTCAGATATTAATTTGAGACCCATCAAAGGGATGGAAAGAAAGAGCATGACGGCATTATTAGTACGCTGTCAGGTTACATTCTGTTAGAGAAATTTGGATAAATGCTATTAACTTTTATCTTTATGCTATTAAAAAATCTAGATACGTAACATTAGCCTATGTAAAGAATGTTGACACATATATTTTAGCTTTAGACTTGTGGGATTTAGAGACATAGAGAAAGAGAGTGAGAGAGAAGGAGAGAGAAGGAGAGAGAAGGAGAGAGCTATCAGATTCAGGCTATGTGACAAATATTTCGACGTTAGCCTCAGGAAATTTAGACACAAAAATAATGTCATATATCTAGGCTGTACTCGAGGTCTCGGCCTTTCAAAAGCCCACGGAAAGGTGACAGAACTTCAGGACACAGTGAATTGGTTGCATTTTCCAGCTTTTGGACTTTTAAGCTTTTAAAATATGGAATAGTATCTCAGTAGAATTGCGGAAATCTGCCACACTGTCCCAATTTAAAAAATGCTCACAACGCATTTGAATACATGAATGTGTTTTTGTGTATAATAATGCATAGAGACAGCCTGAAAAGGTGGTGTTATGCGCTATATGAATGCCATGTGTTGTTGTTGTTTTTGGTAATTGCTGGGCAATCGGTCTGGCGGATATAGAAGTGATTTACAGCATATAATCATGGGGGAGGGGGGGGGGCGAACTGCCTGAGTGGTGAAACGTTGGTATCCTAATTGGGAGGTCCTGGTTCGAACCCCACGATCGTCCAAAATTGTATTTGTCCAATTTCTTCCCCTCTGGTTGGGTCGGTGTCAGTATAATGTGGCCTGTTGCGACGGGAGACATGTGTGGTAACCCCACACTGTTTCTGTGTAGCAGCACGTAAAATCGTCAGACATTAGTCTTGGGGCCCATCTACAACATAGCCTATTATAGTGCTAACGTTGACGTTAAGCAACAAAAGAATCAAATCGGCTGTAATCATGTTCTCCTATGTTCATACGCACAGTGGAAGCTAATAAAGAGCTTCAAAGCAAAGTGAAGTGATTGTATTTACCGCTTTCAAAACTTGGTAGGAACAAAATATACAGTATCCAGTTTGAGGACTTGGGAATTAATTTACAGAGGAAACCTCATAATTCGAATTGCTTGAGATTTGAATAAACTTCGAATTATGTAAGGAGCATACACAAACGAGTTAAAATTAGTAGACATTTAATTACCTTATTTGAAAAAATTGCGTTTCTGATAGTTTCCTATTGTCTTCTTTCTATAGCAACCTTCTCCAAATCCTATTTTAAAGGTATGTCTTTGATTGCAATAAGTATTGAATTCTTCTTCATAGATAGCACCACTGAAACTTCGAATTATGTGTTTAATTTTAATTTAGCCAAATAGGAGAAAATGTACCTATTCTCTTGGGAATTTCGATTTAAAAAAATTTTGATTTATCAGACTTCGTTTTGTCAGGTTGCTACGGAAATATATCTAATTATTGTTCCTCTTTGTGTTGTAAATATTAAAAACAATGTAGTTAGTTTCATGTGCTATTTCATGGGTGTTATGAATCTTTGACAAACCGTGTAGATGTATTTATTACTCATAAACCTTCTGTTAATTCCTTTTTCCCGCGAACGACTTCACTGGTTACAATAAAAATACGAAATAAACCTGTGTTGGGTTGATGAAGCAACTGCTCTAAATTTCCGTCTATCCTTCTAATCCTCAAATTATACTCCACACATAGTGCGAGTTCTCAGCTAGATAGGTTCTATGTGTGTAGTGTAAATTATTGTCTAAGTTTATGTGTGCAATGAAATTTAAAGTTGTCTGGCAAAGCCAGGAATTCGTTTTGATATCGGTTAACTTAGCAAACGGTGCAATACAAATAATTATTGTAACTCCATCATACGGGTAGAACCTCTGGATGGTGATCAATTCCAGGAGTCCAAGCAAACATTACAGCTATTTAAAAAACTTTGCACTCAGAAAAATCATCAGGGACATTACTCCCAATACATCACCCTTCAGCAGTTCAATGTCAGCACCTTCACCATCAAAATCCTACTACATTTACCACTCTCATTCCTTTTCAAAACCTGACACAAAATCAGATGTCTGGGCAAGCCCAACAATGTCCTCACAGTTTAGCAACAGCGCTCCTGAACCCAGTAATTTTTATATTGAGTGAAATCCACTGAGAACGTACGGGGAAAACGTGCTTTCTTAATTTCGCTATGTTCCAGTTATCTTAGGTTTCATTCTCTTGAAATCTAAAGTTTGTCATTGTCTTTTTTTACAGCCAATATTCGTTTGCGCCTTCTCCCACCTTTTTTTTTCTTTTTTTGACATTTCTGTTTTGCCTCCCTTCCTTTTTTTCTGTTGTATCATGGCTTCTTCATCTTCGTGCGTGTGCCCTTCGCTATGTCAATCTCAACATATCGCTCCCTTTCCCCTCTCTGTCTCTCTCTTAACAATCTGTTTCCCCTTTCGTCCTTGAAAATCTCTATTAAATGACTATCAGGTGTCCCCCTGTGGCTGTTGCCACCATACCTGTGACGAGGCAATTTTGTAGTGTCCTCAAACCAAAACAAAACGCCAGGGGGACACAAACATTAGCGACCCTCTTTCGCCACATTCGTCACTCTTTATTAGTACATATTTAACATGACTGTATAACTACAAATGGAGAGTTTATACAGTTAAGCTCAGAGTTAACACACGGTGAAAGCAAAACGTATGTCACAGGGCAAATACACAGACATGCTTGGTTTTCTAACAATAAATTAATCGTATGTTTTTCAATGATCATTTTTGCTGATGGCTTTTCATGTTGTGAATTAATTAACTAGCAACAATATTCTGGTCCCCTTACCATAAAACTTATAGAGGAAAATTAAATCTAAATTCGAAACCAGATTTTTGAAAAATATAAATGTAGTTTGTCAGTATACTTTCTTCCTCTATTGGGCAATCCCCCAATCAATTCAAAGCAACAACAAAAACAAATACAACACAAAAACAAAAACAAATATGTAAAGTCTTGCCAACACGCAAAGAAAAACTTCACGTTTATCACTGTGGTCTCTAGATGGTTATAATTTGGATCGATCTAAATGCCCATTAAAATGTTAAATGCTGGAAGCTTTAGAAAATCCCTCAATGTAAAAATATTTAAAGCTCTTTGAACTCGCCCAACAGACGCATAGTTACTACAGAACTTGTCAGCATCTCCAAGGCCAACAGCCCCCCCCCCCCCACCACCACCGCCCCCCCCCCCCCCCCCCCTCCCTCTCTCTCTCTCTCTCTCTCTCTCTCTCTCTCTCTCTCTCTCTCTCTCTTCTATGCTTAAAAGTGTAACGAATTAGTTCATGTATTTGCTTATGATTGTAAATGTAAACTTATTATTTCTTAACTAAATCCCAAGATAAAATCAAATAATCACTTTAATATAATTGAAAAAAAAAAGATTGCAAATCTAATTTTTTTAACCAAGTAAATTGACATTGTTTTTCTTTATCTAATTTTCTAATTTTTTTTCTATCGTTGTATCGATCTATTTCCTTATCAAGTTTTTTCGTTAGCTGTGGGTAATTTTTTTTACAGAGATAGTTTTACTATTTTGTTTCTATAATCGACCTGTTAATGGAGTTACTGCAGCCGTTGTGGTAAATCACCTTGAACTTTGAATACTCCCTTCCCCTTTTCAAATTTTCTCAATCTTCCTTTCCTACAACACTGACACAAAGAATTATTTTTTCTGTCGTATTCCCTCTTCATTCTTTGTAAACCGTAGGGCAATATTTTTGACGATCGGTTAAAACGTGTATTTTGTAGTGAGAAATGATATTCAGAAATGAAGAAAAAATAAAAAAAATATTGAATCGTATCTTATTTCAGCTCCTAATACTTATGAGCCAAGAACAGTGAGTTACAAACGGAGAGGATGGGATCACAATCTCATTAAAACCGTTTTTTAACAATCCACTGAATTGGTATAAAAAATTCATTTAAAACAGCTTTAAAAACAAACAATAGTTTGAGGGAGTGAGGAGGTCGTTTTACGTGTGAATGTAATACAATCCTCTAGGCTGAGGAAAAAAATATTGCTTGGAGAGAGGGGACTATTACGGTAAGACGGCTCAAGAATTTCTTCCTTGTTGTTTATAATTTAACAACTATTAGTAGATTAATTTTTCATGGCCTTGTCACACACTCATTTTCAATTCGAATTAAAGCGGACAAAGATTAATTTGAACCTTTTGTTTATACAATGCTTGCGTTACAATTTTATTAGAGAATATCTTAAGCAACGAGGGCAAAGGGAGGATTTGTTTTTTATTGTTCCTCTTTGTGTTGTAAATATTAAAAACAATTGTAGTTAGTTTCATGTGCTATTTCATGGGTGTTATGAATCTTTGACAAACCGTGTAGATGTATTTATTACTCATAAACCTTCTGTAAATTCCTTTTTCCCGCGAACGACTTCACTGGTTACAATAAAAATACGAAATAAACCTGTGTTGGGTTGATGAAGCAACTGCTCTAAATTTCCGTCTATCCTTCTAATCCTCAAATTATACTCCACACATAGTGCGAGTTCTCAGCTAGATAGGTTCTATGTGTGTAGTGTAAATTATTGTCTAAGTTTATGTGTGCAATGAAATTTAAAGTTGTCTGGCAAAGCCAGGAATTCGTTTTGATATCGGTTAACTTAGCAAACGGTGCAATACAAATAATTATTGTAACTCCATCATACGGGTAGAACCTCTGGATGGTGATCAATTCCAGGAGTTCCAGCAAACATTACAGCTATTTAAAAAACTTTGCACTCAGAAAAATCATCAGGCACATTACTCCCAATACATCACCCTTCAGCAGTTCAATGTCAGCACCTTCACCATCAAAATCCTACTACATTTACCACTCTCATTCCTTTTCAAAACCTGACACAAAATCAGATGTCTGGGCAAGCCCAACAATGTCCTCACAGTTTAGCAACAGCGCTCCTGAACCCAGTAATTTTTATATTGAGTGAAATCCACTGAGAACGTACAACTAATTCGTGTTATTTTTAATTAAAATTCGTTCATAAAGTATTTGCATATCGCTGTTTGAAGTTTGTATTTTTTTGGGTATTTTCCTCTGTGTATGAAATTGTAAGTACTGTACGACATCTTCGCATACTTGAAAGAGAGTACCTCATCAAGATTCTCAAGAAGATGGAGGAATGTACGCTAAAACTTTCCCCGTGGTTGTCTGAGAAGTAAGTGTTCTCGGCACCAAATTATGCTTCGTCTTTTTCATTTTCGTCTCCTTCGTAACAAAAGCAAAATCAGAGCATCTTCGTCAAAAGAATCATTTTGGGAAGAAATAAAACAGAACCCCTCTGTTTTTGTCAAAATATGAAGCATGTAGCATGATAGCGTGAAGTTGTATGGCCCAGGGTATGAAACGTGTAGCGTGAAGCGTGAAGCGTGAAGCATGTAGCGTGAAGTTCTATGGCCCATCAGCCTTAAAGACATCGGCAATCATGGCATCTATAATTAATTTTTTTTATTTACAACATAGCCTATTATAGTGACTAACATTGACGTTAAGCAACAAAAGAATAAAATCGGCTGTAACCCTGTTCTCCTTTGTTCATACGCACAGTGGACGCTAATAAAGAGCTTCAAAGCAAAGTGGAGGGATTGTATTTTCCAGCTTTTACGACTTGGTAGAAAATAAATATACAATACACAATTTGAAAACTTGTAGGGAATTAATTTACAGAGGAAAACTCATAGTTCGATTTGTTTGAGATTCGATTAAACTTCGAATTATGTAAGGAGCATACACAAACGAGTTAAAATTAGTAGACATTTAATTACCTTATTTGAAAAAATTGCGTTTCTGATAGTTTCCTATTGTCTTCTTTCTATAGCAACCTTCTCCAAATCCTATTTTAAAGGTATGTCTTTGATTGCAATAAGTATTGAATTCTTCTTCATAGATAGCACCACTGAAACTTCGAATTATGTGTTTAATTTTAATTTAGCCAAATAGGAGAAAATGTACCTATTCTCTTGGGAATTTCGATTTAAAAAAATTTTGATTTATCAGACTTCGTTTTGTCAGGTTGCTACGGAAATATATCTATTACACCCCCACCGCCACCCCCTCCCCCTTTTTTTTCACCTCTACATGAAGGTGCCGTAAGAGGGCGCTAAAGTACATCCACTGCCGCCCCCTGCTGGTGGCTGTATGTACCCTGGTGGTCATCGAGTGCGCATGCGTGCTCACAGAGTTGATGGTGGACCTCCAAGGCATCAAGTGTGAGTTACATTCGATGGGTCTTAATTACAACGATGCAGTAACTTACAACTGGTCGTAAACCTTCCACTTCTAATGTCTCAAGACACGGCGTAAGTTTACCACAACGTTGTACCTTCGACACAATGTCTCGTCAAGTAACTCATCCGTTAGAAAAGCTCGGGAGCTCCGCTTGTTAGTCGGCAATGCTCCTAACTGACCCGAAAATAGATTTTAAATAATATTTTTATCGAAGACAAAATAACTTTGGTATAAAGTTTTAGTTTTACCTTAGTTATAATGTGTTATAATAAGATAAGAAAAGACAAACTTTTATTCATCCACAAGGGACATTTTGGTTGACATGATAATAATAATATATTAATATCTGTCTGTCTGTCTGTCTGTCTGTCTGTCTGTCTGTCTGTCTGTCTGTCTGTCTGTCTGTCTGTCTGTCTGTCTGTCTGTCTGTCTGTCTGTCTGTCTGTCTGTCTGTCTGTCTCTCTCTCTCTCTCTCTCTCTCTCTCTCTCTCTCTCTCTCTCTCTCTCTCTCTCTCTCTCTCTCTCTCTCTTTCTCTCTCTCATATCGATTTGAGATGGGCTTTCTATTAATCTGTGTTATTTTATTATCGAGATTCGAAACTAAACTTCAAGTTTCTATTTCTCCTTAAATCTAGACCGGTTTGAAAGTCAAGAGAAGGAAGTAGACCGGTTTGTTGAGCACTTAAAGAGCAAATACCCCCAGGCTTTCACTGAAGGGAGCGGGTTCAAATCTGTCAGAGACCTGGTCCATTTTCTCCAACATGCCTTGCCACTATGGCCACCTGGTGACGTCACAAACTGCCGGAAGCTGTGTCCCTGCACATGCGCAAAGGTCAATTCTAGCTCGCGTGCAGAGACCATGGCAGGTGCCACAGGGGGCAGTTCTGCAGAAAGCAAGGGGGGTTCTCCTGGGGAATCCAGCGAGGCTTTGAGGACCGTCCATAGGACTCTGGCATCGGGGGTCAAGGTACAGAGATCTGGCATGGTGAGAAGATCTGTATATGACAAGCAGCCAGTAACAAGAGGATGGACTGACAATTCATTGCCTGTTAATCAGCCAATAACGCGAGGCATTTCATTGTTTGACAATCAACCAATATCGCAAGGTGATTCACTGCTTAAGAATCAGCCCAAAACGAGAGGCAATTCATTGCTTGAAATCAGCCAATAACGGGAGGCAAGTTCTCTTCTCACATCGCCAATCATTTAAGTCCGCCTGTGGCATCCGACACTCTGACGGTTCGTTCACGTAAAGAACCCACCCCCCTGCGCTTGACGCACGCTGTGCATTTCAAGTCTCCTTCAATCAAACAGGATTGGACCCAGATGGCGTCATCTCTACCCTCGGTGTATAAAATGCATCGATCGAATCCAGTTATGCAACTCACCTCCACGTCTTTCTCAACTCCAACGATCTCGCCACCTTCATCATTTACATCTTTACTGGTCAACTCTCAACGGGCCAGAAACGGCAAAAAACCTCATCGCTTGACTGCGCTAACAAGTAAATGGTCGTTACCACTTTTCTCGTCCCGGTCTGTATTTTCAACAAGCTCACCGTCGTTTTTATCATCATCAGCAGCATCAATATTAACACCATCATCAATATCCTCATCATCATTACCAAAATCACAACGATATTCTTTACCCTCATCATCATTGGTATCAACATCCTCCATTCCATCGTCACAATCCCCACCCTTATCATCATCACCACCATCATCACCCTCCTCTTTATTATCGGTGCCACCATCATCAACTAAAGACCGAATCACTTCCCTACATTTACACAAATCTATGCCATTGTGTCTGACCCCACCAATCATGAACAAACACAAAAATCCCAGTCTCTTCTTAACTCCAACCAGTAAGCTCAGTTTCCACAACAAAACGGGTCTGTCATCTTTCTTTTATCTTTCAAATGGCCTCAAACCAAAGTCCATAACACATACGATTAAAGACCAAATCAGTTTTTACAATACTTTGTACCCAGTTATTGGCGACGGAGAGAAAGTGAATCATCCAACTGACGGAGACATTTCTACAAACATGGCGCTACAAGCTACACACAACGCTGCCAAAACTTTCCCTGGAGATGGGTTATCGCCCGTCCACTCCGCGCGATCTCACTCTCTTTCCATAACAGCGCCATCTGTATTTAGACATCGACGTGTGAGAAACCAACCTTCCAGTGTAGAGATGGCTACTCTTACCAAAAATCAACCCGACAATGGTTTTGTGGAGGTGGAGCTGATGGTGAAACCTGTTAGCAGGACGCTGTTGTCTGTTCTCTCAGCCGCGGATGTACACCCTGGGGAGAGCGCAGCAGTCGATTTACCCAGCGGAATTGGTGGATCTAAACCCGCTGACAACGTATCGGTGGCGGTGACAAACAGGAGGCGTGTGTACCCTGCTGCGCAAAGACTTGAAGCACCTGGGAACCGTTCTAGACTGCCTGGGCTCTCCCAGTCCGTGCCCGCGTCGCTCGATGACATCCTGCTGCTGGAAGTGGGTCACAGCACGGGCTCCGTGTTCCTGCTGGCCGAGCTGGTGCCCAACCTCCTCAAGGAAGGGTTTAACCGCACAGCCGACGACGTCAGGATGCAGAGCGGGATCTACAAGACCAGCAAGGCGCTGCACTTCGTCAGCCTGAGCATCCTGTCCGTCATGGTTCTCGAGGTGAGTGATTGCCCCTTTGGCCGCCAAGGTTTTTAACTGCTCTTTATTCCTTAACATTTGAATCTAAAAGTCAACGCAGTATCGATCTGTAACTCCAACATAAGCCTGCCCTAGCTGACACCTTGCTCTTTAACTAACGATCGTTGCTCTATTAAGCACTATTGTAAAATCCCTTTGTCCACGTCAATCTTAAGTTTGAAATCTGAATACGTTTAAACTTAAACCAACGGCTCAAATTTCTTTTGTAAGAAGAGAAGAAAAAAAAACGAAAAAGAAGAAGAAGAAGAAGAAGAAGAAGAAGAAGAAGAAGAAGAAGAAGAAGAAGAAGAAGAAGAAGAAGAAGAAGAAGAAGAAGAAGAAGAAGAAGAAGAAGAAGAAGAAGAAGAAGAAGAAGAAGAAGAAGAAGAAGAAGAAGAAGAAGAAGAAGAAGAAGAAGAAGAAGAAGGAATAGAGCAGCAACTGTAATAATTATTAGAAATGATTTTTATTGTGATGTGGGGTTTTTTTTGTGTGTGTTCATATTCTTTATTTAAAATAAACGCTTTAACGTCAATTTTTTAATGAAACAAAAAAATTGTACTAGCTCTTTCCTCCCGATAACATGACTTTCGAAATCTCATGCTGTCTTCAAGATATTTATTTCAGTGATAAAGGCAAAGAAGCTGAAAATAGCTCACAGCCTGTTTCTAGAAATCTCTTTAAATCTAGGGAGGTACCAAATCATTTGAAAGCCACTTAATTCAATTGAAAAACATCTAATCCAAGATTGAAACAAAATGACTCATGCAAATAAACCTCAGACAAAAAAGAAAACGTGTCTTGGGTTCTCTCGGGGGGAAGATAGACATCCTCACAGGTTTGTTGGTTCCTGCACCGCGATATCGATTTGGTTTTCGGTTTTCCGCATTCCATCCTTACCCCGCCCCCAACGATACCTTCCCTGTACCATGACCCTAAAGTTATTACGCCACTACAGTTGATAATTAAAATTGTAACAAACGGGGGGAAAGCCGGATACAATTTAATTTTTTAGAATAATTTCTTTAGATAACTTTTGTCAAAATAGTTGTTTACTCTTTTGTTTTATTACAATTTTACTTTAAAAATGAAATACGACTTTTCTTTTATCAGCTAACCTACCGGCTGTAATCAACCAACTCCTATGCTTTTTTTTTTCTCTGTTTTCAGACTGCTGTCAAGTTGTTTTGCACGGGCTGCGCCTTCTTCAAGAAAAAGTTTGAGGTTTGTTCATAGTCTCATCATTAAATAGTGTCAAACATGTGGTCGTCAAGTCATCATTATTTTTCAAGCGTTAAACATGTGGTCGTGAAATCAGTATCATTATTATTTCTTTTTCGAACATATGTCCGTTGTATCACCATCATGTATCGTCAAACATTACTATGTTCGTGGTACATGTATCATAACTATGAATCGTTAAGCCTGATCGTGTTATAACCATCTTGACGTCGTCAAACATATGTTCATGTTATCAGCATCATGTGTCGTAAAACGTGTGTGTATTGTGCCATCCGTTTGTATCATCAAACATAATAATGTTCATAGTATCATTAGTTTGTATCCCCAAACATTGTGTTTCTGGTGCCATCATTTTGCATCGTCAAACATAATTGTAATGTTAAAGAAGCCATCACTTTATATCGCCAATCGTGGAATCGTTATTATAAACCGTTAAAATGTATCTTTGTGAAGTCATCATTGTACGTGTGTGTGTGTGTGTGTGTGTGTGTGTTTGTTCGTGATTTCATCATAATTTTGGAAAGCGCCGTAATAATATAATTAAGTGAAGATGAAACTTCCGGTATTGTGTGTTTTATGTTTGATTTATGGGTGACAGCCACCAATGAGCGAAGGGCGGTCTAGGTGAGCCTTGAGAGAAGAACAAAAGGATAGACGGAGGTACTTCGAAGTAAGACAAGAGGAAGTGCGTATGTGTGTGTGGGGTGGAATTGGGGAGGGGGGGGGGTCTTCTCATACCAGTATGTCCACATGCACACCACTTAGAAATGACGTTAACTGCCCAGATGTTAACCGGTCATAGGCAGTAGAAGCCTTCAAGGTCACCAAACTTAACGTTTATCGAGATGTCAACTTCAAGGGATTGAGGAAGAAGTTAAAGAAGACGAGGAGAGGAGGAGGAGGAGGAGGAGGAGGAGGAGCAGAAGAAGAGAAGAAGAAGAAGAAGAAGAAGAAGAAGAAGAAGAAGAAGAAGAAGAAGAAGAAGAAGAAGAAGAAGAAGAAGAAGAAGAAGAAGAAGAAGAAGAAGAAGAAGAAGAAGAAGAAGAAGAAGAAGAAGAAGAAGTAACACCATCGTAATATGGAGCACGAGGCTTTCTTGCATATTCTGGACAGGATCATGGCTCTTGAATACTGATTGGCTATTTTCTGGGCTTCATGGTTTTTAGTATGTTAATTGGATAGATCAGCTTGCACGTGACCTCGGCAAAGGATAATGAATGAGATCGTTGGAACGTCGCTGTCTGTAGCTGATTATGAGCCCTCTTCCTTTCCCATGACCACATTATCGCTGGCACCAATAGACAAAGCAAGTTATGATGCGAAAAGTCTACTTTAAATGTTCAGCTCAATAGGTTACTGTACATACATGTATAACTATTTCAAAGCGTTGTAGAGTCGCTTTCAGACAGTCTGGGACTGAAGTGCTGATACCGCCGCCCTGTCTTAGTGTGGCAGCAGATAAATTTGTCAGAAGTTAGCCTTGGGACCTTCTGCGATATAGCCTGTATTCTGACGTTGGACGTTAATACAACAACCAAAGAACCCTACCGCTTTTAAATCTAACTAGATCTATATGTAATACATACGTATTATTTCACAAGTACACGTATTTGGCAGCACGCGTAGGAATATTTTAACCAATAGCAGGAAATCAAATCATTGGTCTCACAACCATGAGTTTTTCAGATTGTCTTTGGCGATATGTCCTTATTGACTTGTGAAATTTATTATATATTAAATTTTACTTTGGCATTTGTTTTTGTTAGGTTTTAACGGGTTTTTTTTTTCTTTGTGTGGTGGTATGTGTTTGTTTGCATATGTATTTGAAGTTTTCATTGTTTCACCGACTAGTTCGATATGTTAAAACTCATCTTGAAAAAAGCCAGGGTTATAAAAATAAAATTAATTAAGCTTGCCGTTTTAGGCTTACGATGGTGTTAGGGTCGGTCGGTAAATTTACTACTGATACGTATGTTTAACTATCTACGCCGGATTTTGTTAAATAAAACGACTGCTTTCGTGTTTGGGCAATAAATGAATTACTATGGAATATTTATCAATTAAAAGAAACCCTCGGGTTTTTTTCAATAATGAGTCATAACGTAAGTCAAGATCAATTTTGGTGTCTGGATTCTTCTTTAGACGGTTATAAATGCTAGTATAAAGATTTTTGTTTTCCTCATAGAAACCAAAATCGCGACTGAGATATGAATAAAATATAGTATAATTGTTCATTCCAGTTACTCTCCAAGGTCGATTGTGTGTGTTTTGTTGGTTTGAAGTTTATTTTTTTAACCAGAATTTCTGTTTTATCTATTGGCCATCTTGTGGCGGTATTGGGCCCGTTTCAGTGATTGCTTCAACAGAGAAAAATAATGACCGAGAATCTGACAAACAAAACAAAACAAAAAAAAACAATTCTTGGGAAACAGTAATACGTGTCTAGAGGCAGTATCTCACCATTGATGAGCTTAAGCAGCAGGGTGGTCAAGCCCAAGTTCAAAAAGTTCAAGGCGTCGATAATGGTCCACAATGATTTGTTTATTTACTGTAACTTCATGGTACCCCGTGCTTCACATTAAAAAACAAATACAGGAACGTAGGGGTTTTGTCGGTCTCGTAAAATCAGGCTAGAAGGTAGAGAGAGAGAGGGAGATTAGGAGGGGTGTGTGTGTGGGGGGGGGGAATTGGGGGGGGGGGGGGGGGTCTTCTCATACCAGTATGTCCACATGCACACCACTTAGAAATGACGTTAACTGCCCAGATGTTAACCGGTCATAGGCAGTAGAAAGCCTTCAAGGTCACCAAACTTAACGTTTATCGAGATGTCAGGCAGGGGATGTAGAAGAAAACTCACTTTCCATTTTGTTTACGTGATAGACTTGGCGGTGAGCCAGGCACACAAACCTCTCCGGTTCCTTCTTTCTGGGTGTCTGTGAAAGGATGTAGAAAGAAGGGGGAAAAGGGTTGTGAGAGAAAGAATAACAGCCAGGGGATGGAGAAGAAAACTCACTTTCCATTTTGTTTACGTGATAGACTTGGCGGTGAGCCAGGCACACAAACCTCTCCGGTTCCTTCTCTCTCGGTGTCTGTGTCTGCATGCTCCTCTCGCCTCATCGGGCTCCAATTCCGGCCCTTTCATCTACTCAAGGTTTCCCGTTCTGTAGACTGTCTCTACTTCTCTGAACCTAAGTCTTTCTCTGTCTTCATCTATCTAAGATTCAATCAATCTATCTATCAATCTGGCTATTTGATTATCTATCAATCTGGCTATTTGATTATCTATCTATCTATCTATCTATCTATCTATCTATCTATCTATCTATCTATCTATCTATCTATCTATCTAGCTAAATGTATACATCTTTTCTTCCTACAGTTAAATTATAATTATATAATTATTAGCCGCCTACTTCGTTTGTATGTGTTTTACTACGAGATACACATATTTACCCTCCATTCATCCTCCCTCTCTATGGGTGCTGTTAATTTATATTTTTGCACTCTAATCTTTCCCATCCAGCGCTCCATTTTCTGCTTCTACTCCATTTTAGCATCTATTTATCGATTTGTCCATCTGATTAGTGCTGCTCATACTGGGGTTTTCGGTTTTGTTTTTGTTCGTTTTCTTGTGGTTGTTGAGAATGTGTGTTGTAATGCTTAT
>RQTK01000014.1:37022-47392 GCA_003991915.1 Elysia chlorotica
AAGAGAGAGAAAGAAAAAGAGAGAGAGAGAGAGAGAGAGAGAGAGAGAGAGAGAGAGGGTGCAGGGAACGGAGGAGGGGCATGGATTACACAAGCAAATCGAAGAAACTAATTGACCGTCGGGACATGCAGTCATAATACCTTAAACACATCGGACATTGCCACACACAATTAGGGAGTTTTGGGGGACAGGGGGAACACATGGGATTAGTAAGTTGCCATGGTAACAGAGAAGTCACACGTTTACACATCGGAACTCTAAATAATCTAGATCAGCTGCACTTTAAAATTCAGCATGAAAAAGTTGTATTTTTACTTAGTGTCCATTTGTGTTCACTGCATATATTAGTTTTGCGGACTGGTTGCATATCTACCGTGATAAGAATGCACGTTTGAGTCGTAATTTGATAAGTGTTGCATTTGTGAAGTTTGAAAATGCCAATTTGATATTTGTTTTGTTTCAACATTTTTCTCACAGGTTTTTGACGCGTTCATCGTGGTCTCGTCTTTCGCTCTCGACTTCGTGTTCCTGGACAGTAGGTGGTACGAGACTGGGAAAGACGTGACCACCATCCTGGTGTTTTTGTTGCCTTGGAGGGTGGTCAGGATCGTCAATAGTGAGTAATGGGAGAGAGAGGGGGGATAAGAGAGAGGGAGAGGGAGAGAGAGAGAGAGGAGGGGGGAGCAAGAGAGAGGAGACTGGGAAAGATGTGACCACCATCCTGGTGTTTTTGTTGCCTTGGAGGGTGGTCAGGATCGTCAATAGTGAGTAATGGGAGAGAGAGAGAGAGAGACAGAGAGACAGAGAGAGAGAGAGAGGGGGGGGGCAAGAGAGGGCAGACTGAGAGAGACGTGACCTCTGTTTTTGAGTTTTTGTTGAGGATTGTCAGGATCATCAATAGTGAGTTGTTGGAGGCGCGGAAAGAAAGAGAGAGACACACAGAGAGAGAGAGAGAGAGCGAGGGAGTGAGAGAGAGAGAAAGAGAGCGAGTAAATATAATAAAAACAATAATAGAAATTATAATAATCTTATTATATATTTTTGAACTGGTGAAATTATTATCGTCTTCTCCGCCATAACTACTCAAGGTACAAACTTGCAATTTAGATATATTGGTACCTTGGAATTTTCTGAATGCCTTAGGCTGGTTCATTTATTTTTCACGGTGACGTTTGAAGCATTAATCAGATTTTAGGAATAATAATAATAATAATAATCAAGCAGCCATTAATACCAATAATAACAAAAATCTCGTGATATGTTACAGGTTTTCTCATGACGATGAAACACAAACATCACCTGCAGATAATGAACATGAAGCGAGCGAGGAAGAAAGCCGAGCTCAAGTCGGCCAAACTGCAGACGCTGCTAACCGAGATTCGGGTAAGACCCTACTAAGACTGCGATAAAAACGTGCATTAATGGTGATCACATATTTATTGATTTTGGGCGTTATATTATGTCCATTATCTGATCTAGTTGTTTTTGTTGTCTAGAGTCAGACCATTGTTCTGGCACCTCGAAGGTTATTAAGTTATGTATCCTCCTGTTGTAAGGTTTAGCCCCTTAAGTCGTATCAGTAATTTATCGTTAAACAAGAACACAACGGTTGCTGCTTAAGAGATGAAAATGCTTAAAACATCGGCAGATTGGTTGGCTGAATAGACAAGGGCATCGATAGCAACCTTATACATTTGGGTTCGAATCACAAACAAAGTAAACAAACTTTAATTTAAATAAAGAGTGAAAAAATAAATAAAAAAGACGACAGGCTGATATCTAGGACTATTGACCTAAAAGTGCCCGTCCTATTTAGAAAGTCAGGAGTTAGGGGCCGAAACACTTACATGTGCAAGGCGTGAAGTGCCTCAATTGGTAGAAAGTCTCCCAATTGGGAGTTACGCGGTTCCAAACCCACCATTGGTCATAAATGTTTTGTCCAATTTCGGCCCATACTGGTTGTGTCGATGTCAGTGTGGCAGGGGAGTCCAGGCCCGTCCACCCTGTCTTGTGGGTGTCAGTACATAAAATTGTCAGACGTTAGTCTTGGGGCCCGTCCACAATATATCCTTTGTCATGCTGACTGTGGACGTTAAGAACAAAACTCAACTCAACTTACAGCTGCAATAAAGGATAGGGGGCAATGAAAATTTCCTGCTATCTTACTGCCCGATACAAATTACACTACCTAGAAACAGTGGTATAAATCCTTCCACAAGTCTATACTACACGTTCACATTGCTGTGAAATGTGGACTCTGCCGTTATGGTTCTTCATTACAGGATCTTTCTTGAGACCAAGGAAACAGTTAAACCATGACAGAGTTTCGCCCTCTTCAACCCAAATATTATTCTTTCTGTATGTTCACCTCCACCAGAAAGACGTCCAGCTGCTGGTCAACCTGTGCAGAATTCACGACGTGGAGGAGAAGGACATCACTGCATGCCTGTGTAAGTCAAAACCTTCTGTGTACGCCTAGTCTGGGGTGGAAGAATATGATAATATTACTATGATGATACCCCCACCAATTCTTTTGCAGCCACTATTGCTGTTGCTAGTTGTACAACAGCAACAAAACAACAACAAACAACAACAACAACATCAACTACTTAGTTGCTACTCATATAACTACTAATACTACTACTACTACTACTACTACTACTACTACTACTACTACTACTACTACTACTACTACTACTACTACTACTACTACTATTACTTCTACTACTACTACTACTACTACTACTACTACTACTACTACTACTACTACTACTACTACTACTACTACTACTACTACTACTACTACTACAACTGGTGCCACAACTACGACAACTAACAGTACTAACACCACATGCACTTACAATACTGCAGTTTGCAAGGTAACCTAGACTTTTAGAAAGAAAAAAAACATCACAGCTGCACCTATCTTTTTTCATAACAGGACAAATCCAAAAACTTAAAAATGTAACTGCTTTTCCATTATGAGATTATGTCAAAATTCGAGTAACACAGTTGTTGGTGTACCCATACTCTTATCCTGGTCCTACACCCCCTTCCTCCCCAGACGGCAAAGGCCGGCGCAAGGTGACTCTGAGCGCCATGTCTACCTGTGCGTCTCTCATGCTCATCTCCACCCTCGGCAAGGACGCCATTCCGGAGGACGACATCTACGGAAAGTCAGTCTCTTTAGTAGTTGGTTTCTTATCGCCCATCCTCGGGAATCGGGTTATCTTAACGTCTAAAGTCAGCAACAAGGCTATCTTTGTTTCTCTCTGAATGTCTAAAGTCAGCAACTAGGCTATCTTTGTGAATCTCTTATTGTCTTAATGGCCATGGTAAAAATTAGATTTTTTTTGTTTGTTAATTTCCTGATGTCTGTATTTAGCAATAAACATGTGTTTCTTATTCTCTTAATGTCCATAGTAAGCAATATTAAGCTTTCTCTTTTGTTTTTAAATCTCTCAATGACTACAGACAGCAATAAGGCTATCTTTGTTTTTTAATCTCTTAAAATGAAATGTCCATGGCCAGCAACTAAGCTTTTTTTTTAGCGTCCATGGTCAGGAAGTAGGTTATCTTTGTTTATAAATCTCTTGATTTCCATAGTCAGAAATTAGGTTATCTATGTAAATCCCTCAATGTCCATAGTCAGCAATTGTGTTATCTTTGTTTCGTTTTTTGTTTTTGTTTTTTGACGGATTTTTGTTTGTTTGGTGGTTGTTGGGTTTTTTGTGTTGTTTTTTTTTTTTTTGTTAATGTCTTTGTGTCCATAGTCTGCCACTGAGCTTTCTTTGTTTGTGATTCTATTTGTCCTTCTTCACCAATCAAGCTATTCTCTTCAGGTCCATACTCAGAAACTAGACCGTCTTTGTTGGGTTGTTCAAACATCCATAGTCAGCAACTATGCTTTCTTTACAATATTTTTTGTTTTTAGTTTCTTAATCTGAATAGGTTTTAGGTAATATGTCTTGTACCTTTCTAAATATATTATTTTTTATTTGATATTTTACTGCTCTGAATGTCATATATTTCATAGTTATACATTTTTAGTCCACCACTAAGGTTTTTATTTCTAAGTTTTAATAATGTTACGCGCATAGAGCACCACCTTTGTGTAGTGGTTATGCGCGCTAGAAAAACTATGTATTATTATTATGGTCAAAAATTAGGCTATCTTTTTGCTGGTTTATTAATGTTCATAGTCAGCAATTAGGCTATCTTCCAGACGTATCTAGTAGATAATTTACTGAGAATGGCAGTGAGGAAATATTAGTTATATCAAAAACGGTTAAAACACAAAATAAAGAAGCTACAGAACAGTACAGGAAAATTAGAGGAAGATTTTAGTATCGGAATTTTGTTGCTGTTATTTTTTAAAACATGGGATCGTTAACGGCAGATCACAGCTTGTAGTAAGGAAAAGAACAAAATGCAAGCCACGGGCACTCTTAGTGAAGAAGTTATCAAAATAATTTTGGTTAAAAAAGTTTTGGATAAAAAGAATTGCGTGGAGAGCAGGATATTGAAATAAAAAAAAGAAACGGTTGAGACAGATTTTGAAAAGCTGCACACAAAAAAGGAAAGGCCTTATGCCTTAGGCCCATATCAGAATTCTGGAAGGATACTAAAAGCAGCTCACTCCAATTTTATTTCTCCTTTTTTTCGGGGGGGGGGGGGGGGGGGGGGGGGGTTATCTTCTCAGTAAAAATGTCCCATCAAACCCGAAATGTAGAAAACATCTAAAATAATTTCGGCATCCAAGGAAAATAACCAACAAAGGACCTTAACGGCGTAAACCTGTGGCTTTAAAGTATACTGTGTTAAAATATTGAATAAGAATTATTCTCAGAAATCAGTTAGAACCTGTGAAGTTCGAATTACAGGAAAAACAGTAGTATAGAAGGCTATGCTTTATTGGGTTTTTTTACATCGGGAATTATCTTGTAGCGTCCCACCTGTACAAGCTTTTTTGTAGATTTTTTTTCAACTACAATAGAGCCCATTCAGTGAGGGGAGATTTTTTTTTCCATTTAGAGTAAATGAAGGAATATTAATGCCCCTCTCTATTAAGAATATTACAAATGTCGAGAGACACAAATGTTTAGACCTGACAATAGATTACAAGTTAACCTGCCATGTCCATATCCACCTTTTATATGGATAAAATATGATGGCTTCAACTTCAAGCTTGAACCGACTGATAAGTAGCTCATTTGTACTCACGTATCTGAGACGTTTAACCGAAAATAAGGATTATAGATGAAAACATGCTGAGGTGTGTGTGGGTCTCACCGTGTCCATGGGAAATAAAAGAGGGATGTTAGATGTAGTACACGTAGTTTTCTCTGACGCAAGGTCTCTCCATCCTGTCTCGTGTACGGCACTACATAAAAGTGTAAGACGTTAGTCGTGGGCCACGTCCACAATATAGCCTATGTAGTGCTGACGTCGAACTTTACGAATTCTACTCAAATAATCAGACTCGTTCATGTGAGGGAGAAAATTTTAGGCCTACCAACTCCAGTCGCATTGGTGCTAGATGCAGTACATGTACTTTTCTCTGCCGCAGGGTGTTTAAGGAGGCACTCAATGAAGGGGAGGGAACCGATCAGAGCCTGCAGGAGGCGCAGCAGGAACTACTACTACTTCTACTACTACTACTACTACTACTACTACTACTACTACTACTACTACTACTACTACTGCTGCTGCTGCTACAACTACTACTACTACTATTACTGCCACAGCTACGACAACTAAGGGTACTAAAAACAACTTGTACTTACAATACTGCAGTTTGCAAGGTAATCTAGACTTTGAGAAAGAAAAAAACATCATAACTGCACCTATCTTTTTCATAACAGGACAAATCCAAAAACTTAAAAATGTAACTGCTTTTCCATTATGACATTATGTCAAAATTCGAGTAATAAAGTTGTTGGTGTACTGCATACTCTTTTCCTGGTCCGCACACCCCCTTCCTCCCCAGACGGCAAAGGCCGGCGCAAGGTGACTCTGAGCGCCATGTCTACCTGTGCGTCTCTCATGCTCATCTCCACCCTCGGCAAGGACGCCATTCCGGAGGACGACATCTACGGAAAGTCAGTCTGCCTGTCTCTTTAGTAGTTGCTTTCTTAATTCCCATCCTCGGGAGTCGGGTTATCTTAACAACTAGGCTATCTTTGTTTCTCTCTTAACGTCTAAAGTCAGCAACTAGGCTATCTTTGTTTCTCTCTTAACGTCTAAAGTCAGCAACTAGGCTATCTTTGTTTCTCTCTTAACGTCTAAAGCCAGCAACTAGGCTATCTTTGTTTCTCTCTTAACGTCTAAAGTCAGCAACTAGGCTATCTTTGTTTCTCTCTTATTGTCTTAATGTCTATAACTAGGCTATCTTTGTTTCTCTCTTAACGTTCTTGTTGTTGCAACTGTGGTTGTTGTTGATGTTGTTGTTGTTGTTTTGTTAATGTCTTAGCGTCCATAGTCTGCCACTAGGCTTTCTTTGTTTGTGATTCTCTTTGTCCTTCTTCACCAATCAGGCTATTTTTGTTTGAGTTAAGTTAAACAAACATCCATAGTCAGGAACTATACTTTTTTTTACAATATCATTTGTTTTTAGTTTCTTAACGTTCATAGTCAGCAGTTGGGCTATATTCCAGACGGTTCTAATAGATAAATTTACTGAGAATTGCAGTGAGAAAATAAAATTATTAGTTACAGAACAGTACAGAAACTTTAGAGGAAGATTTTAGGAGCGGGGTTTTGTTGCTGTTGTTTTTTTAAACATGGGATCGTTAAAGGCAGATCACAGCTTGTAGTTAGGAAAATAACAAAATGCAAGCCACGGGCACTCTTAGTGAAGAAGTTATCAGAATAATTTTGGTTTAAAAAGTTTTGGATGTAAAGAATTGCGTAAAGAGCAGGATATTGAAATAAAAAAAAGAAATGGTTGAGAGAGATTTTGAAAAGCTGCAAAAAAAAGGAAAGGCCATATGCCTTAGGCCCATATCAGAATTCTGGAAGGATACTAAAAGCAGCTCGCTCCAATTTTATTTCTTCTTTTTTTCGGAAGGGGGGGGGGTTAACTTCTCAGTAAAAAATGTCCCATCAAACCCTAAATGTAGAAAACTTCTAAAATAATCCGGGCACCCAAGGAAAAAAAAAAGTACCTTAACGACTTAAACCTGGGGCTTTAAAGTATGCTGTGTTAAAACGTTGAATAAGAATTATTCTCAGAAATCAGTTAAAACCAGTGCAGTTTGAATTAGAGGGAAAACAGAAGTATAGAGGTCTATGATTTATTGGTTTTCTTTTACACCGGGAATTATCTTGTAGCGTCCCACCTGTACAAGAGTTATTTTTGTAGATTATTTTTTCAACTACAATAAAGCCCATTCAGTACGGGAAAAATATTTTTTTTTTCAATTTAGAGTAAATAAAGGAATATTAATGCCCCTCTTTATTAAGACTTTTACAAATGTCGGGAGACACAAGTGTTTAGACCTGACAATAGATTACAAGTTAACCTGCCATGTCCATATCCACCTTTTATATGGATAAAATATGATGGGTTCAACTTCGAGCTTGAACCGACTGATAGAGTAACTCATTTGTACTCACGTATCTGAGACGTTTAACCGAGAACAAGGAAAACGTGTTAAGGTGTGTGTGGGTGTCACCGTGTCCATGTGAAATAAAAGAGGGATGTTAGATGTAGAATATGTAGTTTTCTCTGACGCAAGGTCTCTCCGTCTTGTCTCGTGTAGGGCACCACATAAAATTGTAAGACGTTAGTCGTGGGCCATGTCCACAATATAGCCTATGTAGTGCTGACGTCGAACTTTACGAATTCTACTCAAATAATCAGACTCGTTCATGTGAGGGAGAAAATTTTAGGCCTACCAACTCCAGTCGCATTGGTGCTAGATGCAGTACATGTACTTTTCTCTGCCGCAGGGTGTTTAAGGAGGCACTCAATGAAGGGGAGGGAACCGATCAGAGCCTGCAGGAGGCGCAGCAGGCCGAGGAAGCAGCTATAGACGCAGCCATTGAGCTAGACGAGCAGCTGGAGGCCAGGCGCAAGTCCCGGAAATATAGGTACGTTGAGATCAGCACGCCAGGCGCAAATTCCGGACACACGGGCCAGTTAAGATCAGCTGGTCAGGCTCAGACATGTAGTCAAGGCGCAGGTATACGAAATACAGATCAGTTGAGATCAGTAGTCCAGGCGTAAGGCCCGGATTCACATGGAAAAGGTGATCAACTGGCAAAAAAAGTCAATTCTCTTTACACGCTGCCATTATACTAGTCGAACCATTAGAGGTCAGACGGCAAATGCAAGTCCCTGATAGTGAGTTGAGAAAGGAGTAAATTCAAAAGTTGAGAATGTATCTTTAAAGGGCTGGAGGGGGTGCCGTTTTCTCGATAATAATGTCCAGGAACTGGTAGATTTTCATGTTACAAGATTACTGAAAGCCGGTTGATTGATTAAAAAATGTGCAGGAACCGGTATTTGCTCGTGACTTTTGTTAGATTACTGTACCGGTTTTCTCGATACCACTGTCCAGGAATCGGTCCAAGAAGTCGCTGGTCCAGCGCAGCTACACGGTGCCCCGGCGCACGGCAAGTGTGGAGATGTCCGTTTCCAACATCACCACCAACAGTGGCAGCAACATCTCCTACATCAACGACGGCTTCCTCACAGGTGGGTACAACTACCACTAGCTTAGGTGTAAGAAGATATTGTTTAGAACTAGGAGTGTAGGTAATGCTTAGTAAAACACTTTAAGGTATCGAAAAATCATAGCGTATTGTTGGGGGTTTTTTGGTGACATTAACCGTCTACTAGTGGTTCATCCGCGTCAAACACCCTTGACGAGAACTGGTCTTATGCACATGCCACAGAGACAACTATGATTGTACACCTCTATAGTTTCTAGTCTATGTCTGCGTATTATAGTAATATGTCGGTGACCAAATTCTTACAAATGTAGTTTGAGTGTAGCAATTTAAACAAGCATATGGGGGGTTGACATGATTTCTGAAAGCCATCCTGGAGCTTGCTCAGTCTTGTAAAGCTGCATTTGCTCCATCTTTTACCCTTCCCTCTGAGTTCCGATAAATAGCATGATGGTGAGCCAAAAATTCCCTGGCTAACGGCTCGCTCGCCGAGAGATCCTCAGTGTCCTCCCCCTCAGCAGATCTGTAGTTTTTCCATGTCAGTTGTTGCCCCTTTCTACCCTAGCCAACCTTACGTACATGTTTATCGAGGGGTTGGTAGGTTATAATTGCTGCTTGTTCGAAAATACATTAGAGACGATTACAATTTTTATAATGATTTGTGGAACAATTTCGCATTTATAAAAGTAGAAGGTCATGGTTTTATGTGAATGGTGGGGATTTGCTGGGTTCTATGCTTATGGAACACTCGAAGGGGGTGATGATTGCTCATGAGTCTTCTAAGCATTACAGAATTTTCTTTATATTATGTCATGGCCCTCTTGCACTTATTTAAAATCTGTGTTTTACTTGCTGTTTTTTATGTCGTTGTTGTTGATGCTGCTGTTTTACATATATTTTTGTTTAGAATCATCCAAGTTTCAGACATGTCAAACTCAATCAGTAGCCAGTAGCTTCATGTTACGTACATCTTAAACCTCCATGTTTCACTTCCGGTTCAGCGCGCGGGTCGACGTGTCGCAGTGACATCATGGTGCTCGGGCCGGGGTCAGAGGTCACGACCATTGACGCGGCGACGGCGTCCTGCACTACGCTGGGCCTGGACGACTCTGACAGCGGGGAGGGGGAGGGGGAGGGGCCCGTGACAGCTCGGGGG
The DNA here is from genome assembly GCA_003991915.1 of Elysia chlorotica. NCBI lineage: Eukaryota > Metazoa > Mollusca > Gastropoda > Plakobranchidae > Elysia > Elysia chlorotica. Next base: position 46,855 of record RQTK01000014.1, read on the forward strand.
AGGAGTTAGATAGTGTGGGGGCGGGGCAGGAGGGGGAGGGCGGCGACAGTTCACGGGAGGAGTTAGATAGTGTGGGGGCGGGGCGGGGCGGCAGACACCGGCGCCCGGCGAGGGACCTGGAGCGCGCTTGCAGCGTGGACGCCTGCATCATCATAGAGGACCGGCTGGCCTTCATGCCGAGCAAGCAGCGCCCCCAGGCGGCGGGAACCTCACCTGCCGCCGAGACCTCCACAAACAAAGAGACCAAAGCCGGTCAGCGTGACCCAGGGAGTTTGACCTCCTGCTCCTCTAAACCCGGGAGTTCTAGGAAAGGCCCCGCCCCTCCCCTGCCTACGTCACAGCATGTGACCGCCGAGGAGACCGTGTCTGCGTCCTCCCCCACGCGAGCGTCCGCCCATCCCGTCCCCCTGGCCAGGAGCAAGTTTCGGGGCCGCGGTTTTCTCGGCAGGGACGGCTCAAAGCGGGGTGCTATCTATCTATCTATCTATCTATCTATCTATCTATCTATCTATCTATCTATCTATCTATCTATCTATCC
>RQTK01000014.1:47512-85134 GCA_003991915.1 Elysia chlorotica
TCCTCTAAACCCGGGAGTTCTAGGAAAGGCCCCGCCCCTCCCCTGCCTACGTCACAGCACGTGACCGCCGAGGAGACCGTGTCTCCGTGCTCCCCCACGCGAGCGTCCGCCCATCCCGTCCCCCTGGCCAGGAGCAAGTTTCGGGGCCGCGGTTTTCTCGGCAGGGACGGCTCAAAGCGGGGTGACCGCTCCAACAGCCTAGTGGTGAGTAGAGATTTACTCATCTTCTCTAGGTTTGATGTAGATCATCTCTTGAAATTAAACAGTATTTTATTTGGCACTGTAGACTAGTCACTGCTCTTTTGTTAGAATAGATCACCTTTAGGACTTGTAATAATTTATCCCAGCACAATAGTGGACACTGTGTAGATTTAAGTTAGTAACTTATCTAGTCTTACCAATGTTTGTCAATGCTCTTGTAGGTTTGTTTGGAGTTTCCTTAACTGAAATATATATCGATCTATCTATTTATCTATCTATCTATCTGTCTAACTATCTATCTATCACATCTCTTTCTTCATTTGACGTCTTTTAATTTTTTTTCAGTCATGTTTCCTCTTTCAATCTTTTAATATATACTATAGACTATCCCCTTTTTCTGAAGAATGTTCCTGTTGCGTCTTTTGCTTCTCACTCTTTTGTCGATGTATTTTTTTTATATTTATCGGTATATATCTATCTACCTACCTACCTATCTAGATATTTACTCAACTTTCATTATTTTCCCCTGTTAGTTTACTTATTCCTTTGTTTGTTTGTTTCTTTCTTTCTTTTTCTGTATACTGCCTCTTCGACTTACAGATTCAAGTCCTTTTTTTGTATGTTTTTAATATTATTGTTTTTACGCACGAAACCGAGAAACAACACTCCCTCAAAGTGTCCATAACCAAATAAATATTTTCATGTAAAAAATTACCATCAAAACTTAACAGTTTCCTTTTTAAAATTTCCCTTAACAACACTCCCTCAAAGTGTCCATAACCAAATAAGTATTTTCATGTAAAAAATTACCATCAAAACTTAACAGTTTCCTTTTTAAAATTTCCCTTCAAATTAATAAGTATGTTCAGCATCAAACTTCTAAAATACAAACAAAATATTTCTAACATTAACATTCTAACAAACAAAAAACCTGTACAACATCAAACACGACCAGCAGAAACTCATGCCGTTAGTATAGTGTAAAGTCTATCATCAAATTATATCTAACTTACATTTAAAATTATCTCAAATCAAAATCATCTAACACCAAACACATCAAAGCCCCCCTAACACCAAACACATCAAAGCCCCCCTAACACGAAACACATCAAAGCCCCCCTAACACCAAACACACCAAAGCCCCCCTAACACCAAACACATCAAAGCCCCCCTAACACGAAACACACCAAAGCCCATCTAACACCAAACACATCAAAGCCCATCTAACACCAAACACACCAAAGCCCCCCTAACACCAAACACATCAAAGCCCCCCTAACACCAAACACACCAAAGCCCCCCTAACACCAAACACATCAAAGCCCCCCTAACACCAAACACACCACCAAATACATCAAAACTATCTAACACTTAACACACCAAAACTATCTAACACTAAACACATATAAACCACCTAACATCAAAACTGTTTCACATCAAAACTGTCTCCAGATATTTTTGCCAGAGTTCGAAGACGAGTTTGAAATTCCTCTAAAGAAACAAAGAAAATTGCGGAGATCCTCACGGCTGCGTAGTAAGAGAAAGTTTGTTCCTCATACGTTTTGTCCTCACTGTTTGTTCGTCCTCCCCCTGGGGTTAAGGCCTCATTATGTACATGCCAAAACACCAAATTGATCGAAAAGAAAACATATGTGCCTAATAAGAGTAATGTTGGTTTATTTCTTTTAAATTGTTATTCATATTTGGGACAGAATGACACTCAGAAAGTGCATTTGTTTAGCCTACTGCAGTAGTACTAACTGACTAACAATGTTAACTATTCTAACTTTGCCTAATAGTTAGGTGATATATAGCTTACTTTGACTTCAATGCATGTGTCTGTTTCTATCGGTGACTTGGCCTGTTGTTTTGGGAAGCCTCGCCTGAAATGCATGCTTTGGTGATCTTTCCCATCGTCCAATTCTAAAGCATTGTCAACTTTCAAGTGCTGATCTAACTTGTTCAGTATTCTTATGTCGTGTCCCCATTGGGTATGGTGATTGGTGCTTAGTTAGAAGTTATCTCAACCATTGTCAGACTTTCTCAAATGCTTGAGAGTTGAACCAACTAATTATGTCCGTTGAAACTCAGTTAAGAGGGAGGACGAAATGCATTCCTTTGAGATGGGCTGAAAACATATTGCGTCAACTACTTAGTCTAAGAACAAGGTAGATATTATTTGTGTGCACGTAAAAGAACTTATAAACATAACATTATAGCATATGATAGTATATATTCAGTTGTGTTTTTTTAAGATACGAGGCGGTGATAAATATACATTGCATCTATTTCTATACTTGAAGAATTCAGTGTGCATTGATCCTAGGTTTAGCCTGTAAAGGTCAATTTACACAAATCAATATCTAGGTTTCTTCAGAACACAGATCTCGTAAATCGAAAGGTTGTACAGGGAGTCTAGAGGAAATGCTCAGATAGATAAAATGTATAGATAAAAAGTTATATTTGTTTCTTATTCAACGATGAAATGAATGCAGTGGATGGGTTTTTATCAAAAACAGTGCCGCAAAATCCAGTTGCTTTTTAACCGATAAAACAATTATAATTGGTAAATTGAAAGAAAAAAAAAAGAGACCCAAATTGACCAGTTTTTCTTTGTGCTAGATTTTTCGAGGGTTGTCAGTGGTAAAAAACCTCACTAAGATGAACTAATAAAGTAAGTGTAAAATGTTTTATTACCATTGTGCATATAATATCTCGTTAATAAAGAAATTTAAGTACTTAATGCGAGTGGATGATAATAATTTGTCGAACTTTAACGTTTTATAAATTTCTTTACACTAACAGCAGTTACATTCTTTGAAAAATAAATCGGTAATTAGACAAGTAGGGTTGGAAAGCCATTCTTCTCTTGGCTTTGTTAAACTTGGTCGCTGTTGTATGTAATGAACACATTCTTGTTGTATGTAAAGATCTCTGATAATCAACTCGCAATAAAAGTACAGCCTATCTCTTTGTTTCACACAGTATATCCAAAATTAAGTTCAATTTTAAGCAGAGCGTGTCCAGATTGGAAAGTCCTATGAAGAGTATAAGATTAGATGGCGAAATATGTACTGTGAATCATTATTAAAGAGTATCAACACATCGCCATTCCCATAGACTTTTATTCTCAACATAATAACGCAAAGACGTACCCTATCTTATGTATTGGTTTTATTTTCTCCCATGTACTTTTTGTTGATTGATTAGTACATGTAATTATATATCTGCATCTTGTTTGGATTTGGACACGTGGATGTAGTTTTTTTTTTACTTTCCCGTTGGCAGCTTAGATGCTTTTACAAGTCATGGTTAAGTGTGCACGCTGGTTGTTATTTTTCCCGTTTTTGTTGCTGTTGTTATTGATTTATTCCGCGGTTTACGTGTATTTGATTGTATTATTATCACTACCTTTTTCGAATTGCATGATTCGTTATTTATTAATAATTGTGCATTTACAATAAAACTTAATTCACAATTTATAATCTTCTTTAATATTTTGGGTAAGGAATGCTATATGGAAAGTGTGTTTACTGTGACTGGTAATTGGTTTTTTGTGGGGGGGTTTTTTTTAAATATGAACTTAAGGTCAATATTGACGTTGTGATCCAATAAAATAAATCAATTTTACTCTCCAATTTATTCAGTTAGGCCTACTTATTGAATAACTAAATACATGTAAACAAGGGTCTTATTGAACTGATTAACTATTGAATTTACTAATCAAAACATATGATTTGTTTTATCAAATGTCATATCTCTGTACCTAATTCATCACTAGATTAGATAGGGAGATACCCGAAGATTCAAACAATATTAGCGACCGTGCCAAACAGTCACTTCCACCCGCCAACCCCATCCCATAGACCATTGCCGAGACGGAGTCTGCATGACACCAGGGTGAAAAGCGGCACCGACGCAGCATCAGATCGCCACCTGGTTGTTGCAGTTCTTAAAACCAAGATTAAGGCTTTCTACGACAAGGCCAGACGAACAGTATACAAGTTTAATGTTCAGTGTCTACGAGAGTTACAGAAATCAGAGCATTTCAAATCGAGCTGAAGAACAAGTTCAGTATGCTGTACTTACTAACAGAAGAGACAATTAAAGAACAGTGATGAAAAGGAGATGTTTTCAACAGTTTTTAGGCAAGAAGACCAGGAAACACAATGGGTGGATCTCAACCTGAAACACCAGATCCATCAGGCACAAGACATAGAGGAAAAACGAACGCTGCAAGCTCGATACTGTGAAGAGAATAGAGATGTAAAGAAAAGTACCAAGAAAGACAAAACAAATTACATAGAAGAGCTGACAACAGAGGCAGAATCAAGGAGCGTGACCAAGACCAACACCATAAACTGCAAACCGTTTGTCAACAGATCCTCAGAGACATCTTCAATATTAGGTGGCCCGAAGTTATCTTAAACAAAGAAATGTGGGGCATACCAAAGCAATCTCCCATTGAGAGAGAGAGAGAGTGAGAGAGAGAGAGAGAGATAGAGAGAGAGAAAGAGAGAGAACAAAAAGCGTCGGCTGGATATGCCACACAATCAAAAGGCAAGCTCTGGAGTGGAACCCAAAGGCAAACGCAAGGTCGGCCGTCCAAATCAAATTTGGCAGCATAGCACTAAGACAGAAATAAAAAGCGATCGGTATCACATGGCGCGAGCAGAAGAGGAACAGTCAGAATCGAGTCCGGTGGAAGGGAATTGTTGCGGCCCTATGTTACACAGGGAATCAAGAGGCTTAAACTTAAATACCATACAGATCTTTTCCCGGAACTCTGGCGCCTCCTCAAGGTGCAGCTACATTGACAGTACAAAGTTTACACGCTATTGTTCTGCCAGAAAAATCTTCAAGCTCCTAACCATAACATATATGATTGCTTTGTTGGTGCTATTGAAGCTATGTTGCTTCCAGTTCAAACAACCAATTTGATCATTGTTCTTTTGTCATAAATACAAAAAGAAACGTTATTTATTAATAAGTTTTATGACTCCGTGTCCCTTCTGCGTTTGAGCAATAAATGATCCTTACTCGTTAGGATATCTTACTGTTCGAGCTCGGAAAACTTTCACCAATCGCTCCCAAACTGATTGTCGGGCGATGTATTCAGGATCATCGCAAAATTGTTAGGAACTCTAATTCGATTTTTTTAAGGCAAGAAGAGGATATAGTCACTTTCGTGTACAAAACTAGCGCTTTAAAAATATGTTAAGTTCTTTTGCGTCAATCAGGATCAGAAAATAGATAAAACCTAAAATTCTGATGATTAAGAAAACCTTCAAACCTTTTTCCTCAGACGTTTGAAGTGACGACCCAGGTGACACATCTGTGACGGACAACAAGCAACTGGAGAAAAGAGATCCGTCGCAAGGACATAGAGTTTCGCCTACTTGCAGGGCTGTTCACACGTCGGAAAGGGGATCTGCGTGATAGTAACCATTGGCGTGACACCGTTTTCTTACGTTAAAACCGCTAAGATGATCGATACGGGCTGATCAACAGTTTACATCTAAAACCATATACATCCATTTTTGACGATCATACCGAAACTCACGCTGCTGGATATAGAGTTAGTTTTGTTGTTTTGTTTGTTGGTTTATTTATTTATTTATTTATTTTTTTGTGGTGGTGGTGGTGCTTTTTTCCATGTGATTTATTTGTTTGCTTTCTTTGGTGCTATCTGTTTCTAAGCAGGTATCTGTTTCCCTGCGAATTTTAAGTTGAGAAAGCAGTATAATATAGAGGACAAAATTCAGATATTATATCATGTTCCCTTACCTATATTTAGGTACTTTACGATAAACATTGTGATAGAAAGGAAAAAAGAATTGTCAAATTTGAAAAGGATTCCGACGAATTGTTGTTTTTTGTTTTTGTTTTTTTTTCTAGCAGAAAATAGTCATAGATTTTAAAAGAAAGAATATGCACGTACATTTTTGTTTGTTATTTTTAGTTAGATAATATCCTTCAACAAAATATTCACCCGGTATAACAATAGGCCTTTGGAAATAGAGCCTAGCGCCCGGGTAGCACTCTCTAAGAGAGTTGGGTAGACACGATGCCCTGCGTGGATTATGGGCAAGGTGATTGGTCCTGTCAGCACAGCTCTCTTGTCAAAGATGCCAAAGTTTGACTGTTGTTGTTTTCCAATTGTTGGGAATTGCACGTTTTTCGCCCAGTTATAAACAAAATGGCTATGCAGAATGGTTTGCGGGTGTAGCTGTAAGTACGATGTGAAAGAGATAGAAGGATAACACGGATTGTTTGGGAGAAAGCGAGATAGGCCCGCAGGCCCTAAATGGTCTTTATTTATTAACATTCTCACCAATGTCGACTGCAATACCGCTGTATGCACAGTCATTTGATACATATCACAGCTTATATAGTTAGGAGTATATCATGTGCTACATGGAGCCTACAGTTAAGTGTAAACAGTCATTTTTTCAGCCAAAATCAACAACCAAGGGAAACAACTAAAATATTGATAAGTCGTTAAAAAAGAGTAATGTGTCTTTTTTAGATTTAAATTAAAACATTTTTTTTTACGAAAAGGGGTTCTAAAAGAAAGTGATCCAGTGACGTAAAAATTGACTTAAGAAACGTTGATTTCATGCAATGGCCAGTAGGAAGACAAAAGGAAAAAATGCATAAAGCAGCAGCAATAAATGTAATCGCATTACGGTAATGTGTTGAAATTAGATTATGAATCGTTTTTTATTACTGCGACTTTTTAGGCTTAAGTATAACTTTTTTGTTTTAATAAAAAAGCACTGCTAAAATACAAAATTTTAAAATTATGCACTGATATTTTGTCTTCAAAACTTGAAAAATTATGGAAATATTGAATAACTCAAATTAAACAGAAAAAGATTTTCTGGTTTGTATTAAAAATGGCGCTAAAATGGGGGCAAAACGTGATTAATTTAATAGACGTTTGTCATAGCGTTTATTACTCAGATCGTTTGCTTTGGTGTAAAAAACACACACACACACACACATTTTTTTCATGTGATGGAAAACACACACAGCCGCTCTAGATCTAGATATATGTGATGAATTGTTCTATCGATATGAACATGCACAATGTAGATGCCGTGTTTGTGCTTTTTAGATAGCTCAGTTAATAGAGCGTTTGGCTTACGAGAAGGAGGCACATAGTTTGATCCCCAGCCAATGCCTCATTCTAATTTCAGAGGCACGAAATCTAATCGAAGATTTTTTCTACCTCACCCTACCTCCATTCTCCTCTCTCTTAGTCCCTGTGTCTATCTATATGTCTGCTTCTCTCTCTCTCCCTCTCTCTCTCTCTCTCTCTCTCTCTCTCTCTCTCTCTCTCTCTCAATTTCCATCCCTCTCTTCCTGTCGCACTGTTGTTTTCAATACCTCTAGCTAAAATGCCTCACCCTAAATCGCCATTTTAAACTTTTTATAAAACGAAAAACGTGTTGTTTCCTGTTAATTCATTTTGCTAAAAGCTCAGGTTTTACCACTTGGTGATCCTTCACAAAATTGTCCTCTTTTATTTCCAGCTAAAAATATTTATTGCAGTGTGTTAAGTCTGGTTTACTCCACTCTTGATGGGATATCAAAGGATTTTTTTCAGAGTCGTATTCATGCATTTCATGATTTACACAAGCTGTGATTTTAGATTAAAATGACCAGAATACAAAAGTTGTGGTAAACATACATAAATATATAACATATAAAATAGCTTTTCAAGAATAGGCCTCTCTTTGATGTTTTTCTACAAAGAAAAATTGCAATTAAAAAGAACTGTCAGACATTGAGATGGGTGAATATTCAATAAGTTGTCACAACGGTACTGAAGTACCAGGAAGTGACAAAAAGTACAACGTCGTGGTAGCTGACAATTTTAAGAGAGAGAGTGAAAGAGGAAAAACAGAATGATGTCTAAAGAAAGGGAGAGTATGTGTCTAGATATATTATGTATTTATGACATTGCAATTTTCGCAGCGCACTATAATTTTGTTCTCTAAACATGCAACTGTATTTTACATGTATTGCTTTAAGCCTAGCTTCCTAGATAATCATACATGATGTGAACTTAGGAAAGAAAAATCCAAAATGTTATTTGATGTTATTTCTTATTATAAAAGTATAGCATAAAAAAGATGAAATGTTCTGCTGATCTGTTGCTATGAGTTTATAAACTTTAATTATTTAAGTTTGGAAAGCGAAAACTAAACTAAACTTCTGAATTATTTTTTTTTTGGCATTTGTGAATTTCTTTTTTTTTCAAAACTGTTTGAAAATTGCTAAATTCTATTTTATGATAATTAAAATCCTTTTTTAAAAACAGAAAATGTTCATATTAAAATAGAAGTCTTACCAATGCACTCTTGTGGTCTTTCTTTTTTTTTTTTTGCATTGTGGATGTTTGTACACAAATCTGACAAGTTTCGGGAGATCGTTTTGCGTGAATTCTTCCAAACGAAGCAATGGACTATAATGAACTAATCCTTATTAGTTTGGCGTCACAAAGTTTAATTTTTATAGACCCTATAGACATTTACGATAAGAGCGGTTACAGCTTTCACAAGAGGGAGAATTCATACGATATGTAATCTACTTTCTTGCAACGTTTTAAATAATTAAATAAGTTATATCTCGCCTACGTTCGCGTGTAATGGAGACGGGGGCACAATCTTGGATTCGACCCTCGGACCTTCTGATTTCAGGCTGGGACACTGACTAACTGTGATCCGACTCTCTTCTTGAAAGTCTTAGAACGATCCGCTATTTCAGAATGATAAAATAGAGATTTCCAAACTAGTGTTGTTTACCTTTTTTAAATGCGTTAAGCATTACTGTATTTGAAAGCACGCATTATCTTCTTTTTTTTTCACTCTAGAAGGTTTACTGAAAATACATCAGAAAATACATATTTTTCTCGAGGAGATTATATTGAAGATCAGTTGAATAGTGAATAAACATGGCCAGTCATGCATGTCGGGTTGAGTTCAGTTGAGTTGAATTAATTGCTTAATTATGTAGACTATTGTGGACAGATCCCAAAACTGACGCCTGACAATTTTTTGTGTTGTCATACGATCTGGAGAAAAAAAAACTTAGGTGATGTAAGGCTACTTTGAGTTTTTGCATCAGTGAAAAGAAAGCGCTGCCCAGGTTGTGATCGTACACTCGACCTCTATGCCAGCAGGACTGTCACTGGTGTCAGCCCAAATCAATGACCCCCCTTTGTGCCCTTTTTGTTAGGGCCGGTGGCTGTTCGCAAAAAAAATATAGGCTGTAGCTATACAGGTTCTAATGTAATAAAAGGGAATACGCCGTATTTAACCACATACATTAGTGCACGCGAGTGGTTCCGATTTCTTGCTGACGGTTTTGCCCTGATACCAACCATGAGATCACATCTATTGCGTTGGACTGTGCATGTTATAACAAGTGACCGTCTCATGAGACATCTAGGTGTGTTTACACTTTACGTCAAGTGGTGTCATGACAAGTGTGTTTTGTCTGCCACCATCCCACCAGACTTAGTATAAGTGCGGTCTCAGCAGCGGTCTAAACAATCCACTTAAAGCGTCAAGTCCTCAGAACAAGGGCTGGGAGCGCCGGAATCTCGATCTTGGCCTGGATTAAGCAGCGGGTGGTATAGGGTTCGAATCTTAGTTGGAAGGCCTAACCCCGTCTCGGTATTGGATTCTTGGAAACCTAGGGAACGTGAAACTAATGGTGGTGAAAGTGGTGGTTGTAGTGGCTGTGGTGGTGCATTTTGGCTTATACATGTAGCCTACATTCACACTGCTTCAACATTAGTCGCTGGTCCACTATCTTGTCGTGATGCACAATATAGCTGACGTACCCTACTGTAAGAAAAAGCAACGCTAGTCTAATAATAGATACAGATTATCATTTCAAAATGCACTTGTAATTTTTACGCATAGGGCAGTGGTTGTTGAGAAGTTTCTTTTACATTCACCACACTTTCATCGATCAGACCCACACCTCTTAATTGTTTCACAGCTTCACACACACACACACACACACACACACACCTATCCTGTGCTCAAGAGACACTGACTATCCTGTAGCACTAGGATTGGCCACTTGAGCATCCCATTTCGTTCATCTGGCTAAGTACCTCTTATATTAGTCACATAGAGATGCTCATGAATTTGCAAGTATGTCCCTGTTTTTATTCTAGACACACACACACACACTGGTCACGATCTTCCAGAGTTCCATGTTTTCCTATGTGACGTACATCCAAACTGATGATTTTATTAAACAAGACAACAATATCTTTTGTTTCTATACCTTCTTCCTGTGATACCTTTTATTCTTCAACAAAGCAAGCCGAGGGAGGTGTGTGCATGTTTAGAAAATTGGTTGGGGAGGGGAGGGGTGTAACAATCTAGAGGCTTAGTTATAAAGACCCAAATTGCTATGTGACTTTGAGAAAGAATAATTCGTTTGAACAAAGGAGAAGGGGGACCTTTGTTTGAACTTCGTGCACCAAGCAGTTGGTCGGGGATCAAGTGTGATCTGCATAATGCAAGATTACATTAGTGATTAGTGATTATGTACAGTTGGCTGCAATGAGCTTTATCTGTGCCCTTTACCATCTCTGTCCTGATTAGATTGCCTGCGGGATTTAATATGGGACGCAAGATCACATGAATGTGTGTTTGCTAGTTTGTTGTTTTAGTTTCTTGTTGTAGGTTTCTTTTGTTTTTGTTTTTGTTTTAGGGGGGAGGTCTTTGTATTTGTGCGCTTTTGTTTTTGTTTTGTTTGTTATCCTTGTTGTTGTTTGTTGTTGTTGTTGTTGTTGTTGTTGTTGTTGTTGTTGTTGTTGTTGTTGTTGTTGTTGTTGTTGTTGTTGTTGTTGCTGTTGTTGTTGTCGATGTTCTATGTTGTCTTTGTTTTTTTTCTGTTTGTTTGTTGTTCATTTGTTTTTGGTTTATTTTCTTAATTGGTTGAGGGGGTGGGGGTCATTAATGCTGACCTGCCCATATAAATCTTCAATTCACCTTTCAGAAGCCCGGTTGTTTACTAATATTGGAGAATCAGAGAGATAAGAAGGAGGTGAGACGGAATGAAAATTGGAAGATAAAAAAGGGGCTGAGAAGTTGAAAGAATAGAGGAAATGAAAAGGGGTAGGAGAAGGGGAATAGAATGTTAAGAAGATGAGCAGGAGATGAAAAGTTGTCGAAGACGTGTAGATCAGAAGATGATGCAATAAAGGAGCCGAAAAGAAAGAGACGAGACGAGGGAGGTGAGAGGGAGACAAAAAGAGGAAGAGATGGTTAGAACAAATACAGCTGATAGTCGTTGTGGTAACGGAATAATAATGAACATCATTTTGGAAAATACAATGTGTTCTTTTGTTTGTTGTAATTTTTTTCGTTGTTGTTGTAATTGTTGTTTTTGTTGTCGTTAGTAGTAGTAGTAGTAGTAGTAGTAGTAGTAGTAGTAGTAGTAGTAGTAGTAGTAGTAGTAGTAGTAGTAGTAGTAGTAGTAGTAGTAGTAGTAGTAGTAGTAGTAGTAGTAGTAGTAGTAGTAGTAGTAGTAGTAGTAGTAGTAGTAGTAGTAGTAGTAGTAGTAGTAGTAGTAGTTGTAGAAGAAGTTGATGGGGAGGGGGGTAAGATGGAGAATTAGGGAGAGGAGAAGGAGATGAGACGAAGTGAGAATTGGATGAGAGAGGGGGTGGGGGGAGGAGTTAAAAGAGTAGAGGAGATGAAAAGGGATAGGAGAAGGAGAATAGAATGTTGAGAAGATGAGCAGGATATGAAAAGTGGTCGAAAACGTATAGATCAAAAGGTAAGGCAATAAAGGAGCGGAGAAGAAAGAGACGAGGCGAAGGAGGTGATAGGGAGGCAAAAAGAGGAAGAGATGGTGAGACGAAATTAATGGATAGTCGTAGTGATAACGTAATAATAATGAATGCCATTTTGGAATATACAATGTGTTCTTTTCTTTGTTGTCATTTGTTTCGTTGTTGTTGTTATTGTAATTGTTGTTGTTGTTGTTGTTGTTGTTGTTGTTGTTGTTGTTGTTGTTGTTGTTGTTGTTGTTGTTGTTGTTGTTTTGTTGTTGTTGTTGTTGGTTGGTTGTTGTTGTTGTTTTTGTTGTTGTTGTTGTTGTTGTTGTTGTTGTTGTTGTTTTGTTGTTGTTGTTGTTGTTTTTTAAAGCACCAAAAAACCTTTCGAAATTACAGTAAAAGGACACTTTGCCCAGAGCTTAGTTGGAAGGAAAATTGCTTGAGATAATTATTAGAAGCCAACGAGATTTTGATAAAGAAAGTACACTTCAAAGAAGTCAGTGGTTATTTGTTAAAATTGTCTAACTTCGTGTGGGATTCGTCAGATAAGCTTAAACAATTTCAAACCAGCATAAGTAAATTTCTGCTCGTCTCGCTCTCTCAGGGAAAAGTGTTTGCGTGACGACTAACGAAACAACTTTGTGACATCATGACGAAGTACATGTAACTCCTTGTCTTGTTCCTTTCGCAAAGACCATTGTAAGGTGTGAGGGTATTGTTCGAATGGCGAATAGAATTAGTGTCATGACGAAGTAACTGCCTCTTGTCTTGTCCTTTCCGCAAAGACCATTGTTGTGAGGAAAGTGTAGGCCTACTGTTAGGATGGTGTAGGCCTATTGTATTAGTGTTATGACGAAGTCCTGCAAACGGGCGGAAGGCTAGTGACCTCTGCCCTTCATCTGTGATGCATTTTTAGCTAACCTGGGACTAAAGGCCTACCACGTCATGTAGAGTTGTGCTATGATGCTCAGCGTCTGTTCAAGTGGAGTGTGCACTGGTGCTGTGGGCAGGGAGTCAGGGAGTCAGGACTGGCGTTGAAGAGAGAAGAGCGTTAACTTTGCAATCTGACTCGTCATAAAGCATTTCCATCATTATTCAATGGCTGGTAACCGGTAGACGAGGAGAACCAAGCACCTACTGCTTCTACTTTTAGGCGTAGCCAACGATATTATAACTTCCCAACTACAGGATTATTTATATGGGCGTCTTATTGAATTCTGAGACGACAGAAAAGAGCTAACTGCATTGTGTTTTAGTAAGTATTAAATTGCAGAGTAGGAGTAGATATGCAAGGCCTGTTTATATGTTGGTTCCTCGAAAATTGACACACTCATAAGTTAAAATTGCATGGGAGATTTTTTAAAGCAATATTCTTCTATTATGTCACACCTTTCAACTTCTTCTTCATCTTCTTCTTCTTCTTCTTCTTCTTCTTCTTCTTCTTCTTCTTCTTCTTCTTCTTCTTCTTCTTCTTCTTCTTCTTCTTCTTCTTCTTCTTCTTCTTCTTCTTCTTCTTCTTCTTCGGTCTTTCTGTTCAAATTCAACATATTATTGAATATTATTAGGTTTAATTACATCCAGGTTTGATTCACAGACGCGTACATATTTAAATATTATTGTGTATATTAAAATAGCCGTCTAGGAGGACATGTACTGACACCGACCCAAGTAGGAATTAGGGGAACATATCGAAAACAATGCGATCGGTGCGGGGCTCGAACTCGCTATCTGGATGCCGCACCCAATAATCGGATTATGTTGCGATTTTGGATTGAACTCGGACCCTCTTGTCAAAATTATAAGGGACAAGAAACATCCACAGCATGGTTCTGCCAACTAACAGTTACGCAATGGAAAATTGTTCTTTTAAATTATAAAATTAAGGGGCAAAATATTATCTGATAAGTTTACAATTAGGCAAATATCAAGTTTATAGAGATTAATGATGACCGAAAAGGACGTAGGATATGACATTTTGTGTGTATTTGAGGAGGTATCAGACTCACACCAAAGTCCGAATAATGAGATTCTAATGATTAATTAGATTCAGTACAAATGTATACTGAAAACACTCTCACCAGCTCCTAACTCTAGAAAACCATTAGCCTATCTTTGCGCTGTTGTTTTCAAATAATAATAATAATAATAATAATAATAATAATAATAATAATAATATCAATAATAATAACAATACAGCTGTAATCGAAGTAATCATAATAATAATAATAATAATAATAATAATAATAATAATAATAATAACAATACAGCTGTAATCGAAGTAATCATAATAATAATAATAATAATAATAATAATAATAATAATAATAATGCTAAAATACCCATAAAAATCGCCATTTAAAAGTAAATACAACTCTCCACAGAGCATCGGTGTCATTATTTTCCTATTATTTATCTATTGTACTGGATTCGTAATCGGTAGTTCCTGCCCCCACTTGCTGCCCGCCCACCCTCTCCGACCCACGGACACCGCTAGCTCGCGCGCTGATATATCTCAAAGCGGGCCGCCATTTCCTGTCAGCGATCTAGGGGAAGTTATAAAATCTTTGGCCTCACCCAACAATCAGGCTCAGACCAGAGTCACTGCCGTAGATAACCGAGGAGCCCGAACTTGACCTAGATAGGCTACTCTCAGATTGTCTAGAGATTCTAGAATCTCACGGTGCCTGCGTGCGCCGACTCACGCACAGGCTCAGCTGTAGGTGTAACCGCTAGACCTGAATCCCGATTGTGATGTGGCACTTCAGATGCCCTGGAACTGTGAGCGTGAGTTTTCAAGATGCTTTAGATTCTCTGACTTTAATTTTTCAACAAGTAAAACTTGGAATAGGCTATCCATATTTAATCAAAACACCGATTAGATCTAGATCTAATCTAGATTAGGTTCTTCGTCAGTTTTAAACATACAATAGATTAATTTAGACTGAGCAATATCCGTGTTGACCAGTGTAATCGTGTCTAAAGACTAAAGCACTTTATTTCGTGATTGAAGACGTCGAGTGATCTAGAATCTAGATCTAGATCTATCTGATAGATCTAGATCTAGATGCTCTGATAGTCTAGAATCTAGATCTAAATCTAGATCTAGAATGTACGGATGATATCATGATTGTCTGTAGTATAATCTAGATCTAGATCTAGATCTTCATCTAGATCTAGATCTAGATATCTAGGTCTGTAAAGTAGGCCTACTACATTTGCCAATTCTAGATCTAGATCTAGATCTAGATCTAACTTTATAAATTGTTTTATAAAGTCATTCAGCTGACTTTCTGTTATAGATCTAATCAAGATCTAGATTTCTGGATCTAGAAATCTAGATAGATTTTCTAGAGATCTAGATCCAAAGACTTTTTAAAACTTCTAGTCTAGATTCTAGAATCTAGATCTCTAGAGAAATAATCCAAAGATCAGGGAAGATTTTAGATCTAGATCTATCTAGAGATCTAGGTCTAGCTAAGCAGCTGTAACAAGCCCATTGTATACCATCTAGGGTAACTGTCCCATGATCAAACCGTCCTGTTCCCCACCGTTGGGTGACAAGCAGTAGCGTCTGGAGGGTTGGAAATCTAAGGCTAATGGGGCTGACCAGTGCCCATTACCATCAAAAGTTTTCGTCAGAGCCAACCTATCCAATGTTTTTAAGCTCAATTATCTTAGCTTAAGACTTTCAAGCAATACACATTATGCAATTGTTATTGTAATAATTGTTGACATTTGTGGACAGATTTAAAAAGCCCAATAAAAAAACATCAATCTTTCGGCATATATATATGGTTCATATTATGACTCATATACAGCCATACTATTATGAAATACAAACCCACCTCTGACTAAAAATATAACATACTGAACCAGTTTTGCTTTACTCGACAGTAAGGCCAAAGAAATATTTTAATTTTAACAGAAACGCTTATATGTTGTGCGTGTAGCAAAATTTGTATAAACATACTATATATGTGTTTTTTATTTAGAATCTGCTCACTTTTAGCCCAGGTTTCTTCCTGGTTATCTAGAACAAGACTCTATTGCCTTTCATCTAACAATCTAACACTTACGAATTCACTCATCTTAAAACCCGCTGTTACATAAAATATATAAGTTCCTGTTAAAACTTTTTTTCACCTATCTAAGAATTTTCTCTGAGCAAGATTGAAATCTGTTGAAGAGAGCATTTTAGGAGAGAAGGTTGAAATTTTTTCCAATATTGTATGTCATGTTTTGTACCTGTCCGTATCTCATGATATACATCTCTGTGGGCCTCCACTTCCAACCAAAAGGAATACATGCATTTTCAAAGAAAATACAAGGTGAATCCAGTTAACTCATATTTTTAAGTTTTTAAAAAATGTTATTTCTTGGGATAGCTCAGTTTGATGTCTTTGTCTCCAGATATAATGGGTCCCAAACAAGTCTGTAGAGGAGCTGTGTTCCTCACTCTGTGTTTAGCCGTTACTTTAGCATCGCTTGACACAGAGTCTCCGAAAACTGACCATGGTTAGTATTAGTATTAGTAACTTTATGAATGTATTAACTATTTTATAGCATCACTTATTTATGTTACAGCATTCATAATAATCATGGTGTTGGTCCTTACTGTAGCTAACACTCAAGAGCATTAAAAATACCAACGGCTTTGATTGAGTTACAAAACTCATACTGCTGTTATTGAAACAAGACTTGTAAAGAATGTTGGTAATAATTATATCTTTTTGATATCGTGTTGTATATGTGATTTTTCTGAGCAACATTGCCAACAGCACAAAGAGTGTTTGAATAAATTATTTGGGAACTGTATAATTTACCAATAATTCCTTTTTCATTATTATTCATTTAATGTTAAAATGTAACACATTTTTTATTGAGATTTAATTCCCAATATCAGGCTCACTATAATTATCTCATTGGTCTGACACTCATATTAAATTTCAGAGCTGTTGGTGGTCACCATAGCAACGGAGGAAAATGATGGCTTCAGACAGTTTATGAAATCTGCCAAGAAATATGGATTTGATGTGAAGGTAAGTTATATGAGAATCAAATCTTAATGCTCATTGATGGTTAGAGAATTTGTCCAGATTTCTGATTTTAGATTGGGGGAGGGGCTCTCGTTAGAGGAAGCAATTTAAAAGTAAATGGATGTAAAAATGTGTTTACTCTTCTCTTTAAAAAAAAAAATATTCCCAACACAGTGATCTGCAATGAGTAACAGAATTGCTGAATGAAATTAGAGACTCTTGTCCAATCGGTTATTTTTTTTAGAGCAGTCTTTTGGTCGATCAGCCTGGTATTTGGTATTGATTTTATAACTTAATGTACAATTTTATCTTTATTAACCTGAGTATGTATTTTAGCGTATGAAAAATATCATTGAGCTTGTCAACACTAAAGCAGTGCAAAAGTTATTCCTTCTTTATTTATACAGATGGTGGCCCAGGTCTTGGTTTGATTCAAGTAAAGTTATCACAAAAGTTTCAGTATCTTTAAATCATCTGCAAAGCCATTTTACCTTGATAAGGTAATGTGTCTTTACCAAAGTTTTTCTGATTGTGAATGTATATTGCACACAATGCAATTGTGCCTGTGTCAGGTGTTTGGAATGGGCCTGGAGTGGCAGGGTGGAACCATGGAGTCGATCGGAGGCGGTCACAAGATCAACATTCTGAAGGAGGGCCTCAAGCCGTACAAGGACAGGAAAGACTTGATCCTTATGTTTGTTGACAGGTATTGTCTAACTCTAGGCTATTCTTAGTAAAGACAAATAAGGTATTGTTTTACTCCTTTCTGCATTGACACCAATTCTCTGTAAATTCTTAGATTTTCAGTGTTTAAAAGCTGACAGGCAAAAGTGTATTAAAAGTATTCCAAGGAGAATGTTTTGTGATTCAAATCAAGTGTAAAGGTTCAGTGAAAATTATATTAATCCAGTTGGCATCACAGCTTTTGGGCATGGAATAGCCAAGACATTCTAAAGGATGCATTTAGAAACTCTTCTTTGGTATATATATATTTTGTTATATTTCAATACAAGTAAGATAGAAAAACTGATATAGATTTTATTGTTATAAGTTCTTTTTATTAAAAAGTACTGGCTGTGTCATAAATTGAAAGATGGAAAGTTGTTTCACTCCTGTTTATTCTCCAGCTATGATGTAATTATAACTGAGAGCAAAGAAACCCTTCTGGAGAAGTTTTACAAGTTCAACGCTCGTGTCTTGTTTGCTGCAGAAAATACTTGTTGGCCTGACAGATCTCTTGCTGTAAGTTTTGGATGGTTCTTTAGAATTTCAATCAAACTTGGCAATCATTTTTTAGAGAAATTTGCTTTTGTAAGGTCAGCAGTCTTAAGTTTACCGCAGTAGTGAGAATGATGTTAACAGTTATTTGAAGAGACTGATGTTCATTTGAGTTCTGGAATCAGATTATATTTACATTTTTTTAGCTTGATTTAGATTCATACTTAACTGTGTCCTCCGTCCCTATTTAAGATTTAGGTGAGCTCAGATTTAATAAAATACATTCTTTATTTCAGTGATAAATTATTGATTTATAATTCCTTCTGTTCAGGACAAGTATCCTGGCGTGAAAGAGTCCGAGAAGAGATACCTCAACTCTGGAGGTGAGGAAACTTACATTTTATGTTGTTTTTGTCTAGTTGTCACTGAAAAGGACCCTCTCCACTCCAAGATCATCAATCACAGTGTTTAAGCCACCTGGACATGACTGGAGGTTCTATTATGACAGTTTAACCAACAGCTATTGGCCTTTAAACCCATATATCTTTAAGACTCATCATGATCTACTGACCTGGTCTATGACAGTCTGATGCATTATAGGCCTTAATTTTATTTTGATTGAACTTACAAGTGTTGCAACCAATGGACATGGCTGCTGTAAAACAATATCACCCCTATAGTTATGTTATGTTCGTCCTCTCTAGAATTAGTTCGTTTCCGAGTTGTTGTTTTTCTGTAGCCTGTTTCTCACCATGTAAAAGAATATCACCCCTATAGTTATAATCATCCTGTCTAGTACTAGTTTCTTTCTGAGTTGTTGTTTTTCTGTAGTCTGTTTCTCACCATTTTGTGTTTCTGTATTTCTGATCTAGGGTTCATTGGCTTTGCACAGGAGGTTTATGAGATGGTAACTTATCAACCAATCAAAAATGATGAGGATGATCAGCTTTTCTACACCCAGATCTTCTTAAACAGAGGGCTCAGGGTAGGTGCTCTTAATCCATGTCAATTGTTGTTTGTTTTATAGCTCTATCTTTTATAGACTCACTGGACATGCTTGGATTGTAGAAAACTAAAGATTTTATTTAGTTGGAGTATTTTGCAATAAGCAATTTATTTCAACATGACTCCTCTCTTGCCGTAGAACAAATGTACATAAAAATGTATCTGTACATATCATGCAGTATATTATCTTATATGAATAAATATAATAAAAAATTATATAAAACGTAACTTTTTAATGTTGTATAATAAATGACCGTATATGAACAAAAATGCCTAAAAATGAAATCTAGCTTATCAGCCGTGATGGAGCTACACTCAGAAGCTAAAACTTTGGACAGGTTCTTGAAAGAAGAGAGCTTGAGATCTATAGATTTTAAATTCCTGGGGGTCACTGTCTTTTTTCACTTTGTAAGTTTTACCATGTTGATATCGCACTGTAATAGATGGTGGTCAGAGATTGCTTTATCAACTGCTGATTTTACTTTGATGAAAGTACTGTCTATAGGGTATATAATCCAGTCGATCTAGTATGTTTTCGGAGAAGTGGGTTGGGACTTCTATCATCTGTTTTAGACCATGCTGGAAAAGTAATGTTTTTACTTTTTTCACACCAGGGGCTAATGTTGTAATAAAAATTGAAATCACCTACGTAAATAACTTTTCCGTTCTCGCTGAATGCTGATTTTAAAAGATTGCTAAATTCGCCCAGAAATTCAGAGAAGTAATAATAATTTATCTTACTTCAAGGAAGTCTGTAATTGCATACAAAAGTTACAACCGACTGCTCCAGCTTGAAAGAGATTTGTAGTTATTGAAATTATCTGCCAGCAACTCCCAACTGCTTTGAATGGTTCTGAATGGACTTGATAAACTCCACAGAAAGCCTGTATATTCAGTGCATCAATTGAATTTTGTGTAATAATTATATTTTTTCCTTTTTTGTCAGCATGAATGGGGTATGAAGTTGGACACAAGAGCTGAAATCTTCCAGAATCTGAACCACGCTCTCGGTAATCAATATATTGCCTGTGTTATTTCCAGGACTTTAGAATATTGGTTAAGCTAATTTCTGTAATGTTAAGTTTTCTCTATTAAAATTGCTAAATTAAATAGCTATTGCTACAATGAGACCAATACATTATTGTCTTATTAGGATTTTTATTAAAAGTGTTAAGAGATTTTTACCAGAAAAGAATATATTACTATTCGGCAACTCATGTCTGAAAAACTTGCAGCAACTGATTAAACATAAACAAATTCTTCTCCCGTAAAGTGTCTGTATTGTGTCCAATAGAGAATTAAATCTAGACCTTAGTGATTGAATCAGTACACACAGCTAGCTTTTTTATATCACTTGATAATTTTTTTTATATAAGACAGCATCCATCAGAAAAAAAAGAATCAATAAATTAGAACAAGAAAAGAGGGAAAAGAATAAAGGAGGAACAAGCAAACAAAGAGTAGATTTACTAATTCACCTCTGCTTTTTCCAGGAGAGATAATGATCAAGTACAAAGGGAGTCACAGCTTCATGTACAATGTAAAAACTGGCACAACTCCAATTGTCATTCATGGAAATGGACCTATTAAGGTAATTCTCATACTTGTTTTTGTTTCTTTATCCAAGTTTGAGTTGTAGAGTAAATGTACTTTCATGTCGAATTGACTTGGTTATCATTGTTTCATTTTTTTTGTTGGTTTTACTGCAAATTTGACCATGGAGAACAAGTTATTCACAGCCACTGAAATTTTTGGCATGTGAGGCATACTCAGGCAATACTAAACATATGGGGAGAAAAATGGTGAAATTGTTATTTTTAAAATGCTTTATTTATCTGTGTTTTAATGTTCAGGAATGCCATAAGTGTAGATAAATAGGTCGAAAAGAACTGAAGTCTTTCTCTATTTACGATCCTTGTCTCAGGGAGAAATCCACCTGACTTTCCAGGGTTGTTGTTGTTGTTTTTCCAAGTCTTGCAGGATATTATGGGGCATTTGGATTGTGGGTTCTGTAAAACTCTTCCAACAATATGTGGAATGGTGTAAAACTGTTTCCATCAGTATTTTGGGATAACATCAACAAAGAATTTTTTTTTAATGTTTTCAAGAACTGATTTTGAACAATTCGATAACTTGGTTTGAAGTGCTGTTTTACACAATTGTTTAATGTTTAATAGTGTATAAGAAAATTTTATTATTTTGTCCAGATGCTCACCTTTTTCCATAAAATACCTTCTTGGTTGGCATTAAATGATGCTAAGTGTTGTTGAACAATCATTTTTCCTAAGCAAATATTTATAACCAATATCGATTCTTTGTTTTCCCTGGTGTTTCCCCTATGCAGGCCGAGTTTTTCCGCCTGGCCAACTACCTGGCTGATGGCTGGACGGCTACCGCTGGCTGCCAGGCCTGTAAAGAGGACCTGCTGGACCTGGTCTCTCTCAAGGTCAGTCAGGGTGTCAATGGATATATGCTTTGTATCATCCCTATCTTTAATGTGTCTTGATCATCATTATCATTAATTAATTTATCATCCTTGTCATCATATGCGTTACTACTATTTTTATCACTTCATCACGTCATCATCATCATCATCATCATCATCATCATCATCATTATCATCATCATCGCAGTCTTCTTTATCTTTACCATGATCTTCATCATCATCACAACCACAACGTTTATCATAATAATTTCTGTCACCATCATGATTATCATTATTGTCATTTCTAATCATCAACATATCATAATAAATGATGATAATAATAATAATAATACAGATAATTTATACAACGCCATTCCCAAGGAACTCAGTGCATGGCGCTTTTACGATTAAAATCTGATTCAAGAAGTATAATGTTCTTTTTCTCCTCTTTTGACATCACCCTCTTGTCTGTGCAATGAGTTCATCCTCTTACCTCTTTTCTCTCTTTTAATCTTGTAAGAATTGTAATATAAAACTTTAAAATTTTGGTCCGCTTAATCACATATTCCTCTCTATTTTTATTTCAGGAGTCAGATTATCCAGTTGTTCTCATCGCTTCGTTTATAGAATATCCTACCCCCTTCATCCGTGAATTCTTCGAGCAACTGGCTGGTCTCAATTATCCTAAATCGAGAATTCAAATTTACATACACAATTCTGTAAGTTTTGTAATTAACTCATTTTTATTTGTTCAAGTTTTCATGGTTTTTGTTACTTGAAATTTTTAAAACTAATTCATATTTACACTCAGATAAATTTCTACCTATTCAAGTAATAGGTTTTACAAAAATAGTGATTTTTTATGTCATAACTTGTGCACGAGAAATGTTTGATAAAGAAAAAACCTTCGGATAAATGTAACAGTCAGTGTTACAGTCATTTTAGCATTGTAGTGATGTTCTGGATATTGACCTTTTCATGTCACCTGATTTTTTGCCTATTCATTAAGTGCGCATTATTTTGGGGTATTTTCAAAAACTGGAAAAGGTAAAAGCTTTGATATTAAAGGTGTGCAGATCATTAAAAAAAAATAGTGCTAGCACAAGAGCGTATCAGCCTGCACAACATGTGTGTGGCATGATGGGAAAAGGTTAATCAAGCCTTAAAAGTTACTGACTTGGTGTAGTCAAGTAAAGGGAATCTGTATTTCTCACTTATTGAATAATTCTCAAACAGGCATTTTATCTTAAAGCTGATTTTTGCTTAACTACATCTTTCTTCCTTGGACCTTCTTTCATAAATTTGTAGAAAAGTCTAATAAAAGGGGCATTTTGTACATGTTGAAGTTTTCAGTCAAGTCCCTGGAAGATTGGGTTGGGCAGTGTTAAGTGCAGTTCCTTGAATCTCCATATGAGGTTGTCGGAATGTCCCTAGATATAATTCTTGATCTGTCTGTGAATGTTCACCCCACATGCTCCAAAGGGGGACGAACTGGCCCAAAGTGGTAGAGGACAATCAGTCAAAAATTTATTTGTTTGATTTCGTCCCCTACCAGTTGGGTCGGTGTTGGAATAATGTAATCGGTGGAGACAGGATTTCTTGTCTCCCCGTCCTGTCTTGTATGTGTCAGCCAGTAAATTTGTCAGACGTTAGTCTTGGGTATCTTTTATGATATAGCCTAGCTTTGACCCTGACCTTGTTCTGTGGGTGTTACTGACAGGTGGCGCTGCACACTGCGGCCGTGGAGAAGTTTGTGTCGGAGCATGAGGCTGAGTATATGCGAGTTGTTGTCACAGCCCCGGAGAGGAGAGTCAGCGAGAGGGTCGCCAGAGACTGGACAGTGTGAGTTTCAACATCAGCCTTCACTTTTAATTACGCATATGACAAGACGATTTTAGTCCAACAAGTCAAGGGTTGTTTTTTACATAAATTCAGGTACAGGACAATTGTGAATCAGTGAGTAAAATATTCTGTAAAGTAAACAGAGTGAGTCTTGTGACAACATCCTGTCACAAGGGGGAGCAGTGTACATGTTGCCGAATAGGCATGATAACAATATGAAGCATTACAGTGTTATAGTTATATATCAACCAACATCCACACACATATGCAATCTATAATGTTAGAACCTTGTTTGTCTTTCTGTCTTTCCCTTGTTCAGTTTATTATCCTTATTACAGTTAAAATTTATTTTAAAATTTAAAAGACAAAAAAGTATTTTAACATTTCAAATATAATCCATAATGCATCAATAAAGATATTAATTTTTGTAAAATTATGACCTGTCTTCTACTGTTCTAGGAATCACATTTAGTGTATTTTTTTCCTTTTTTTTTTTGTTAAATCTTTATTTCATTTGTTCCCGTACCAGGGAAGAGTGTATTCGGACAAACTGTAACTACCTGCTGATGCTGGACTCCATTGTTCAAGTAACAAACCCGGATCTTCTCACCGGACTAATCAAGCAAAACAGGTTTGTACTGGAATAGATGTTGTATTTAGGGCAAGGCGTATGTAACTAGTACAAGAAAAGAAGGGGTCTCTGTGAAGAAAGAAAATAAAATGCAAGGGTATAGGAATTATTTTATAATGGTTTATGTTTCACCCGCACAGTCCAACACCAAGAATAGAAGGAGAGAAACCCCAAATGAAGTAGTCTACATGGACAGTATGGATTTTATCGGCAAGAATACATCAATATTAGCAAAGTTCCAGAAATAATTTAAAAAATTATCAGCTAAAGGTAAATACAGACAATACAAAAAACACACTGGTATTAAAAGGGAAGAAAATTGGAAAGAGGTTAAGAAAGTCTGATCTCTTATAGACGATCTAGATGTAAAACGGAGAAATAGGCTTGCTTGAATGGCACCAATGAACTTAATAATGGTTAAAAGGAAACAAATCTCAAACCATCAACTAAAATTAAACTATTAAAGTCTCATGATGCCCTAATGGCTTTACAACTGCGGGACATGGGCTCTTACCATAACAGAAAAAGAGAAGATGAATGCATTCCATCAGAAGTAACTCAAAAACATCCTAAACATCAGATGTCTTACTGAAATTCCAAAAAAGTCGCTCTATACAAAAACCACGAAAACCACTATCATTTAGTACGCATAGTGTATTCTAATTCATTTTCTCTTTATACTCTAGCTACAGATATTATTCTAATTCATTTTCTCTTTATACTCTAGCTACAGATATTATCAGTGGTTAAAATATTCTGTAATTTTACAGATTTTCAGCAACATATAAGTTGGCAGGTCAGAGTTCAGTAAAAGTATGTGAAGGGGTTGTGTCTTGTGATTGTATATGATTTTTTTTTTTCAAGCGTAAAATTTCAGTGATATAAAAAAAGATTGATCCAGTTGGCATCACCATAATATATGTTTTTCTGCATCCATTGCGTGTACCACAGATCTATCATCGCTCCCATGCTGAAGCGGCCAGGCAAACTATGGTCTAATTTCTGGGGAGCGCTCAACTTTGATGGATTCTACGCTCGCTCTGAGGACTACATGGACATTGCAGAGTACAATAAACTGTAAGAAAATGCTTTGAGCCTCCTTTATCATCCTTTTCTTTCTAGTAATTTTGGTGATTTGTTTTTCAACCCACAAAGCAGAAAGAGATAACAAGTTTGAATTTGAAATTCTCCCATGGTAAAAATGGAATTTTTAGCCAAATGTAAGACTTTATTTCATTCACATACTTGATGTAGAAAACATCTTCTAAGATCTTCTGTGATGAGAAGCAGGTAACTGGCTAGTGCAGTGGGCCCTTATTCCTCCTTATTCCTGCAAGTGTGAAACTTGTGAACAAGCTCTAAAAATATCAGCCAATGAAATTGTAGCATAGTTTTGAGGGTTCTCCAACTTCCAGTCACAATATGAAGGTTTTGTCAACTGATCAACTGATGATAGCCTGAATCTAAGAAAGGGAAGTGTTGAAGGAGGGGGGCAAATATCCCCCCCCCCCCCCTCTCCTCCTGTGGAGATCACTGATAATCTGGCTCTACTTACATATTTAATAGTGATCATCTGCAGGATTGGTTTCTCTCTTTCTGCCTACAAGCAGTCGAAGATAATCAAAAAGCCAATGAACTTGTTACCTAAAGTAAACAAATTAAATCAGTATCAGTGTAACACTGAGAGGATCATATAAGCAGATGAACAATACTGCTACACCTTCATTTTTCACACTCGGCCATCTGTGTCAGCAATAGCACCAACTCCCACTATTTCTACTTTAAAGTCGCTGTTCAATATAAATGTGGGATTATAACACACACAAAAAACTGTCCCCAAAACTTTTATCTGAAGCCGATTCCACTGTAGTTCTACTAGTTCTACTTTTATACTGCCAAAATAAAAATAAAAACCTGGGCAAAATATAGACCTTCATAGACAAACAACTGTTCAGGCCCCTTTAAAAGCCATTGTATGGGAATTTGTACTAAGTTCACTAAAATCCAATGGACACAGTAAGGTCATGCTCCGTAGAACAATGTTCACTAAGCTGGGCCCTTTATTTCCAAGGACCTCAGTTTGTAACTTTATTATTTGTCTCATAAAAAAGGGACAGAATATGATTTTTGTACACCAATGTTTTCATTTATGTCCCTTGGAGATTGACTTGGGCTGTGTTGACTATTCTCTTAGTTGCCTTAATGTGTTTATTTCAGCTATATTCTTTCAACCAGTTTATACGATTACTAAATGTTCATATGGTTTGAGATTTTAAGATTATTTTTATATACTTAGATTAGTGTTTTGTTCTAATATCTAATATTTGTTGTTTGTTGGGGTTTTTTTTCTGATTCAGGGGCCTTTGGAACGTTCCCCACTTGAGCAACGCACTGTTGATCCAAGGTCATCGCCTCCCGGCCCTTAAAGGTGCCCATAGCGCTTCTCTGACTGTCGACCCTGATATGTCGTTTTGTCAGGTGGCCAGGAAAAAGGTGGGTGCTTGCAGCTTGTTTGTTTGTTTTTTTGTATCAAGATAGGAGAAAAACAATGCTAGTTTTAGTAAGTAAATATAGGTATGATTTGTAAGGGGGATGTAAAAGAGGTTGAGAGAGACAGAGAGAGAGAGAGAGAGAGAGAGAGAGAGAGAGAGAGAGAGAGAGAGAGAGGAGGGGGGGGGGGGGGGGATAAGAAAAGAAGTTCTACTATCCAGTTAGTGAGTGTATGTAGCTATGTGTACAAGCAAGTATAAACAGGTTATGCCCTTCAACTGACCTCTCACGAGTCTCTGTTTGTGTTTTGTGAAAACCAGATGGTGTTCATGTACGTTGACAACCAAGTCTATTGGGGCCATCTTGTGAATGCCGAGTCTTTTGAGACAAACCATCTGAACAACGAGCTCTTCAACATTTTCCAGAACCCTCTGGTAAGACATAGTTCTTTGTTTGAGTTACAGGTTTCTAGTTATCCCTTGCTGACTGGGTGCTTAATCTTAAAATCAGTAAACATCTATTGTGTCACTTCATTGATGAGCATAAGAAGGATGTTTTAGAAATAAATGGAAACCATTGAAATGTTTATGGGAGTGTTTGTGGTTTGTGTTTACAGTGATATTAAAAATGATCATAATAGACAAGGGCACATCACAGGGTCTATAACTGTACAGCTGTACTCTCAACACTGGAGAATCTTGACTTTATTTATACTTTCTACTTTGAAGTTATATGCCATTTAACAATAGCAGAAGTAAAACAAACAAACAAAAAAAGATAAGTTCCCTCGTTTAAGCCAAGATTTTACACAAGCAGCTAAACAACTATAAACGAAATAATTTCATGATAAATGGAGTTTGAAACTTATGATGAGAAGTCAAGTAGTGTGTTTGCAGGACAGGGTACTGGTCATGAGAATACCTCATGGTTTAGGGCTGTGGCTTGGTGCTTAGAAGCAGCCCGAAAGAATTATTGAAAAGTTTGGCAACTTATACTAAAATTTAAAATTATTTTATTTATTGAGCAGTTTAATGTATCACATCCCCTTATATTTAGAGAGGTACAAAAAAGGCACATGGGTAATTAATTTTTAAAAAGAAAATATTTCATTTCTCTTTTTTTGCTGCGTTATTAAGTATAGTAGTGTGAGCAAAGGGGATGTTTGTTACTTTAGTATTAAAACTATTCCCTCATTTTCTATCAGGACTGGAAGAGGCGATACATCCACAAAGACTATGAAAAGTCACTGGAAGAAGGCGCTGTAATTGAACAGGTATGTTATTCACATTTTTGGCATGTTCTAAGAATCATTACATAGAATGATGTCCCTTGGATACTGTGCATACGATAAAAAAATTATTTTAAAGTGTCTTTTTGCTTAATTGTATATATGATTTTATTTTTTTATCATTTCTGTAGAATTGTTCCTAGCACTTTAAGTATTGAAGAGGCAACGTACAAGGGCTTAAAGTGAAAAAAAAAATAAGATTTTCAATCAAGCTTAGTCTGCTTTGGACTAATTAGCAGACTTTCAAAAATTCAAACCCTTACTCTGAAGTTACACTGCTTGTGGTTTGTTGTTGCATATTTAACTTTACGTTTGCTCTGTTTGATTTCTTGATTTGACAGCCATGTCAGGATGTGTATTGGTTCCCGATCGTCTCTGACACATTCTGTGACGAGTTTGTGGCTGAGTTTGAAAATTATGGACAGTGGTCTGGCGGAACAAACCACGTGAGTTGTGAAAAATGTCTGTAGCAAAGACAACACCTATTGGATTAGAATCTGTATTTATTCTTTGTCAGTCATCATGGGGTGGTATTGATATCCTCCCACCATGACAGAAATATATTTTTCAACACTTAAGCACATCTTATGCTATTTTCACCGCAAATTGTTATGAATCAGGTCTCCTATATGGAGCAGCGTGGACCTTGTCAAAGGCAGCAAGCAGGAATCAAGAAGCAAGACGGGGCATACACAGAACTGTTCAGGGTAGTTTAAGGTGTCGGAACAACATTCCAAAAAAAGCCCTGTATGAAAACTATCTAGCATCAAAACTAAAATAGAAGAAATTGAGAGGGCAATGTCGTAGAAACAAGAAAGAAATTTTACATGAACTGATCCTATGAGAACCATAATATGGAAAAAGAATTGTGGGTGGGCAACAAAGTACATAATTATAGTGAACAATAAAAATAGCCTGACTGTCTCTCTCTGTATAACAGTACTAACAACCTGTGGTGCATCTTTCCCCAGGACCCGCGCCTGGCCGGAGCCTACGAGAACGTGCCCACCGTGGACATCCACATGAACCAGGTCGGCCTGGAGCAGCAGTGGCTCAAGTTCCTCGAGGTCTACGTGCGCCCCCTGCAGGAGTCCGTCTTCACCGGAATCGGCCTGGAGCAGCAGTGGCTCAAGTTCCTCGAGGTCTACGTCCGCCCCCTGCAGGAGTCCGTCTTCACCGGATACTTCCATAATGTAGGGAGCTTTACCTCTCTCATGGCATGCTTATTGTTGTTGTTCTTGTTGTTGTTGTTTTTACTGTCTTCACCGGATACTTCCATAATGTAGGGAGCTTTACCTCATCCATGCATGCTTATTATTGTTGTTGTTGTTGTTGTTGTTGTTTTTACTGGAGGCTGTCCTCACCGGATACTTCCATAATGTAGGGAGCATTACCTCATCCATCGCATGCTTATTATTGTTGTTGTTTTTTTTTTTTTACTGGAGGCAGTCCTCACCGGATATTTCCATAATGTAGGGAGCATTACCTCATCCATGGCATGCTTATTGTTGTTGTTGTTGTTGTTTTTACTGGAGGCCGTCTTTACCGGATACTTCCATAATGTAGGGAGCATTACCTCACCCATGGCATGCTTATTATTGATGTTGTTGTTGTTGTTTTTACTGTCTTCACCGGATACTTCCATAATGTAGGGGGCATTACCTCATCCATGGCATGCTTATTATTGTTGTTGTTGTTGGTGTTGTTTTTACTGGAGTCCTCTTCACCGGATACTTCCATAATGTAGGGGGGATAACTTTCATTCAGAAATGATATGAATAGTAATAGGAATAGCCTTGGGGATTCATTAACACTGAAGATTTTTATGATTTGAAACAAAATGCTTGAGCATGTTCCAGTTATTATTGTTGCAGAATATCATCTTCACTGGATACTTTTATAATGTGAGAGGGATATTTTTCATTTAATTATAGTAGGAATAGCAATAACAAGAAAATAAATAACGATACCAAAACAACAAAAACTTTTTTATCTATCACTGTCTGTCTACTCTCAATTGAATTTTGTTGAGGTGCCCTCAGAGGCATGCTTAGCTTGGGGAATCCTTTATCACAAGTGGTTGCTCTGATTAGAGACTGTTTGGGGTGTGACCATTTGCCTGTGTTTTGCTCAATAATTCCAAATTCCAATTACACCCTAATTCTTCTAAATGTCATCTCCATTAGATTTTGTTATTTATACAACAGCAACTTGCATAAGAAAAATGCAAGTTGATTTTACTCTGTGGCTTGCCTTTTACTATTTTTTTTTTATTTTCAATGCAGCCTCCCCAGGCTATCATGAACTTCATTGTGCGATACAAACCGGAGGAACAGCCGTACCTGCGACCCCACCATGACGCGTCCACATACACAATCAACATCGCTCTCAACCGGCCTGGCATAGACTTTGAGGTAGGTCCGAAGGTGGACTCCGTGGGCTAGTCAATAGTCAATAATTTCTTGCAGTTTAATATAAAAGTAGCATTGCACCACACAGGCAGGATGCTCACAGTGTGAGGTCAGAGCGCCTAGACTTTTCAAAGTGTTCATACCTACACTGCCAGGCTTGACCACACACAGTGGAAGCCTGGACCCTATGTTGGCAAATTTTCTTTTTTTCTTTGCCCATTGATGATCCCGTATCCTAGCGAGCTTAAGAAGTGTCTTGGTTTTTTTTGTCGCAACATGAAAGAACTAAAAAAAATATGATACCAAAATCTATTTCAATATTTTTTTTTAGATTTTATACATTAAGTCCACACTTGGCTCAGTTCAATTTAGAATTGAGCTACTCCGGCCACACAGCATTGTGGTTCCCAATGAGCATGTTGCTTTCATTCCTGTTATACTGAATAAGATGATGGGAACCTATATATTGGTTCTGTTTTGCTCCACTGAAGCATCTAGACCTCACCTACACCATAAATTGGCAGATTTATTTTCCTTTTATGATAGATTTTTTTTTTTGCGCAATTAAAAATATAAAATATTGTCTTTTTATCGTAGTGTGAAGTTTGTTTGTGTTTTTAAGTGAGCATTACAATCATGACATGCAAAATCTGAAAAAAATAGTGAGATGTACAATCCGAATGCATTTCTTGTTTACTTTGTCTAGGGCGGCGGGTGCCGATTTGTGCGCTACAACTGCAGCATCACATCTCCGCGCAAGGGATGGATGTTCATGCACCCGGGCCGACTGACCCACTTCCATGAGGGGCTGCGGACAACCGCCGGAACTCGCTACATCATGATCTCCTTTGTGGATCCCTAATTAGTGAAACCACAGAGCAAGTGTGTGGGGTGGTCGTGAGCGGTTGAGTTGTGTGATGACCATTAAGCGTTATGGTATATTGTTACTGTTACCCTTGGATTGTGTGTAAATATAGTTTGCAAGATGCATTTTCTTCCATCTTGAACATTTTTCATCACAAAAGGGATATCACATAAAAATTTGATAAGAATCTTGAACTTTTTCTACTGTATTAATACTACAATCTTGAGAGTGAGCATGGAGGAAAAGAGGAATTTCACCCATTCAGAGCACACGTTAAAAGGAAAAAGAAAGAAACATACAGTTACTTTGGAAAAACATAGACATCAGACAATCATTACAAATGTTTTCTAAATTCCTACCAACCTGTCTTGTTTTTTTCTCAACCAATTTATTTTTACACATGAAAAAGTGAAATGTTTGAGATAGGATGCTCCCTTAAGATCTTACCTACACAACACATTTTTCAATGAACCTTGTAATTAATCTGTGAAGCAGTTTTGCTTTTCATGAATTAAGTGCCTTTCATTTTTCTAAGATTGTACTACTTGGTGCTATTTTCTGTACTTCTGTAGTGTTATTTTTGTAAGCAAAGATGTGTTATTTTACTGTCATGTTACCTGTTTTGACAAAAAGAAGGAATTATATTTGTATCCAAATTCAATGATGAACAACCTCCCAAAACAACAGTCATGGCTGATTAATGAATATTTCATTTGAAATATTCTTCACCTAATGTTTTTGTATTTTTTTTTCACATACAGATTTATTTTTAAGTGGTAATTGATACCCTACTTGAAGTTGTGAAATAGTGACGGATGAAATTGCCTGATCAGTGACATAAAGAAAACAGTGACACCTTTCTTTCTCATCCCTCCCACCTAACCAAAAGAAAATCTGCTTATAATTAAAGTTATTTTTGCCCTTTTGTAAGTCATAAAACTAATCATTGAGATGGGAATAAAGTCATACTACTTCCAAATCAAAGACATATAAGGATTATGTAGATTGGAACTCTGCAATTCTTTTTGTAGTAATTGCAAAATATGATGGCCTAAGATATATGTGTTTTAAACAATATTGAAAGCAAATAGTAGCAACTCTTTTTCTATTAAATTCATGTAATTCTTCGATCAAAGTAATTTATCAGTATTTTTGTGATAAACTTGTATGATAATGCTGGTTTATGTCCGATTTCCGTCCTATCAAAGTGACTGATGGGTTGATCAAACTATTGGTGCTAGAGAGTTCCATCTCTCAATTTTGTATTATATCATCATCAAACATCTTCCAAAGTTCCAATATTTAAAATGGAATTTTTTTTTTTAAATACTCATTTTTTTTTTTTTTTTTTTTACGCATATTCATACAATGGGAGTGTGAATCATGAAAATTGTTACATCAATATTTCTCTTTTATTATAATGATGTATTTACAAAAAGGTTTGTGGGATACAAAGCTCTGTATTATTTTATATTAACAAAAACGTGCTTCCTTCTTTGAAAAAGTTTATAAATACATACTGCAACTTTTATTGCATGTTTTTACATTTACCTTTGTATATAAAACATTTTATCTCTTTAAAAAAGTGATTTTTTTTTTAAGTGTATCGGGCTTAGCAATTAAAACTGCATGTCAGTGAATTTTAAATAAAAATTTCTATGTTTAACTCATGGCAAAATTTAACAGTTCCTTTTCTAAATGCCGTGGTCACTTTAAAGGTCCATGGTTTTTAAACATTGATCTAAGATCTAAATGTGTCTCTGGTCTATGTTTCTCCGTCGTTCAATTTTTTTTTTTTTAGATATGTGTTTTTGAGTTGAAGGTATTTCCTATTTTGAGATGCAACGTAAAAGAGGCTGTTTTTCTTAGTACCTGTCTGTTTGTAAGGATACAAGTTTTCTTAAGTATTGTAAAAATTCAAAATCTACATCGTTTGCTTTAGTTTGGTTTAAGCCTCTTGATTCCCTGTGGAACATAGGGCCACAGCAATTACCCTCCACCACACTCGGATCTGGCTGGCACTCTTCAGCTCGACACATGTACTACCAGCAGCTTTTATCTCGGCATCGTGCTTCCCCACCAAGCTGCTCCGAACGTCAACCTGCAAAAACTATGTAAAATAAATAAAAAATAAGTTTGAGCGTCAATTGATGGTAAGAGGAAGTAAACTTTTCTTTTTTATCCACCCGTTTCCTGGGCCTTTTACACATAATCTAAATGAATTAAACATTTAGAAAAAAGATTTTTATATTTTTATTCTTGTTTTTTTTTCCTTTTGCGTGTGTATGTGTGTATGCATCATTAAATATGCATCAAGTTACGAGCATGATTCTTTTATGTGTCAAATTTCGAGCATGATTGTTTTAATCTTTTATGTGTGAAATTTCGAGCATGATTGTTTTATGTACTATCAAGTTACAGCTGTTGAAGAATTTGATCTGCTCTAGTATTTTTTTTTACTTCTCATGTACTTACTTGAATAAACCTGACATTTCAACAAAGAAGTGTGTGTTTGAGATCTTCATCTGCTTGATTTACTTCTGTATGCAGCTAGATATATGTGTATATGTGTATTGTTATGATATCAAAATAACAAAATGCAGAAGTACAGATGATGTATTATAAAACCAAAGTTTTTATTATCTTCGTATCTAGTAAGAAACTCAATATTTTACCAACCAACACACTAAGATTCTAGTCTTAAAGTTCAATATACATATACCTGTACATGTACTACATCGCTCAAAAGTGCTTGAGAGCAGGCACTTAGCTGCTCTTAAAATGTTAGCAGTATTGTGAAGACAGAATTATTTGATCGGGTCTTGAACTTAGAAATGGATTTGTCTCAATTTCCAAAACGTGTGCATTTACTCCAGTCTCGACTTGTTCCAACAATAAGCTGCTCCCCACACACTTCAATCCTTTGGTTTCGGTGGAGTATATATAATACTATTATAGACTGAATAAAAGTTCTAAAAGAGTGATGCTCCCCACACACGTCTATCCTTTGGTTTGCGGTGGAATGTAGATAATGCTAGTATAGACTGAATACAAGTTCTAAAAGAGTGATTTGATGACAATTATAAGTTATTATTCGGAGAAGAGCAACTACCCTAATGTAATGTTTTCTTTCTATAAAATAAATAACCAATGCGGGAACTAACGGCTCCGTAAGAAAAAAAATATCAACAGTTCCAAAAGAAAGGGATGGTCTTTAGACGACCAAGTGGGAAATGGCTTGGGACACTTTATGGTCGCATCTCAGAGTCTGTCCTCTTCTCCGCATAGAACTTTTCGAAAAACAATGAAAAAAAAAGGAAAGTGTCACACGAACAAGCCCAAGATCCCCACCCTGTTGGTAACTTTGTATGAGCATCATCACATAAATGGACTTAGATCATCTCGGCTAATTTCCAGTACGAGGAAGAGAGGGTCAGGAGAAAAACTAAAAAAAAAAACAACTATTATGGATTTGAAGCAAGGGGGTGGGTCATTTTTGCAGTTGTTATTTTTGTTGTTTTGGGAGTTTTGTTGTTTTTGTTGTTTTGTTTTTGTTTTGTTTTTTTTAGGTTTCTCTCCAAATCTGTGGAGTCTGGTCGTAAGAGTGGTGACTCATTCGAGCGGTAAAAAAAAGTTGTGGAACAGGAATGAGTGGCTTCGTAACTCAAGTGACTCTTTGAACAATAAAAACTAATATTGGTTTTATGTTTATATTTTCGCAATCGAGGTCATGAATCTACAATATTCTTTTTCGCAATTTCTCTCAAACTAGTTATATACAATGTAGTAGCATTGGTTTACTATCTAAAAAATATCGTGAAATATTAACAATCAACATACGCGGCTACGTGTACATAACTCAATATGAAAATAATCTGAAGTAGTGGGGATCAAAGGAGTCACGGTTACCTGCGGTAGCACTGTGGTTTTCGCCACGGCAGGTATGAGGTTCAAGCAGGCGCGTTTTTCCCTACTGGTTAAGTCGATATCAGTACAATGGTACATGTACCGACCAAGATGGGTTTCCGACTCAGGAGTCGAGTCGCCGTTTAGGACCTTTCTTGAAACTGAAGAGACGTTACACAAGAGAGCTCTGACTTCTCCGACCAAGTGGGAATCGCATAGCCAAACTCTCTCATTTCTATGACAAGTTAATACATTTGTAGCAGTCACCATGCAAGGTTCCCTCTTTCTCAACGTTGTTTGAAATGGATTGCACAGTTTGAAACCCTTTATTAACCCGCCACACCACCGTATTTCCTTATCAAACACACAAATACCGACACACACACACACACACACACACACACACACAGAGTTTGTGAGAAACCAACAGACCTAAGAAAAAGCTAGTGGTACAAAAACTACAACGTAGATTTATACATCTAGGAGAAATGGGTTCAGTAGCACAGTTACTTCCCAACACACCTGTCTCTGTGGACAGAAGATGCGTCTAATCGTTTTCGATTAACTGTAAGCCTAATCTCCTTCGTCATCAGATACATTCGCCCATTCATATATTAATCCGTGTTTATTTCCCATTGCCTGGCACAAACAATGGAGCGAGAATGGTCGTGGTAACGGCAACTTCTGTAATCGCAACATTTCGTTTAACAGGCCTTAGGAGAGAGAAAATTTACGTTTATTTTATTTTACTAACGATTTGTCTAATTTTAAAGATCTCAAGTTTCTTTTTTACATTAATTTCGTATGTAGATTCAAATCCCCCCCTCCCCCAACTACTGTTCCTGTAAATAGTTTATATGACAAGATTAACTCAACTTTGGAGGGAAAAAAGCGAGACAACGTGCCTTGTCGAATTTCAGGAGCGATCGAAAAAGTCTTCTCGCTGTAATTTTAGTGGATATCTCTATACTAAGCTGAGCCACTTGCATTTATGCCAGTTTCCATAACGTGGCTCGACACCCACTGTCCTCAATTGTGTCCCAAGACCGAGGATGCGGTGCGTGTATCCTCTCGCTCTGTAAGTTTCTTACTCTGGCGTTCTATCGGTGGTGTGTTCGCATGCCCACAGTCTCAGCTTTTTCTTTATGGCAGAGATTTGAACACAGTTGTACTGTTTGCTATCTTTCCATATAGGCCTGAGGACTTTTGCAGATTTAGTCGTGAGTAGATATCCAGGTTTTAGTAATTTTCAAACATGTTTAAAACTCAAAAGTTTAAAGTTCTTCTGCAAGTGACATCTCTAGCGTTTGTGCTAGGTGTGGTTCTGAACTTGTTCCTCTACAACTCCAGCGTGTCCTCTAACATCCGGAAGACGTTGTCCCGCGACGGAAGTGGCAGCCTCTCCAGGCTGATATCCGATGGAGACGATGCGCAGCGGAGATTCCCCAAAGCTTTAATTATAGGTTTCTCCAAGTGCGGCACGACCGCCCTGAGAGCGTTTATCTCCCTTCACCCCGACATCGTGTCGCCTCTGGAGGAAGTCCGCTTCTTCACGCTCAACTACACCAAAGGCATGGAGTGGTACCGACTCAAGATGCCTCCTTCCACGAAGAGCCAAATTACCATCGAGAAAACCCCGTTCTACATCATGGACCGAGAAGCGCTGGAACGGATCCGAGAGTTCAACTCCACCATCAGACTGATCATCAGCGTGCGGGATCCGATCGCCCGGCTGCAGTCCCAGTACGCGCACACCTTCAGGAACGTTCTGGACCCGGATGATCGGCCGTCCTTCAAGGCCTGGTGCCAGGGCAACGCTAACAGCGATCACGTGGTGAGGTTTGTGGACTACGCGTCGCACATCAGCGCCGTGTACGATCTGTTCCACAAGTCGCAGGTTCTGGTGCTCAGCGAGGAGGCGCTAGAGATGGACCCCCTGTCCGTGATGAAGGAGGCGGAGGCGTTTCTGGGGCTCAGGGCTTCCTTCACCAAGTACGACTTTGTGTTTAACCAAGAGAAAGGGTTCTACTGCTTCAACATGAGCAGCCCCAACTACCCCAACATCATCAACTCGGTCAAGCTGAGCGAGAGCGGCTGCATCGGGGGCGGGAAGGGGCGAGAGCACCCGGAGGTGGACGAGGACTTCTTCCAGGAGCTCGTCAAGGCCATCCGCCCCCACAACGAGCATCTGTTCAGCCTGATCGGCAAGCGCTTCGACTGGGACAACTTCAAAGAGTCATGAAGAAAGTGCAGTTAACATGATAACCTAAAGACTTAATACATGTGTTATGTTTTTAAATCCAATTTGTGACTTGTAAGTACATATCTCGTGTTAGTGTGTTATACCTGATAAGCTTGCTCTTATGAATCCAACGCGTTTTGTTTTGACATTGACAGAAAAGGCATAATATTATTATTTTCATTATTATTGTTATATTATTATTATTATTATTATTATTATTATTATTATTATTATTATTATTATTATTA
>RQTK01000014.1:85189-188596 GCA_003991915.1 Elysia chlorotica
CTCTCTCTCTCTCTCTGTGTTTCTCTGTACTTTCCTTTCGTTCTATCTCTCTATGTCCCTCACTTTCCCCCCTGTCTCTGTCTGTCTCACTTCTCTTTCCGCATCCATCTTTTTTTTTCACTAGAATCGTATTGATACAGCACAATCTCCTGCAGCATGAATTAATCTAGTTGTAGTTTTCTATTTTTTTTTACACTCTACATGTACAAGTACAATTAATTGTTTATCTAACGTGATATAAGTGCACCTGAACTGATGACAAACGGGTTTCCCGTGCTGATAATTGTAATACACTGTACTAAAACTACTATTCTTTACGAGATAATAATAATTGTTCACCAGAGCTCTAGTATCTGGTAGTGTGTGGGGCGGAGATAACTAGATACTAGTCCATGACACTGGCGTGTTTAGGCTCCGCTTGGATGTTTGGGTAATATCTGATCTTGGGGTCCTTTCTGCTAGGGTTTGAAAGAAAGAAATCTGGCAACAAATTAAAAGATGAATGTGTCTGTGTCTGTATGGGTGTATACTATTGACACAAAATCACTGTGTATAATATATTATTGTGCATGGGTATGGTTTATGTTTGCAATTCATTTGGTGACTGCACTGATTTCCTACTAAATACTGATGTTATAAGCGGAAACGGTTTAGAATTGGTTGTTATACGTGAGTGGCAGACGGGCCGTGTGATTCTTCCGTGTGATTCTTGCGTGTTTTTTGTTGTTCTTGTTGTTCTTGTTGTTCTTGTTTTAAGGGGACGTTGTTGTTATTTTTTGTTTGCTTTTTATTGTTGTTGTTTTTTTAATTTTGAATGTGTTTTTAGTTATTCTACTACCACATTAGAAAGATGTTGTCAGAACTTACCTGAAGCCATACTTGTATTAACTCTGATAATTTTGAGCAAATAAAATTTCATGCGAAACCTTTCATAAATATCTCTCATGTTGTTCCATTACGATGTTATCTTGGAAAAAGTGTTTAATCTTTTGAAGTATAAAGTTATCCATGATGCACAACTAACCTTCTCAAGTACAAGATAGTTTTAAGTCAATAGGAAGTTCCATTGTACGCCACACAATGATCGAGAAAAAATATCATGCCGAGTTCAACTTAAATCATTTTTATTATGTATAAAAAAAAATTACGTAATATCAAACTTTTAAAAAATTCAACAAGAGCTTTTAATCTGAATCTACAATTCGTTCTGCACATTTACTGGCCCAGTACTGTTGTATACTGTAAGGCAATAAGAAGGTAATGGTGACCGCTGCCGATTACTAGGCTCCTCATCTGAACACTGGTACATTTACTTAGGTTAAAGTACTTTACAACATGCCACACTGCAGCTGGTTAGATGGTTTTATAACGCCAAAGGTCCACTAGACTATATTGCGGACAGGCCACAAGACTAACGTCAAATTATTATACCTGGTGCCACACAGAGACAACGCGAGGGTAACAGGACTCCTGTCCCAACCGGTCTCAATATAGTCTACTGACACGACCCATCCGGTCACAATATAGTCTACAGACACCGACCCATCCATTCACAATATAGTCTACAGACACCGACCCATCCATTCACAATATAGTCTACAGACACCGACCCATCCATTCACAATATAGTCTACAGACACCGACCCATCCATTCACAATATAGTCTACAGACACCGACCCATCCATTCACAATATAGTCTACAGACACCGACCCATCCATTCACAATATAGTCTACAGACACCGACCCATCCATTCACAATATAGTCTACAGACACCGACCCATCCATTCACATTACAGTCTACAGACACCGACCCATCCATTCACAATATAGTCTACAGACACCGACCGTCTGCTTACACCGACACATGCGGTCACATTACAGTCTATTGACACCGACACATGCAGTCACAATGCAGTCCACTGAAACCGACCCAGCCGGTCACAATATAGTCTACTGACACTGTTGTTTTTTTATATTAGATATAATTATCCTGATCCCAGTTCCCTAAGTTACATCGTGGTGATCGACTATTAGTCTGTTTTATTTTTCCTACGCCATTTAAGAAAGAAAATCTTTATCGGGATGTTCATCTACTTTTGGCTATGGTGACTGCAACGCCTAGTTAGCCGCAAAATTGTAGAGTATGTGCAAAATTAATTATTACATATTTTCAGTGGATGAAGATTGACGGACGGTATGGGCAATTTCAAAGTTTCAAACTATTAGTCATAACCATTTAAAGAGTTATATTTACAATCACAGGAACACTCCGATTACTATCTAAAGATTTCACATGAGGCGCTTGCCCTCAGTATCTCCTGGTGTCACAGTTAGAGCACATTGGAGCGGATAATAATGCCATTTACGTTTGAAACGTTTGGACTTCTATTTGACGCATGTAAACCTACGCAGGCAACACAATAGACAAGTCTTTACTTGGACTAAATCATTTTGCAGAGTCCCTGTTGTTTTTGTGTGTGTTTTTTAACCGAAGTCGGACACCACGTATTATATAATCTGTGGTGTTGAATGCGTAAGACGTTGCTCAACTTACGACACAATGAGTCTCGGTGGCTTACAACTGATCGTAAGCCTTGTTGTCCGCATATCCTCAGAGGAGTCGTAAGCTTACCAAAACGTTGTACTTACAACCCGATATATCATTATGAAAGCACAAGTTGTCTACATGATTATCATATGTAAAGAATATTCCCTGAAGGCCCACTGGTTATAAATCGTTTTTAAAAATGTTCAAAATCATAATTAGTATCAAGGAACTAAAAAATAAAAATAATTTGAAAATGGAAGCTGAATTTTCAACTCCTATTACTCTGAGGGTATTCCAAAGCCATGTAAAGGTTAACATAATCATTATAAAGTTGTTTACAAATTTGAATGACCAAAGTTAATTTAAAATAAAAGTACAAGACAGCATCTTTTCTTCTTTCAAAATTGCTAAGAAACATGTCACACTTTGTGAAGAAAATGGATTATTCGTTGTTTGTCGGCATTACGTACATTGTGAGACGTTAGTTTTGGGACCCGTCGCCGTAAAGGATCCTTTTTGTGAACCTTGGAGAAGTAAAAACTAGGGGAAAGCTTCTCACCTACAAAGGAACCTTCTAAAAAAGCTCGGGCCGCTTTAAATAACGCAGGCTAATCTTCCTACGATGGTTTACAGTCTTTTTCTTAAGCTTGGCTTTACATGTTACAATGCTCCTTGTTGTTCTTAATCCGGTTAATAATAATTATAACTTCCGTTGAAATTGTGCTACAATGTACTTCTGTTCGCAATGAAATTTCCTCTGTGGCCACAAAATTCTTTTAGATAGACTGTTGTACGCCTATTGTTTCACTGGAACTGTTCTGAAGTGGTTCGGTTCATACCTTAGTGATCGCACATAGGCTGTTTTTTTTTAAATGGTAAAACATCTGCTTGTTTTGACTTGAAATTTGGTGTGTGCCAGGGCTCTGTGCCGGGTCCAATACTTATCACATCATACACAAAACCTCTCAGTTTATTTATAATTAAGCGAATATGATTTAGAGCGTCACAATTATGCGGATGATACCCAGCTTTATCAATCAGTTTCACCATCATAGTTCCCTGGGCTTGTAGTAAAATTTGAAGTTTGTATTAAGGAAGTAGAAAACTGGGTGACTGCAAACAAACTTCAGCTAAACAGTGACAAAACAGAGTATTTACTAGAATAAAATGTAATCTTATAAATGTTGGACATGATGTAGCTGATTTTATAAAACAGGCTAAAAATCTTGTGATTGTAGATCCTCATCTAACAATAGGACCACATATAAGCCACTTTTGTAAGTTTATCTATCTTACGGAGAATAAGTGCAATGACAAAATATACGGATGAAACATAAAAAAAGACATTTGCTTCATGATCAGCCTTTATTCTTTCAGGGTTGGACTACTGTAACATTTTACATTTGAATTTATCTAACGAGAGTCTGGACAGGTTATAAAGATGCCAAAATAGTACTGCTAGAATAATAGGAAAAAGAAAGCGGGACCATGTAACACCTCTCCTCAAGTATCTACTTTGGTTGCTAGTAAAATTACTCATTGAGTATAAGACACCCACTCTGTTACAGATGTGTTAACAAAACTGCCCCGTCATATTTGTTAAATCTCATCTCTCCCTACTAACCATCACGGTCCCTTCGCTCGAGCGAAAAAAAAACAACTTCTTCATGTAAAAAAATCTAAAACTGAGGAGTATGGTGAAAGAGTTTTCAGTGCAACTGCACCTAAATTATGGAATAGTACACCCCAATAGTTGAGAGACACTGACTCAGAAGCGACGTTTAAAAAGCTGTGAAAAACGCATTTGTTCGATCGCCTAGCTTAATAATTGTGTATCCAAATCATGTTCTTTTAGGAATGGAAGATTTTTTTTTTAATAATAAGACATGTATCACTATACAGTTATGTTCTAGTTTACTATGTCATATTCTTTTTAAGTGGGATTTCAATTTGTAAAAGCGCCACGATGTGAGCTCATTGGATATGGCGCTCTATCAATAAACGGTATTATTAAACTGCATTAATGTCAAGCTGTGACGCCATTTGTCAGTTTAAGCAGCAAAATTAAAACAAATAAATAAATACATTGTAACATGTTGAAAAAATAAGAGATGGCTCTCAGAAAACCCAAACGCTGTGTAAAGAAGCCGCTGTGGAAGATGGTGGCTAAGGGAAGTATATGGGTGGGCGTTGAGAGATTGTCTGAGAGAGGCAGACAGAGATTGAGACAGAGATACAGAGAGGGAGAGGTAGACAGTCCGGCAAACAGATAGACAGGCAGACAGACAGACAGACAGACAGAGGCAGTCACATACAGGGGGGAGGGGTGGAGAGAGAGAAAGAAAGAGATAGAGAGAGAGATGTATAGAGACACCGTGAGAATGGGACAAACGGGCGGATAGACAGGTTAACAGACAGAGGAGAGGGGTATGTATGATATAAAGAGAGAGAGGGCGAGAGAGA
Organism: Elysia chlorotica; assembly: GCA_003991915.1. Lineage (NCBI taxonomy): Eukaryota > Metazoa > Mollusca > Gastropoda > Plakobranchidae > Elysia > Elysia chlorotica. Next base: position 90,204 of record RQTK01000014.1, read on the forward strand.
GAGAGAGAGAGAGAGAGAAGATTTTATTTTTTTCTGGGAGGAGTGGGGTTATTAATTAATCGAATAACACAGCGCAACATATTTAAAAAGAAAATAAGTACAAAAGGTATTTCTTTTTCCTGCGTTTCCCATCAACATGCATTCTCTTTGGTGATCTAAATGGGTGCAATACAACAACAAAATATGCAACGCTACGCTTTTTCTTTGAGACTTAATAACAGGGACTGTTGTTGTGACGGCTAGTTTTGAGGATTTCTCCAGTCTTCACTTCAACACTGATCAGGAATGAGGAGACCCACACTGTACAATACAGGCTTTGCAGTCAACACAGTGATAACGGATGACCCAATTACGTTCTTTAGCCATGGGTTTTCCCATCGCCCATTGGCTGAGTGAGTTTCGAAATGAGCTCTGATTTGACGCCAGTGCAGATTCCCTTACCTATCGTCTTCGATTTATCTTTGGGCCCCATTATCGCAAGGCCTCTAGAGTGGTCTATGAGACAGCAGTCCTCTGTGTGGCCTCGCGTAGACTTTTCAGAGGTTACCATTGGGACCTGTTCGCGATATAGCCTAGTTGTTAACGACGGACATTAAGAAACCAACAAAAGACAATAACTTTATTATAAAAGTTTAAGAGTTAACGTTCCTGTCCCGTGCGTTAATTCTAGACCTACTGATATTGTTTGAAATAGAAAGTCATTATCAAAATCAATTATTTACCAACAGTAGTGTTTGTATCACGAAAGAAAGAAGAGATCTGGTTATTCACAAATTGAACTGCTTACGTCGGATAAATTGATTTTCCACGTTTGCATCACAACGTACAAGTTTGAAAGGAGCTTTGCAGTAATTCCCGCGCGTACAGTTATCGTTATTGGATTTCGGATTAGCCCGTTGCCTCACACCTGCCATCTTTGTGTAACTCTAACTGCGGCGTCTCCTATCTTATGGAGGCGTTTCTTTTTTCGATGTGGATGGTCGGATACAGCAGACCGAAGAGTGCTCCAATGATATACCATTACTAGCGATGTCAGAATAAGCTCGTTCTTGACTGAAGTCTAGGACTGACACCCTAGATACTTTATACTTTGTGTATATAGGAAATATTACGTAGGTATTTATTTCGTGACACACATAGATTTCGTTCTTTTTTCTCAGTCTAACACTTGTGTTTGGAGCTTCGCTAGATAAACACTCAGACAGAAAATCCCAACATGGTCAAAAGCACGACACTTCAGATCTTCCTGGTTGTTGCGATTGTGTCTTTCTTTGGGTTGCTAGTTATTCACCGGTCGCTCAACATTGGCGCCTTTTCCAAGGCCGGAAAGTTTATACGCAAGTCGGTGCTAGCAGATCAGGCGCAAGAAGAGGAAGTGCCTGACAGCGCCGGAGTGCCTGATGATGACAGTGAGTCTGATGAGGACAGTGAGCTTGATGGTGACACTGAGTTTGAAGTTGGCGGGAATTTCCGACCAGGCAGCGATGACCCCGCGGAAGACACCTGGTCCAACGTACGCCAGCGGCTTCCCAAGGCGCTCATCATCGGCTTCTCCAAGTGCGGAACTACAGCCTTGAGGACTTTCCTCACCCTCCATCCAAACATCGTGTCGCCCATAGAAGAGGTACGCTACTTTAACTTTAATTACACTAAAGGTCTAGACTGGTACAGAAGGCAGATGCCGCCATCCACAGAAGATCAAATAACTCTCGAGAAAACGCCGTCTTACATCATGAGCCCGATAGTCCTGAAGCGGATCTACCTGTTTGACTCCAGGGTGAAGCTTATCATCATCATCCGCGACCCGATCGTCCGCCTCCAGTCTCAGTACGCGCACTCGTTCAGGAACGTTCCGGAGGGCGCGCGCAAACCGGACTTCAAGATCTGGGTCAAAGGCGACTCCAGTGAAAACCGCATCACTCACTTCGTTGGCTACACGAAATACATCCGCCAGGTTTATGACCAGTTTCCCAAAGATCAGATCCTTGTGTTGGCTGAGGAGGACTTTGAGCAGAACCCGCTCTCTGTGATGAAAGAGGTGGAGGAATTCCTAGGCCTAGAGCCAGCCTTCTCCAAAGAAATGTTCTACTTCAACAAAGAGAAGGGCTTCTACTGCTTCAACAGAGAGCACGAGTTTTTCCCGACCGTCTTGAAGATGGTCAAAGTGAACAGCAGGACTGGTTGCCTCGGGGAGGATAAAGGGAGGGACCACCCGGACATTGATGAAGATTTCCATAAGGAACTTGTCCAGTTCATCCGTCCACACAACGAACAATTATTCCGCTTGATCGGGAAGAGAATAGTGTGGGAGAACTTTGAGTGACAGTGCTGTATCGCATTTTCGATATGAAGGATTTAGAGTTATGGTATCAGTGACAGTTTAATCAATATTTGTTCAAATGTTATGACAAACTTTTATCTTGGGATCTTTAGAGGATCTCTGATGAAAATTAGGTTTGAAAGTAAGTTAGACCACAAACAATTTGGCTTTGTTTATTTATTTATTTTTTTTATTTAAAACTCAAAATATTTCTTCTTTAATAGTTAATACATTTTTTGTCTGTAATAACACTGATTTAGATCGTAATGCTGAGTTATCTGATTTTACTCTGGCGTATTACTGAAAACCCGCTTGGCATTGGTGCCTTAGTTTTTTGGAGGAATATTGATCGTAGCCATATTAGCTACTGATACAGAATCCCTGCGCAGGCTGAGTTTTATCTTCATGCGGCGGTTCCATCTCCAATTGAGATCCTTAAGTCTTGTTGTAGACTCTTCATTTCAAACTTAGAGGCTCAGGGTTCGAATCTCGGTGTTGCCAAACGTTGCTATGAAAAGTGTGGTATCTGAGTTCTAGAGATATGGATTTTCCACATGTCGCACTTGTTCAGTTCTTTTCAGTAACGTGTAAAATCCGTTGTATATTTTGAAACTCACAGAGTCATAATACTATGAATGTGCGTTGTACATCTATATCTTTTTTTCTGAGAAGTTCGACGGCTGGATTTGTTGATATTTCATTGTTGTATGATTTCTAAGACTACTGTTCAAGGGTTTTTAGTGGACATTATTCCATGTGTAATACTTCTATGTATTATCAAATGCAAAATAACATTCATACGAACGTCTGCTGCAAAAACATGTGACAAGACGCAGTTGTCTTTGTTACCGTTCGTCCTTTTCACTCATTCTCTTTCCTTGAAACGCAATCTAAACAGTCCCAAAAGGTGTACGTTTTATGGTTGTTTGTTGCTTTGCAGTCTTTTCGTTGTTGTTGTTGTCGTTGTTGTTGTTGATATTTCTGTTCTTCTTCTTCTTCTTCTTCTTCTTCTTCTTCTTCTTCTTCTTGTTGTTGTTGTTGTTGTTGTTGTTGTTGTTGTTGTTGTTGTTGTTGTTGTTGTTGTTGTTGTTGTTGTTGTTGTTGTTGTTGTTGTTGTTGTTGTTGTTGTTGTTGTTGTTGTTGTTGTTGTTGTTGTTGTTGTTTTTTCTTCTTCTTCTTCTTCTTCTTCTTCTTCTTCTTCTTCTTCTTCTTCTTCTTCTTCTTCTTCTTCTTCTTCTTCTTCTTCTTCTTCTTCTTCTTCTTCTTCTTTTTTTTTTTTTTTTTTGTTGTTTTTTTCAATCCATGGACATTTTGCATCCCAAAAAGGAATTCCACTCCTCCATGTGTCTTCCTAAAATTGTGTCTATGAAAAAGTGCCGGTGCTTATTTTTACCTAGAACACTCGGAAAGGATGATAATACCCGGAAGGCAGCCGGAAGAACCCGATAAGATTGGAAAAGACATCCGAAAGACCCATGAAGACCCGAAAAGACATACCAGTACCTGATTTATTTATTCATTGTTTGTTTGTTTATTTATTGCTTGTTTATTTGTCACAAACAGATCAATGATAATATAGACTACACAGCCGAGCAAACACCATAGGTGTACTGGGAACCGTGGACACGATATGGTCTTTTCTGTATAAATAAGTGCCCAAAAGTGTTATGAAATTTTCATCACAATTGTAAGTCGCGGATCTTTTTTGTTACTGAACAGGCAAATAGATTGTGTCTTGCTTTGTAATGCTTTTTGGTTATCTGAAAGATAATTTAAATATGTATTTTTCTAAGTAGATAATAATTCCCACAATGTTAAAATAATTTAGCATTATTTTTGACGCGTTTGAAATTCTCTAATCATGGAGTTAATTACGATCCATGTGTGTGTGTTGTGGGTTGTTTATGTTCTATTTAGTTCTTATTTTTTCTGTAATTGTAAATCAAAGACATAAAATAGCATGAGCATAGTATGACACCATTTCCTTGGTTTTTCGTGTTTTTTCATAACAGCTTTTGGATAGGAAGGACGACGTGTAAGAGCAAGTATTTCTGTGTACATAAAGATATTCTCGTTGAAAGATTTCTTTTGCTTCGGTGTGCCAGTTTTGGTGAGATGGGCTTTTGCTTGATTGTGATTCTTTTCATCTTATTATGCATGTGATGCATTGATTGGTTGGTGATAGTTAAGCGCAAAACAGCAACTTACAAACAAACAAAACAAAAACCTACACAACTCCATGAGGCTTGAAATTGGGACAGTGGTGAACTTTTCATAATGACTAAAATCCAAATTGTCTTTTGTCATTGTTCAATCATTACAGAAGATTTGTTCAAATCATGCCGGTTTTTTTGGGTTTTTTTTATTGTAGATAACATTGCAACCCCTCCCCGGGCACACACACTTTCCCATCCCTGCCTTTTTCTTCAATTCTATCAACTTGAAGAATGATCTTTTCTGATGCAAATGGTATGGATATTAACAGTTTTTTTTAAGGTTGAACAGATGCAGAGTCGGTATGGTTGTTTTATGTTTTATGTGTTCGAAGAGAGTTAGTTCCTCCAAAAGTTAGAAAATAATCTTTATCTGAGATTTTAAATATTTGAATAAATGCAGAACAATACTCATACATTTACGATCTTTTTGTTTTGGTTCTTTTTTATTGCCAGTTTCCAATAAACAATTTTCTTAAGATTCACGCTAACTGTTCTCATTTGCTCACAGTGGTTATCAGGCATAAACGTTTTCATTACAATTTGAACACTATTTTCTAAGGAGGCTACATGCTTTCTAAAACTTCATAAGAACATAAATACTCTGGTGGAAGTGCTACTTAAGCTTCAGTCTCCATGTTGAAAATGACGTTAAAATTTAATCAATCTTTTTATAGGTTTTACGTCTCCTATGCTTTCCGAAGCTATACGGAAATGCGAAATAGCGTGTTTATTCTAACATGGGCTGCCCTGATGGTCTGTTCTAAGCACTACAAACTGAGCCATCTGGCGCTCCGAGGTGGCGCTACTGTAGAAGCGACAGAGGGCAGTTCCTGGTCTGTACACAACATAGGCCTAGGCAGGGAGCGCCACCTAGCTCAGTCTGTATTGCTTTAGACTTGCGAGCAGGGGTCTGCGGTTCGAGTGTCAGTTGGCACCTTCCCTTCGCCTTGGTTTTTAAAACTTCAGAAAAGGTTATAGTGGAAAATACAAATCAAAGGTTTCCACACAGCGAACTTCTGGTTTCTCCTTTACCTCCCTTTGAGGAGTTATCTATCTTGGTATTTTCATACTAAGGATTTCGTAATACCAACTCGATAGAAAACAGAGCATGGCCATACCGCGTGTAGCAGGTATCCCAAGCTGATGTAATGTGTGTGACAAGTAAATAAGTATTTTTAAAAGAAGGATGCACAAAATTAGCGTTCCACTAAAAACATATGTGCGCTCTGTAGGCTATTAAATCGGATATAGTTATGCGTGATAATTGTAATTATAAGACAGAGAACACAGCAGAAGACAAGATTGTGTTGAGAAATGTATGGACAGATAGGAAAGAAAGGTGAAAAAGACAAGAAAATAATTATAGGACAAGATGTTGAAAATAAGAGGGCGTGGGAGGCTAAGACAAGAAAGAAGAGAGAAAAATACAATATACAATGCAACTTCAGAGCGAATGTAAACCTTATTTATGAAACGGCAGGTAGGGCAAATAAAGAGAGATCAACAAAAAGGATAGGATTGTTCAAAAGAGGAAAAAAAAATAACTGCCCCATCGATTCTATCCTGCACTCCTTTTCCTTTTCCTTTTTTTTTTAAATTCCGATTCACTTGCAGCCTAAGAAATATATGTTAGTATCATCCTCCCGAAAATCAATCCACGACCTCAATGAGAACAATGGCGGCGCGGATTGCCTGTGGGGTAACCCGGTTACGGAAACCGATTAAAGATCGGTTTTATGTGCTCTTAATCCTCTAGAGAGGTGTCTCGGATTTTATCTCGCGGACTTTCATCATGTAGATCTATAGGGAGATTCACAAAGCATTCACTAAACATTACGCGAATGTGTGGGTCAGAGATTAAATAAACGACGTGAACAGTAAAGAGAATGATTGCTCCAGTAACACGGATGTACCTGTCTCATTTTCAACACGCTTACATATGGGGATTTGCAACGTCATCACACTTGCAGTCGTGGCAGGCAACGCATGCATGCCGATCGCATCTTTAGGAAACAAATTTACACGCCACTCTGAAACATCAAGCACACCACGCACCAATAAAATGAAACTAGTTTTTATCCAAAAAAAGAAAGAAAGAAAGAAAGTTGAAATAAAAGCTATAGTCGCTATGTTATCCATGAGCTGAAGCGTGTGCGTAAGTGTCTAAACAAAGCAGCAAGGCAGACCGAGCCCATTTCATTCAACCCTGGTCAACAATTTTGAACTGTAAGCCTTAATCAAGCTCGTCTAAAATTAAAATCATGGTCTTGCCTATATTGCCAAGGGTTGATAGACAGACAATCCATTTTTAAAGGAAAGAAGAACGCCTAAATCGCGGATCGTACGTATCTTAATTACTGTGCAAAAGATTGCAAACTCTTTCTTCGTCTTCCTTCAGTGGTTTGGTTTTTTGTTTCTTAACGTCCATTTCCAGCAACTGGACCTAATTGCGGAGGTTTCTCAATAATTATGTCTGACAATTTTACGTGATGTCAAATAGAAATTACAGGGCCAGGCCGTCTCTCTCTCTCTCTCTCTCTCTCTCTCTCTCTCTCTCTCTCTCTCTCTCTCTCTCTCTCTCTCTGTCGCTAACATTGGACCCTATTATTGACAGTCTTATATAAACCCAACCAATAGGGGACACGGCGACCTATTCAGGGATTGAACAGGGGACCTCCTTGTTTGAAGTCGCGTGCTCTACTGATAAACCATGTCGTCTCGTTCAGTGCAGCTACACAGCCGTATCCAAACGGCATACTTGATTAATAATTATTTACCCTTTCGTGCAGTTTGCAGTCGCCGTCGAGCAATCGTGGTCCCAGTTTCCAATGAAAGTCCCAACTAACTGTTGAACATGTCTAGTTTGCAGATTTACCCACAGCTAAAAATTGTGGAAGAGGTCTTTTTAAGTCTTTTACAAGAAGCAAAATTCATTTTGTGCGTTAAACTTTGTGTGCGATTAGACCTATCATCTAGTGAAACACTCACTGGAGTCATTGTTGGTTACATCTGTGCTGCCCGTACCACCCTCACTAAGTCCAATTCCCTCAAATCTTTGGCGGGGCTTGGCGTGTTACAATAATTATTCTGATACTGACCCAACCAGAAGGGAAAAAAGAATGACCCCAGAGCGGGGCTCGAACTAGACCTCTTGCTTTGGAAGTCGATTCTCTAACCCCAGCGCTACGGTACCACAGTTTCCCCAAATTATCTTAAGAGAGGGTGAGAGAGAGAGAGAAAAAAATGAGAGGGAAGGAGGTAGAGAGAGAAAGAGAGAGAGAGAGAGAGAGAGAGAGAGAGAGAGAGAGAGAGAGAGAGAGAGAGAGAAGTATAGAGAGGCCTCTGGCTCTCTGGTCAAAACCTTCTGTGGCAATGGCCTCCCCTTTCCTCAAGCGCCCCATTCCTTTAGTAAGTTTGTCTGAAAGCTCTACTTCACCATAATTCTCCAAGATTTCCCGATGATTTTCTATGATTCTTTCAACATAATTCTGGAGGGGTTTTTGTCCTTCTAGAGAGCTGCCAAGTCAAGAATGCTTCCTGGTCTTTCCAGCGTCCAGGGAGAAATTTTCGAAAAATGTGTCTTCTTCGAGTTAGTATCTAAGTCGATTTCAAGAAGGAGCTGCTGAATACGTATTCCAAAGGGGGAATGGTATTCGGTGATGATTTTTCAACATAACTTGGGTGGAAAACAGAGTGAAAAGCAAGATTATCAGGGTGAGATTTTAGATTAGCGGCATATTGTAGACCTGAGGATAATAATGTCTCTTCTTTCTGACAAGGATGCTACGTAAAGACTTTCTACCGGGGTGGTGCGAAAGGCTCGGAGGCTGAGGGATAAAGGAGAGTTTTTTGTCAAATATAACGCCTAGAATGTTTCTTCTTCTTTTACAGAAATTCTTCGGCCGCAGCCGATGTAGAGATCAGGATCCCTGTGAAATTTCTTTTTATTACAAAAATGAACAGGGGAGGGTTCGAGGGGAGGGTTCGAAGCCGTTTGTGTCTGCCCATTTCTGAAGAGCGTTGAGCTGCAGTTGGAGTTGTCGCTCTATGGTTGAAATTGGATAGGCCTATAGCGGACGATAAAGTCGTCAACATAAAACGAGCTGTTTCCATTGTTTTTTAGAGTCTCAGTTATTTAATTCATTTGAAAGCCGAAAAGATTTTGCGAGAAAATGCTGCGCTGGAGAACTCCCTGCTCCTTCTCGAAAGAGTCAGACAGAGAGGATCCAACCTTTACTTGGAACTGTCGATTAGCTATGAAATTTTTTATGAATATGGGTAGGCTGCTTTACTTCCAGGTTATGCCATAAGCTTTATCTTGTTCAAAGAAAACAGCGACCACGTGCGTTTTATTGGTGAAAGCATCTCTAAAAAATGTTTCAATGCAGATCAAGTGTTTTTTGGTTTGACTAGCACCATGACTCAGAGATATTTTCTCCTGATTAACCTAGATTCTCTAGGAGATTCTTTACGGTGACAGACCCCAAGACTTTTTCTGACAGTGTTCGTGCTACCAACAAAGACAGAGCGGGAGTACCATGGCTCTTATCTCCGCCGGTCACATCATGATGACATAACAGGCTTTGCGATCTAAGCTTACACAACGATAACGAACGTCAGGCATGGAGTTTCCTGGTGGTTCATTGGCTTTGAAAATCTAAGAAAGAGCTATGATTGGACGCCGATGCAGAACTGCAAATTTTCTTTCCTATCGTCTTCATTTTCTCTGTGGATCCCGTTGTCGCAAGGTCTATGCAGACCCCAGCAATGCGGTATTAGTCGGCCTGATCGTGCTCATCGTGGGGCAGAATCCAGAACGTCTTTTTTTATTTTTTTTTTAACCCGCGCGCTCTAAGATTGGTTTGTGCATACGTACTATCTCTTCCCCCTTCATGGCTCAGAATAAAAGATGGGTATGCCTCACAGGTTTGTGTTAGGATAGGGGTGCGCCATGCAAAGGGTCCCCGCAACATGTCAGTCAGTTGAAGATGTGATGGGGCACCAAACGATTCAGTCGGTACGGTATGGCTCTGGGCTAGCGGGGAGTGGCAACGCGGTTCGAAGCTCAGCTGGTGCCCGCGTCTCCGTGTCAGATTGTTCAGGAACTTGTGTGAAATAAAACTATCAGAGATATATTTTTGTTAAATTTTATGATAAAAGGCAAACTGAAATAAGTTGGGCCTCCACGGGAATCTGCATAGGCGATTCTCAGAGGACACTCGTTAAGGGAGGAAGTAGAAGGTGGAAGAAGGGGTCAATGAATCAAGATATGTGGGAACTGTGAAGGTAGCTTTTCCAAGGAATGGTCATGATGACGGCGGGCTAACTCAAGTAGATTATTGGGCTTCTGATTTTTTTCTGTGTGTACCAAGTTTGATCACACCAGAGATCTATCAAATGTATAGAGTTTTGTCCCCTACTGACTGTGTGGGTGCAGTATCAGACCTTTCATCCCCGCTCTCTCTCTCTCTCTGGCAGCTCGTCAAATATCAGTCAAAAGTCCTGGGGCTCGTCGCCGTAGACTGTTGAAGACGTTTGAATAGGTTTTAGAAAGAGCTTCATCGTATGCTGAAGGCTGAAGTTCTTACGAAACAATGAGAACGCTGGAGAGGTGTTTGACTGTTTGCCCAGTCATCTTTAAAGCTCAATTTTAATCTATTTTTGACCAAGTAACAAAGTATAATTAGTTTAATTTGTAATTTTTACGAGACATAAATATAAAACATGTACAAATGCGTTAAAGTTAAAAATTTAGCTATTTTTAGATGACATTTTAGATTTAGTAAAGACTTTTGATCATAATTAATTATTTTATCATGTGAAAAAATACAAATTTGACATAAATGTGGCTGAGCATCTGGACCCTATTGAACATCACAACACTGCTCACCGAATGTTGTTCAAATGAGATGAGATTGGCAGATTGCACTTATTTTTGTGGACATAGATCTAGAATCTAGAAACATTAACTAGGTTCTTCTCCAGATCTCATTGAAAAATAATTCACATCAAGCCATCTGCATCGTTCAAAAGTCTAGGGTCGAGATAGCGAGCATCAAAATGGCATACAACTATGTTGTCACAGCTCATAAACCAACATGTGTTACGAATGGTGTTACAGGTAGCCTAATAATTAGAGGCTCTCCATTTAGACTGCATTACCTTGAAAACGAATCTTCTATGTCTAGATCTAGTTCTAGATGAGATGAAAATTAAAATTCAAGCTATGGGGAATCATCCAGGCTTTTCTTTCTAGATCTAATTGCAATGTATAGATCTAGGCCTATTTAATTTATTTTTTAAATCGGATAACTTCACATTTATAAGTCAAATGCAGTATACATGCATACAAAAATGATACATGTGTGTGTGTGCAAGGGGGGGGGGGGGGGGGGGGGTGGGGTGAAGAAAGTGTGGGGGGGGGGGGGGGGGGGGGGCGGGCTGTTGAGATAGTTAGCTGAGCCCAAAAACCCTGTTCCCCTCTAGACATCAGATGAAACTGAAACAGATAATGTACGGTACACCTCCTTGCGGGTTCAAATCAACAAATGGATTTAATATAAAATAAACAGAAAATTGGGCAAATCCAAGGCAAATGATGGTTATTGTTTACTTTTAAAATGCCCAGAATCCTGACTGTCATTTGAGGTTCAGGGAGGGAGGGAATGAGATGGCAGAATTCTTTATAAGTTTTGGCATTGAAATCTTCGAGTTTTGACATCTATAGATCACGGCGACGATCTACCCAACTTTTAGTTTACCTGTCGGGCTGCGCAGCGAACACCCATTAATGACGCCCGTCGGATCATGCATCGATCAGACTAGGCCCTGCTGGCTACAAAATTTACCTGCTCTCTCAGCTAGATGCCAAAGTTGATTTGAGCAGAATTTAGCCCACCCCCACTTAGAGTATTAACTAATTTTTAAATCAAAATTTGTGTATCTAATAGACGGAGTTTCAAATTTTAATGGCATACAAATTTTGTTTTGGTAACATGGTATACTGGGAAGAAATAAACAATATAAAAATGGTTATTTTGGGATTAAATGTCTAAAATTACAACCTGTTTTTAAATATCTGCCCAAGTGCACGATCAAATGTATACTTCTTCGATAGAAAGATAGAGTATTACTTCAATAACCCGTGGACATAAAAATTACTCCTATTGTAAGGTTATCAGTTTCCGTGATATTGAAGCTACTGGTAACTTAAAAGTGATGTAACTTTTTTATTTGATGAAGATCAATAAAAAAAATTTTGTTACCTCATATTGCCAAGGAATTCCCGAGTATTTAGAGGTGGAAACGAAAAAATTGGTGGCGTCATTAATTAGCTGTAGGCAATTAAAAAGAAGTCATATTAGACTGAAAAATCATGAGGGCCTTTTTAAACCTTTCTAACTGCACAAAAAAGAACTGAATAAAGAAGGAGATCTGATCAACACTAAGAGATGAATTTATTCAATGAGCGCTGATTAGAACATGGGTAAACTACGGTTTGAAGTAGAGTCAATTTTTGTGATTTCAACCGCTCACAGTTATCTGCCCCTGCTTGGTCAGTAAGCACGGCCGTTAATAGCCATCTGATAGCCTTATCAGTCGTTATCAGAGTCCCATGGGGATGCGAGGGGCTGCCTGAGGTACATCAAAGAAAAACCTAAAGATTCAGAAATTGGGGTATATTCGTCGCCGTGCTAGGTAATTCTTTTTTCTGTTAATTGGAATATGGAGATTTGTCAAAGTATGATGAACTTAGTGACCTCTATCATATATACTTATATAACGTTAATTTTTTGCTTTTCATCAGGAAATTTCACATCCCCGAACGATCTTAACCTGATCATTGCCAAGAACACTCGGCTGGAGATCTATGTTGTGACACCAGAAGGCCTCAGGCCTGTCAAAGAAATTATGATCTATGGCAGAATCTCTGTCATTGAATTGTTTCGACCACCTGTAAGGAGTCTGACTTAAACATTTTTTCTTTTTGTTTAAGATTAAGGCAAAAAAAGCTGTTTGTCTGCTTTTTTGATTGGATCCAATTTTTTTCAGGCATTTGGTTTTGTTTTTAAAATTGAGTAACTTTACTTTTTAGCCTTCTATTGTATCAATTGGTGTCTCTTTGTTTGCATTATTATGTTATAATGAAAGAGAAAGATCTGACAAACGCAAAATGAATGATTTCTTTTTCCATAGTGTTTCTGTAGACATTTTCAAGATAGAAAAAAAAAATGGGAGAAAGTATTTAATTTAGATAAAATACATTTGTGTGTTCTTTTCATTGCAGAATTGCTTTTTAATAAATTTATAATGTACTTGTCCAATTTAACTCTGGAAGTGTTTCTCTTTTTACTTCACATAGCACACTGCAAAGTTTCTTGCATGGAACTTTGAGAAAAGACTTAGTGGATGTGGTAAAAAATGTCAAATAATTTGCTCTGTATTATCCAGGGTGAGAAGAAAGACATAATGTTCCTGCTGACGCACCGCTTTAACGCCATGATTCTGGAGTGTCAAGTGGACGGAGACAACATTGAGATCATCACTAGGGCTCATGGAAATGTTCAAGTAGGTTAATGCTGAGGTGCTGCAAGGGTTGTATAGATGCTGTCTAGGTTTTTGTTTGTTTATTTTTTTATTTTTATTATTCTTCTCAAGTAATGAAGGCACAATTAACGCCCAGCAATTTGAGCTATGCTGTTGATAGATTTGGATTGTTATATTGACTCTTACAAATATAAAATCTATAAATTTTAAAAAAAAAATCTCATTCTGTGTCATATTCTTTTCAGATTTTTTACTGCAGGACATGAGAGCCTTAATATCCGTTTTTAGATCTTGGAACATAGAAATGCTAAGCTTTTTTTCATCATTTTTTATTCAGAACATTCTCTCTCAACAAGATCTATTTTTTTCTTTAAACAGACTGATTTATTATTGTAATGCATGCTTTTCTGCTACCTGAGCATTTTGTTCAGCTTTGGTGCAGAATTGGCAACAGAAATTAAGAAACAAAATATTCATTACCATTACAGTAATGATCAATGGACAATGTTTCAGTATTGTGTGTGGAAAAAAATACCAGAAATGCTTATATATAAAAGATGATTTATTCTTATTTATTCAGCTTTGAAATTATGATATGAAAATAATGTTTAACAGGATCGGATTGGGAGGCTGTCAGAAACAGGGATCCTTGGGATTATTGACCCAGAGTGCAGGTTGATTGGCTTGCGGCTCTATGATGGACTTGTCAAAGTCATACCGCTAGAGAAGGACAACAAGGAGTTGGTAGCGTTCAACATAAGGTGAGTTTGATGAGAATTGTTGGCCAGTAAACACATTTTAAAGAGGTTTAATTATACAGCTTTTTTTTTTTACATTCACTTGTTTCCTTGTTTTAGTTAATGCATTTTTTTTTATTACTTATGGTCATCTGTGAAAATTTTAGGAATTTTTGCAACGCATTGTAAATTTTCATTGTCTCATAAATTTGTTTACTATTTTATACTTGTACGGATCTTAACTTCAGGGTTGAAGAGCTTTACATCATCGACATGGCTTTCTATACTTGTATGGATCTTAACTTTAGGGTTGAAGAGCTTTACATCATCGACATGGCTTTCTTGTATGGGTGCCAGACGCCGACTGTGGCCCTCATATATCAGGTATGATCAATGGTTGTATTTAATCAATTTTTAGGATGTGTGAAAATATTTATCACAGAAGTCTAGTGCCTTTTTGTAAAAAAAATTTTTTTTAATGGATTGTAGGTTGGAATTACTCATTCAGATATTTGTGATGGAGATCAGGACAGATCTAAACTAAATTTCATCTTTGGAAAACTGACAAGCTGTCTTGTTTCTGTATATAAGCCTTGATTTTGATTTGAAATTCATATGCTATTATTTCCCCAAGTTGTAAAACTTATTTTAATGGAATGGGTATACATCATTAGCAGATCAATTTTGTACACCTTTTTATTTTTATATTGTGACGTTTTTTGAGCATTGAAGTAAACTCAAAGTATATATTTTATAAGGATATAACACACTAAAAGTGCTGTTATTGTGATGTCAGATTAAAGTTTTGACTTTTTGGGGGAATTTTTTTTCAGGATCAAAGTGGACGACATGTTAAAACCTATGAAATTTCATTACGAGAAAAAAACTTCCAAAAAGGCCCATGGAAACAAGAAAATGTGGAAACTATGGCTGCAATGTTAATCCCAGGTTGGTTCCCTTTTTTCTATTTACTAACCAATTACCAATATAAGTTCTATCATCTCACTTCTATCTGTTTTATGGAACGTTTCTACTGCGACAGTGAGGATGTGGAAAGTCAGGGGGCATGAAAACCCTGAAAACACTTTTAAAATATTGTTGTGAGAGTAGAAAGCGGTTGTCGTTGAGAATTTATTGGCTCACAAAGAGTAGCACAAACAGAATTATCAAGGCTAAAGTATGATTATGACCATCGTAATTAGCAAACCTACCCTCAAGGCATACTCAACATTTACCTTTGATAAAAAGAATCAGGTTAAATATTATGGTTCTAGTTGTTCAATCAGTAATACAACCAGCGTACAAAACAAACAATAATGTAGACTTTGCTTTCAGTGTCAATCTCACCTCACCAAAGAGTAGCTTGGACAGAGATTCCAATATTCAGTGAAGCAATTTGCATCTCAGTATAAATCAGTTCAGGTTGATAAGAGGGGTGAAATTTTCCCATGTAGAAGATTGGTGATCCATTATATACCTCATAATTATTTAACTGATAAACCTGTGTATAAATGATGTCTGGACTAGTCCTAAAATGAATTGTTGTTGTTTTTCTTTAATGAACATCACAAGTTTTTAAAAAAACATTTCATTGTATTGGAAGAACCATTGTGTTTAAAAGCATATTTTAATGGATATGAATATATACTTTGTATCATGCTTTCAGTCAACACCCCTTTTATTAATTTTTTTTAAAAAGTATTTTAAAATGTTTAGAACATAAATAAAGGGGTCGTATTCATGTGAAGGTGTAGGCCTAAAAGTCGGACGTAACTTACGTCTGAAATTGAAATGTAGTCTTAGACCTATTCATGGGAATTTCCTAGTACTAAATTTTGACGCAAGTTTACACCTGCTCAGAGGGAGAACTAAGGGCTGAAATGAAGCCTATGGAAATCAATTATAGTTGCTTCTGTGGTGTTTTAGTCACATTTTAGTTGTTTTAATTGGACTATTTTGACACACCTTATTCACACATTTTTTATGATTTTTCATAATTTAGATCTTCAATACAAAAAAGTAGGTCAACTGAAAAATTCATAGGAATAAAGAAATTAATAAAAGATTTGACCTTTGAAACTTAATTTTTTTTTTTTTTTTAAATAAGTTCTATTAAACTTCAAAATGACTTTCTCTCCTTTTTTAGATGTAGCTAGTCTACGTAGCTAGTTTACAATAAGTTTCCATGGATACCAGCTTAGTCTACGTAAAAAAAATTAGTACTAACTACATATTTTATAGGCCTAGTTTATGACCGCTCATAAATACGGCTCAAGAAGATTGCAAGAAACTAAGGTTTTCAAACCCCTCATGAATTTGGGAACCTTGTTTACATCCCTGACTTTCTATTTTAACTTAGTTCCAGAGCCCTTTGGTGGCTGCGTGATTCTTGGTCAGGAATCAATAACATATCACAATGGAGACAACTACATCGCAATAGCTCCAGCACAGATCAAGGTATGTACGCACTTGAGACTGATTAGATCAATTAGAGATAGGTTCTGTATATTAGTGTATGAAAAACTTTTATGTTTGAAAATCCTAGTCAACTAACTTAATGTTGTCGTTGTTTCCTGTTAGAATTAATTGTAAAAATTTCATTCTACAGTAATAATTATTTACGCCACATTATTTGTTAAAAATCAATGGGGTATAATTTTGTTAATTTTTCTTTTGGGTGGAAGATATGGACAATATTTAAAAAGAAATGGGGAAAAAAGGTTAAAAGTTGTATCAATTATCTTACAAGAATGGCTAGTAATGCAATGGTGACTTTCTTCCTTTCTTCTAGTTTTGTCCCATCAATTTACTGGGTTTTTTTTTTCCTTCATTCATTTCTTCTAGCTTAGTCCCATCAATTTACTGAGTTTTTTTTTCCTTCATTTCTTCTAGCTTAGTCCAATCAATTTACTGGGGTTTTTTTTTTCTTCATTTCTTCTAGCTTAGTTCGATCAATTTACTGGGGTTTTTTTTTCTTCATTTCTTCTAGCTTAGTCCGATCAATTTACTGGGGTTTTTTTTTTCTTCATTTCTTCTAGCTTAGTCCGATCAATTTACTGGGGGTTTTTTTTCTTCATTTCTTCTCGCTTAGTCTCATCAATTTACTGGGGTTTTTTTTCTTCATTTCTTCTAGCTTAGTCCCATCAACTGCTATGGTAAAGTGGATGCAAACGGCTCTCGCTATCTGTTGACATCAACTGCTACGGTAAAGTGGACGCAAATGGCTCTCGCTATCTGTTGGGCAACTTGGCTGGCGACCTATTCATGTTGATTCTGGAAAAGGAAGAAAAGATGGACGGCACAGTTCTGGTCAAGGACCTCAAAGTGGAAACTCTTGGAGTGGTAGGGAGTTCACCTGGTTGCATCAAGGGGTCACATAATTATCATGCAAACTGATCATGTGGTAGAACATGTACATCTAATAAGATTGAAAAATATGTAACAAAAAATAATGCAGTTTTATCTAGTGTTTAATCTTGAACCTTTTTTCTTATTGAAGATTCTTTTCCTTGAACCTATCAGTAAATTTTCAAACCATAGTTAGGAGGAAAGATATACTCCTGTTCTTATTGCAGCCATTGGTTGTAATCAATTTATATTGTTCAAGAGAACTTTCATTCCCATTGGTTTACTCACTATTGAATTATTGGTGGGGTTTTTGGTTTTTTTATTTTACATAAATAATGATACCAGTACTATAGCTTGAGCTCAAATCTATGGAGAAATGTTTGTTTTGACTATTTGTGTTATTGAACGGCAAGTATCATCTCAAAAAGTTTGAACTTTGGAATTGTTCTTAAGGTATTTTAGAAAATATTTTTGAGATATTTGTAAATTTAAAATTCATCGCTCTAAATAGTAATCTTGTTTCTTTCTTATCCTGCACAGACAACTATTCCAGAGAAGATCCTCTACCTGGACAACGGTGTGGTGTTCCTGGGCTCCCATCTTGGTGACAGCCAGCTCGTGAAAGTGAGGAGCTACACTGTTTATAATACTGATAGGACTGATAGTGATAATGATAATAATACAGTTGGACCCACCAAATCGGGAAAGGTCCCGGAGGCAGAATTTTTTCTATATAAAGTCATCGTGAAATCGGGGGAAAAAATTGCCCACGTTACTATTGAATGCTTGAATGCATGTGTTTAGAGCAGATTGTTTGATAACTTTTTCTTGAAAAATGCGCACATCTTACATGTTACGCATAAATAAGCATATATGGCCCATGAAGACCGTTTCTAGACTAGGCAAAATGTAACAGTATTTGTTTAAGACGCAGGTAAGTGAGCCTGTTAGGGACAAGGCGCCACCATGTGTGTGTGTCATTGCCAGCAGGCTGTAGGCTACACAGTCCATTGCATCTCAGGTAGGTATCGACAGGACCTGTGTTTGTTTTCCATAGGTAATCTAGCATGTGTATGACAGCTGCTAGAACTGTACAAAAATCAAGGTCATCTTGTGTGTCTTTTAGTGCTAGACTGTAGGCTAAATGGATCATTGCATCTCAGGTAGGTGTCGGTTGGGCCTGTGTTTCTCACAATGTAATCTAGCAGTTGTAGAATGGTTTCAAAAATCGTGGCAATATCATGGTCAGTTTCACGGGTCGAACATGTTCCATTTGTCTAATAGGGCTGCTCAAGAGTGTATAGACGTAGCTGGGTTTGTGTATAAAAACATTGCTTGAATTTGGATATTTCATTCATTGCTGAACTCTAAATGTAAAAGATAGCCAGCCAAAAACAAGTCGATTTGTCTATTGAGGATAAACTACTTCTTCTTCTTCTTCTTCTTTTTCTTCTTCTTCTTCATATTTAGTATAAAATATGTACTTATACCATATTTTGCACAAATGATATAGCTTTATTTGTGTTACAAGTACTGAACAGAACTTGACCCGCAAAATCAGGAAAACATGGATAATCGGGAAAAGGCGCCTTCTGAAATTTCCCGATTAAGCTGGTCCGATTGTGGTAGTAGTAATAATAATAATAATAACAAGGATAGTAGTCATACTGCTAATAAAAAGTGACGTTTGTAATCATGAACTCTCATGTATAGGCATATATATACTCAATAGTTTATGTATACTCAATAGTTTTGCTTACCTGATTTTATGAAATACAGATACTGAGATAACCTACTCCTCTACAATGATATAAAAATGACATCAATCGTTTTGTATTGCTTAGGCCAGAAAACGTTATTTCTTTGTATTAAAATTAATTTGAGAAAAAAAATGTCTTCCACTAGCTCAACTCAAAGAGAGATGCCTCAGGGTCATATGTTCAAGTGATGGAAACTTTTGTGAACTTGGGACCTATTGTGGACATGGTTGTTGTTGACCTTGAGAAACAAGGTCAAGGCCAGGTAAGAAGCTAAGAGTGCTTTTTTTTTTACTTTAGTATTAAAAGGGTGCCATTCACATAACCATTAATTAATTTAACTTGGGAACTTAGGGTGGAAAAGTTATAACACAGAGTCGCCAATTGTTCTGTTACTTAATCTTACTGGCTGTAAACAGTCTCCTAACTTTTGACCACCGTCTTCATATTGTATTTGATTTAAGACTGGAAAAGACAGTGTTGAACGGGTGAAACCTTATATGCAGGCGAATGATATTTTGAAGATCATTATTGAAAGTAATACCAAAGAAAATGGAAAAAAGCATGTATCAGAAGTAAAAATGTTATCCTTTAAATTTATTTCCAGTTGGTGACTTGCTCCGGAGCTTTCAAAGAAGGCTCTCTGCGCATTACCAGGAATGGCATTGGCATCAACGAGCAAGCCAGCATAGACTTGCCAGGGATCAAAGGTTTGTGCTTTGTAAAGTTTGTTTTAGGCAGAATGGTTAAGCAATTTGTTGAAAAATGCAAGGATATGATAGTCTAGCGCCTCGAAAAAATGTCAAGTTTTTCCTTTGAATTTGGAGAGAACATACTTAAATTTTTATGAAGACCATTTTGTTGTTTTTACTGTTCTTGTTATCCTAAAGAATAAATCATCTTTGTGTTTTAATTTTAAAAACTTCTATGGAATTTTCCTCAAACTTTCAGGTATTTGGCCGTTACACGTCAACTCGGACAAGTTTGATAACATGATGGTCATGTCATTTGTTGGCCAAAGCAGGTAGTGAGAGCGTTGTCTAGAAATTATCTGTAATAGTTGTTGTTGTTTTTTTTTAGATGTTTTTGTGTTGGTTGCTTTTATTTATATGTTGCTTCCCAGAAGGAGACATGAGAGTCTTGTTGTCCCCACATTTTTTCTTTTATCTGATTTCATATACACCAAAGCATTATTTTTGTCAAATTATTTTTATAGATAATTTTGCTGAGCACAGGTTTAGTGGTGAAAGAAAGTTGCACATTTATCATGATAATTGGGGTGCTCTTATTTAAAAATTTTAGAGAGGGATTTTCTTGTGAGGGTTAACTTGTGTGTAAATCATTAAGAATAGTTTTTTCAACTGTTGTTTAAGATGTGGAAGGTTATAAATATCTCATTTTTTATTCTGATGTAGGCAAGTAAAATAAAAACCTTGGCTGGAATCTTTCCCTGTGTAGTATAACGCATGTGTTTATCACATATATTGCATTCTGAGACAAAGATTCAAGGATTTATTTCACCAGTTTGAGACAGTAGTTTTTATTTAAATCTTGGAACCTAAACCCAAAGCATGAAGAGCCACTTAGGACAAAAATTTTAATTTTACTAGCAATTTTATTTTTATAATAATTTTTTTGTGGCAATTGAGTTGGGCTCTTTTTTTTTCTTTTTTTTTATGTTCATGCTTAATTATTTATGGAAGTTTAAGTTATATATTCTGTATACCTTTTCCAAGGCTATCACATGACGTAACTACATTTTTACAACAGAATATTGCAGCTTTCTGGAGAGGAAGTAGAGGAAACAGAACTACCAGGCTTTGATGGAGACAACCAGACGTTCGTGTGTGACAACGTTTGCTTTAACCAGATTCTGCAGGTAAGTTGCCTGCTCTCATAAACAAGAAAGACTTAAATTGTCCTCCTCTTCTTCTTAATTAAATGGACGTCTTAGGCAGATGTCCTGATATCCCTGCCCTGCCTCTGGGTGGTAGTATGTAAAATTGTCAGGGATTAGTCTTGGGTTCCATCTGCACTACAATATAGCTGTTACTGACATGTCGTAAATACAAACTCTTAACCCATGTGCAACATAACCTAGTTGCTGTCGTGGACATTCAGAAACCAATTAATCTTCTCACCGTTACAAATATTTTTCTTAATTGAGGGTATTTCTGCCAATATGAACGCATCAATATGTATACCAATTACAATATGATCTGTGTGAAGGAAGATGTATTATTTAATAAAGGGGGGGGGGCGGCATATCATTTGTGTCCACAATGGAAATTTCAATAAAGCAAAAAGCCATTAATTAGTCCTTAGTCCCCTGGGTTTCCCAGAGAATTCTTATGGAAGACAGGTGCACCGATTGAGATGGAAATCTTGGATCTCCTGCTTGCCGTCTCAGAGCTCTCCTGACTGAGCTCTCTAGAGCCCACCAAAAAGTGATAACATAACCCAAATTCTTATAGCCAAAATTTAACTGGAGAATGCTTTTGAAGTCCTTAAGTCAACTTGATGCTGTGATACTGTTTGTAAGTCCGGGGGAGAGGGACGGAGAGAACTGGCTCAACTGGTAGAGTGAATTTCAGATCGCGAGGTCTGCAGTTCGAATTACCTCTCAAATTTATTTGTCTGCTTTGTTCCCTACTGGTTGAGTCAGTGTCAGTATAATGTGATTGGCTGAGACAGGAGTCCAGGTCTCCCCGTCCTGTTTCAGCACATAGTTGTCAGATGTCATTTTTGGAGCCTGTCCGCAATATAGCATATATAGTGCTGCGGTTGGACGTTAAGCAACTACCTGAACTTAGCTTGTGAGCTCAGTGTTTGTTGTTGTCGCCCCCTCCAGATAACGCAGGTGTCTGTGCGCCTGATCAGCTGCTCGCCGGGGGGTCTGGCCGAGGAGTGGCGCCACCCGCAGGGCAAGAACATCAGCCTGGCCTGCTGTAACTCCACGCAGATCGTGCTGGCGGCCAGCTGCGAGCTCTTCTACTTTGAGATACAGGAAGGCAAAGTTGTCCAGAAAGGGTAAGTAAGGATGGGACGGGCTCAAACACACCCAATCAGCTGAGTAACTCAACAGAATCACACTCACAGTGATCTTTCCAGAAATGTTCATAAAATTAAACTATTTATTAGTGTTTTTCCCAAATTCATATCTTTTGAACCAAAACAGGTAGAATACACAATTTTTGCAGATGTGAAAAATTCAGCTTTTTATCTTTCAATAAGATATTTACATTCACCGCTTGAATGTATGCTATGTGACTTTTGAGTTGACAGTTGTCTTAAGGTTAGAAGTAACTATCATAAAGGATAATGGACAATATTATTGGCATATAATCTTAGTCTTTATTCTTTTGAAGCTCTAGCTTGGGGAAGGTGATAAAAATAAGGGAAAAGTGTTTTTAATAGAGATTTTTACCTGTATATGATACGGTTTAAGACCATGAACACTCTCAGTGACTTTGAAATTGTATGTTTATTTGTGTCAATTTTGATTCCTCCAGGCACACAGTTGTTGAGCACGAGGTGGCTTGTCTGGACATCAGTCCTCTGAAGGAATCACAAACCAGGTCAGAGTTTCTGGCTGTCGGTCTGTGGACTGACATTTCTGCCCGCCTCTTCAAGCTACCAGACTTTGAGAGTCTTCATGTGGAGATGTTGGGTGGAGGTAAGCTATTTCAAGGAAGCAAATTAACCCGTTTCAGACTTTTCAAAAGGAGTACATTCAGTCTAAAAGCCGCATCAACAAAAAATCAACCCATGTCCTAATAGAAGCCAAGAAAAGACTTAAGCATTTTGCATGTTTTTTACCTTGGTCCTAGACTTTATTTTGCCCATGTCAATTCCGTCAATTTATTGTCCTAAAGTTCTCTTTCCTGACCTTGAGCTTTTACTTTTTAAAAACCAGAACACTCCCAGTGTTTAATATTCTGTCTAAATGGAAATGTCAGCATTTGGTCTAGGTATTCATAATACATTTTTTTTTTTCAGAACCCATTTTGTCTGAAATTTTAAGCCAGTGTTAGAGAATTTTGTTTGTGGGTTCTTTCCACTGAAGCAAAATCAAATTTTCAAAACAGATTTTAAGATCTGTTACCTTTTGTTGATGCTTGTTTAAGTTTTGAAAGATATACCTTTTTTATTTTTAATGTACATTTTGGTGGCCATATTCATGAAATATTCTCTACATCTCTTCCTATTACTTCTTCAAATAAACTTTCGTGTTAAATTGTCTCTCGGCAGAAATCATCCCCCGATCAATCTTGATGGCGTCGTTTGAGGGCACAAGCTACTTGCTGTGTGCACTGGGAGATGGATCCCTCTTCTACTTCCAGCTTCATCCAGAGACGGGTTAGTGTGGACAAGTTTTGTTTTGTGCGTGATTTTTAAGCAGTTCGTTTCAGATATTAAAGATATACTGAAATATTGAATGTAAAAAGAAAATGTATTTTTATTTACAAAAAATAATTATCTGAAGCGTAAAGCTTCTTGGGATTCATAGGACTTTTTTGTTTCCATCAAAGGGATGAATTTCTATTGAGATTCGGAGGTAAGTTATAATTATTCCATTTTGTGTCTTGTTAAACTCTATTGTCATCACATGTGGTGAGAAGTCAAAAGAGTATCATCTTGTGTTGAATACCTTCTTTAAAAAAGTCTATTTTGTGCGAGAATTTCATATCAATTTCAAAATTATAGTCGTAGGGAATGCAAAAAAAGAGAAAGATGTAATGGGAGATTACCACAAAGGGGAGAGAGAAAGTAGGGGAAAATTTGTCAAAATAATTTGCATGCTAAAAGAAAGATTTCTCTTCAGGCCATCTGTCTGAAAAGAAGAAGGTGACTCTGGGCACACAGCCGACCATCCTGAAAACGTTCCGCTCGATGTCCACGACAAACGTGTTTGCCTGCTCGGACCGGCCGACTGTGATCTACAGCAGCAACCACAAGCTGGTGTTCTCCAATGTCAACCTCAAGGAAGTGAACCACATGTGCCCACTCAACTCGGACGGATATCCAGACAGGTACGCTCTATGTGCCGACAGAAATAGTTCAGGGCTCAAGAGAATTGGTTTTTATCTTCTATTGAGATTGACTATAATGAACCCTAGAATGGTTTGTCAAGTTGTGATCTAAAAAATAATCCAAGACAAAAAACAATTGTTTTTCATCTTCTACCACATGGGCTTCACCAGGTACCGGAAGTATGTCGAAAAAGTGGAGTGGGCAGAAAAATAGTTAGTTTAAGAGAAATCATTAAGTAACAATATTGAAGAAAATTTGAAAATATGTCAATGTAGATAAATCAGCTGTTGATATAAGTAGTTTATACTGTAGTAATAAAAATGACAAAATATGACAGAGTTGAGAGGGATACACCTTGAAAACAAGATTTTTTCCAAAGGACTTTTTAGGGAGTTCTTTTTTTTTTCAGAATTGTTAAAAAATGGTTTAACCGCAAGTTCAAATTGAGTTTTTTTAAACGTTCAAGTCTTAAGTCTGTACCTTTTTGCTTTACCTCCATGATTTAGCCTGGCTCTGGCTAACGACACAACGTTGATGATCGGAACAATTGATGAGATCCAGAAGCTTCACATCCGTACAATACCACTCAGGGAAACCCCAAGGTCAGCATTTTTATCTCTGGATGTAGTTGTATAACATTGATTGATACTCAATACTTAGTCTTATGTTTAACATACTTATTTTTTTTAAAGTAAAGTTTGTCCAATACTGTTTGGAATGTTGCGTAACCAAGAGTTTTGTGCTTGTGAATAGTTATTACAATAAAAATACCTGCCTGTTATGGCCCCAGTAATTTGATGATGACAATCAGGATTAAAAAAAGACAAAAGGGCATTACTTGTAAATGACTGTAGTAAAAAAGTTTAAATTTGGTATGTATTCAGATAAGAGGCGTAGAAAACTGAAGCTTAATTTCCAGTTTGCATAGAAGGCAAACTTGTGCTTGTAGTGGTGGTCTTCTAATCAATTTATTTGTCTGCTTGAGTCAATGTGATGTGACTGGCTGAGAGAGTGTGCGCCCTGTCCCATGTGCTGCCACACACGAGACAGGCCGGGGATACCAAGACTCTTGTCTCAGTTGCCACATTATACTGACACCGACCCAACCAGTTCCAGGGGAGGAAATCGGACAAATAAATTTGACGATCGTGAGATTCACGAACAGCGGACATCCCGATCTGGAGATAAAAACTCCTCCACTTGCGCCAGTTTGTCCCTCTACATTTGTCTTGGGACCTGTCCCTTATACAGCCTTGCTGCTGACATTAGACATTAAGAAACTAATTTTTTATATGTGTTGTGTTACAAAAAAAAAGGGAACTGTGTCTAAAATATTTCTTATTTTAATTTTTACATAAATTAATCATATATGAAGAAAGAAATGCTTTATAATATTATATCCTTTGATGTCAGGTTTTTGCTCCCTATTCTAATTCTTTTTTTATGTAATGCTATGAGTTATTCTCAATGAATTGAAGCAAAGTAAGTATCAGTAATCATGTAATGGCTGTGGTTCTACTAAAGTTCAGTACCAAGTCATGATACTATGAAAGATATTTTAAATTTTATATGAGAAGTGTGGGGTAGCGTGGTAGCCCTGTGGTAGAACATCGGTTTCTGACACTGGTGGTCTGTAGTTCAAACCCCTGCTCTGACGACTTTTCCCCTACTGGTTGGGTTGGTGTCAATCTAATTTGACTGGCTGAGACAGGGTCATCATATCCCCACACTGTCTCTGTGTGGCAGCATGTAAACCTGTCAGCTGTTAGTCTTGGGGCCTGACCGCATGATAAACCTATATAATACTGTTAGACCTAAAACAACAAACATTCAGCTTTTTGCTCCCTGTTCTATTTCTGACTAAATATACTCAATGAGTAATTCTCAATAAATGGAAGCAAAGTCAGTGTTAGTAATGGCTATGGTACAAAAGACAAGTGCCATCATTATGAAAGATAACATTTTTAATTTACATGAGAACTTCTTTGTAATTTCATAACCTTTGAAAGGCGCATCGCATATCAAGAACCGACGCAGACGTTTGGCATCATCAGCTGCCGGCTGGACAACTGGGAGCGCAATCTGCCTGGGATGGAGGCAGTTCTTCCCCCTGCCAGCCTGACGGCCCTGAACACGTCGCAGGCGACCTCGAAGCTGCCGGGGCTGGGGAGCTCGGCTGGCGCCGCAGGGGGGACCAGCACCGGGGCAAACAGCGCAGGGGATCAGGCTGGGGGCGAGGAGCAGGAGATCTTCTCTCTCCTCATCTTACGCCAGAGCACGTTTGAAGGTAGTGTGTCAACTCAGGCATTCTGTCATGTCTCTCTCCCTTTAAGATTTTTTTTTTTTATTACTGAAGCATGATAGACAGTATGGTAGGTCTTAAATGTATGGGGTTTTTTTTATACATATGCATTATTGCAAAGATTATTGATAAAAAAAATGTGGAAATATTTGTCTTGTTTAGCTCCTGATATTAATTTGTATTCAATTTGAAAGCAAAAATTTACTTTTATCCTCTGGTTGACTAAGTAACATTTCAAATTCAAATATATTGTTGCATCCTCACAATCACTCACAAAAACTTCCTTTTCCAGTGTTCATTACAGCACATTTCCAATGGTGGCCCAACGCCTTTACCATTGCACCAGGGATCAGCCAATAGGCTTAATAGAACTCATGTAAATTCTTGTTTATGAAAACAGAGCTGGTACAGTCTACTGTAGCACTATTATTATGTTGTTATCATGTTTTTGTCCCCTTCTCATTCTTACGGTGATGTACTTTCCTGCCATCTCCACCCCAGTGCTCCACGCCCACACACTCCTGCCCAATGAGAATGCTCTGAGCCTGATCTCCACGACGCTGGGCGAAGACTCCACTCCATATTACGTCGTGGGCACAGCGTTTGTTAACGGAGAGGACCCAGAGCCCAAGTCTGGCAGAATCATAGTGTTCCACTATAACGAAGGTCAGACAACGAGGGGATATGCTGTGATATCCTCATCTAGCATGATGTCTGGGTTGTTTGTTTTGTTGTTTTGTTGTTGTTCTTATTTTGGGGGGGAGGGGGGTATTTAGATTTTAAATCTTTAATCATTCTCAACATAATAAATATACCATTTATTGAATCAAAAACCAACCAGCAGACAATAAATTACCATTTTTAATCATCTCGTGTATTCAGTTTTTAGTTTGTCTTCAAGTCCTTGAAATGGAAAGTAAAACAAGTCAATCAAATGTCAAATTCACGTAATATTTGTATTGCTGTTAATTAGATAACCCAACTCTTAATCTGGCATACAGACTAGTTTTAACAGGCATCAATGACTTGTGAAATGAAGCCATGACACAAATATCATACATCCCACTACTGCTTTCCCTATTTAGTTTTGTAGAAAACTTGTTTTTTTTATTTAGAATATCTCAACTGTAAGGATATCACTATGTAAAGTTAATACGATGGCAACAATTACAAAAAAAAATGCTTTTGTAGTAGGCCTGTATCTTAAAACATGTTCAGGTAATTGTGGAGAACCATGTGCAAATAGTTTTATTTTACATCCTAACAGGCAAGCTAACCATGGTAGCAGAGAAAGAGATAAAAGGCGCTGCCTACAGTATGGTTTCTTTCAACACCAAGCTGCTTGTCAGCGTCAACAGCACTGTGAGTTGAGCTACAGACAAATCTGTCTGCAGTTTAGGTTTACCAAATCTTAAATTGCTTGTCTTTAAGCACTAAGTCCTGAATGGTTTTCTATTATTCTGGGTCCCTTGGTCATACATTATCAAATATAATACAATAACACAAGAAA
Source organism: Elysia chlorotica (assembly GCA_003991915.1). Taxonomy (NCBI): domain Eukaryota; kingdom Metazoa; phylum Mollusca; class Gastropoda; family Plakobranchidae; genus Elysia; species Elysia chlorotica. The sequence continues at coordinate 117,975 of RQTK01000014.1, forward strand.
TAATTTTTTTTTTAAAGGGGACCCTGAAAGCAACCAAACATGCAAGACTAGTTTTTAATGTCACCACAACATTGAGTCATAAATATGCCATGCCTTGCACAAGATTTTCATTGTGTGCATATGTATCATTTTCAAATTTATCGTGAATTGTTTTCTTTAGTTCATTATGTTATGTACATTAAGTGTCTAAGCTTTAGATTTAAAGCAAGATTAAGTTTTGCCACTCATATTGTTCCAATGAAAAAGACCCCTGCAAGAATTTCACGGTTTGATATCTACAGGTTCGCTTGTTTGAGTGGACGTCCGACAAGGAGCTGCGTCTGGAGTGTAGCCACTTCAACAACCTGCTGGCCCTGTACCTCAAGTCGAAAGGAGACTTTGTTCTCGTGGCGGACATCATGCGATCCATCACGCTGCTCAGCTACAAGCCTCTGCAGGTAAACCCCTCGCTGGTTGATGGTGATGCAGAATGCTGTGTGTGCTAATATATCTTAACATCTTTCACTAATGATTTTCATAATTCACCTCCATGATGAATGGGCTCTACAGCAAATATTAGTCATGCCAAATAATTATCGTTAATTCACTCAGCACGAAAATTGAGTGTACTCTGTCTGCCAAGTACTTCCATTGCTTAGAAAAATCTAGATATCTCAGCTTTGAGCATCTATAATACCTGCTAACTTCAAGCGCATAAAACCAAATGAGAAAAAAGGGAAAAAACTCCCATTTCTCAGTATAACTCTTCCTTTTACTATATTGTTTATTTCAACCTAAACCAGAGTTTCAAGGCGTTCTACTTGCTTGTCTCAAAGACATTACCAAGTCAACAATTGACATTTTTATGATTTAAGGCTCTTATGTTGATGTTATGAAAAATGAATTTCAGACAACTGTACAGCAATGTATAGCTCTGCACAAATTTCATTGAAGTTGAGTAGATGCGAAACGCATTTGTCGTAGATAGGGGTCAGTGCTGAATGAGTCTTAAAGAACAAAGTTAAACTTGAAACAGACAGAATGACACAACACTCTGGTACACTGCATGAAAATTGCTGAGTATCTGTTATTTCAGATATGATAATGAAGCTGTACTTCATAATATTTTATTTGCTAATTTTGAAGTGCTGTACGAGATGCCTGTTAGTCTTTATTTTTTTTGCATGTATTCATCCAGTGTCTTCATTGTTAGGTGTGTAAAACATGAAGCTTGGGTTGTTGTTTTTTTACCTCAATGGCAGGCACTATTTTGAGCATTGTGTGTTGCGGATTGTTTGAAATATGAAGCTTAACAAATATTTCACAGAGGTAGTATTGTTAAAGGCCTTAGTGGTATATTTTATTATCTGATTTCCCCTTCATTTACTCCCCACAGGATGCATTTGAGGAGATCGCTAGAGATGGAAATGTCAAGTGGATGTCGGCGGTCGAGATTCTGGACGATGACAACTTTCTGGGTGGCGACATTTCTCACAACCTCTTCGTGTGTCAGAAGGACAGGTCAGTCAACTCTTGTGCTCAGTTTTGAACTGGCAGAGGCAACATTTTAAACTAATCGCTCGTAGTTCAGACCAGCCCTATCTAATCAGGATTCTTTAAGACAAAATTCAGTGGCAATGAGAAATGAATACATTTTTTTGGGTAGGACGATTGTTATACATGAACTTCCTTTTTTTTCTACTTTGCCTCTATAATTTTCATAATTAGTTATTTAAGTGTATACACTAGTGCCATTATTTTTGTTTTGTGAAATGAGAGAAAGTCCAAATGAATTTGAAAAACATTTAACTGTTTTTAACTTTATTATATGTTAGATATTTGCCTCTTGGATTTTAATTCTTCTTTTCAATCTTGCAACGAAAACTCTCAGTGCGGCCACGACAGACGAGGAAAGATCTCAGATGCAGGAAGTTGGGCTGTACCACCTTGGAGAAATGATCAATGTTTTCCGCCACGGTGGGATCCCTTATATGCTTCACTTTCTCTCTCTCTCTCTCTCTCTCTCTCTCTCTCTCTCTCTCTCTCTCTCTCTCTCTCTCTCTCTCTTCTCTCTCTCTCTCTCTCACACACACACACACACATAAATTTTGGTAAATAGAGATGTAAAGATTAACTTTCAAATCTGGGTAAGAGAATGTCATATTGATGGCCTTTATGATCAGTTGAACTTGCAACAATTATGTCCAAAACTATTTTGTAGACCACGTAAGTGTTTATTTGCACTCACCGTTTCATTTTTGGGGGGAGTCTGATCAAGATTTGTTTATGATTATCTATTTGTGCATTTACTATTGTCTTTGTTTGGATACATGATTTAAGCCTTTAAACCTGAGATTTAAGTTGCTTTGTTAAAAATGAAATAATGGATATTCGTCTTTGTTTTTGTGTGATGAGCTGCTAATTCTAAGTTAATCGTTTATGTACATAAAGGTCACTAGTTGAGTAAATCATTTTTCTATCAGTTGAACTCCTGAGAAGATATAAGAGTCAATGAATTTATGTTTCAGTGCTTCTATATCAATTCTGACAGCTGCCTAATATTGATGTGAATATCTTTCAATTTCGTTAATTATCCTTCTATTTATTTGTGGCAGGATCTCTGGTGATGCACCACGCTGGGGAAAACACTACACCCCTGCAAGGCTCGGTTCTCTTTGGCACAGTCAACGGAGCTGTGGGTGAGTGGATATTGTCTCAGTGGAATTTAGGGAATGCAAGTGCTCTTATCTTGGATGTTTGTTGTTTTTTTTTTTGTTTTTTTTTTTATTCATTTATGCATACATATCAGAGATCACAAGTCATGTTATTGCTATCTAGAACCTATATGATATATTCATTAAAATATGTGTCTTTTTAATTGTTATATAGAATGCTAATTTGGGAATGTAAATTACTTAAGAAGAAAAACAAGCAGTTACGTATAAAATAATACGATATGAGAGGGTGTTTTCATAAATAACAACCAAGAAAAGAATTTTATCAAATGATACTTTAGTAATAGCCTTTGCTACATATAGTTGGATCTCAATGTATAGAAAATTTTACTTTTTATGCATACTCCCACATGAGCTATTTCCAAAAATTTCAGGAAACAATTCAGCCTTCTGCTAATGGTTTAATTCTGTGTTGTTGCCCTTGCCAATAGTAGGTCACATACTCAATCATTGTTTTATTGGTTTTTGTGTGATCTACAATGGACAGGAATGGTGGCCCAGCTGCCGCAGGAGTTTTACACGTTTCTGCATGAAATTCAGAACAGGCTCAACAAGGTCATCAAAAGCGTCGGCAAAATTGAACACTCGTTGTATCCTTTCTGTAAATGTTTAGGATTCATAGTACACAAAGTTATGGCTTTTGCGTGAAATATAATGACATTTGTTGATTATTATTGGTTTATTCATGAAATGAATTCTACTATGAAAATGATGGTCCTTATCAATCTTCCGTTGAACTTTGAATACTTACTGTACTGTCATTCAGGCTACCATATTGTGTGTGTGCTTTATGCCACCTCTTCACTAAAGATCACGTTTTGAAGCATTGTTGCAAACTTAAATGTTAAAATCTTTTTTTTTTACCTTTACATTTATGAAACATAAAATTATGGCATAACAGTAGACAAGAAAAGAAAAAAGAAGGAAAATCTAAAAGCATCCTTGACTACATGCTTCAGCTGGAGATCGTTCTACACGGACCAGAAATGTGACCACTCGATGGGTTTCATTGACGGCGACCTCCTGGAGAGTTTCCTTGACCTGAGCCGCGACAAGATGCAGGAGGTCGTGGCGGGCTTACAGGTGAGAAAACAGGACAGCACTGCTCATGGATGATCTCAGAGTATTCGTGGAGCTTGTGTGTGGCAGCACGTTAAATTGTCAGACGTCAGTCTTGGGGCCTGTTCACAATATAGTCTATATTGTGCTGTTAGACGTTAAATCAACTCAACTCAACCAACAAAATTAGCCTAGTTTATATTTCTTCTCATTTGGAAAGGAAAAAGGTAATCTTAGAGTAGTTTTTCGATATTTAAAGGGCTCTGGCTCTAAACTTCACTGAGCGACTTGTGCCTGATTCATCCAGGTTGCCTCACATATTCCAGGCAACTTTTACCTTAACTTTGCTGTAAAATTTGACTACTATTGTAAATTACTTAGTCCATAAACTTTTTTTGAGGTTTTTCTACCTTTAAATTTTTTTTCCACATCAATAGCGCCAAAGAGGCAATCAAGGTTGGGAACATAGGTTCACATTATTCATTTCCTTAAACATAAAATTAAACTTAATAAATGGACAATTTTGAGCAAAAATACAAAATGATCTTCAAAAAAAAAAAAGGACTAAATAATCAGGTCCAAACCATCTGAGAAGTTCTGGAAGGGAAAAATGTAAAATTGACTTTTTTGTTTGTGTCTTTGACAATTTTAATTGAATTTCATTTTATTTCTTTCTTCTTTTTTTTTTTTAACTTTCTGTGTTATTTGTAAAATAGAGGCAGACTTGCAAGATGAGTTGTTTTACAAAAGTCATGTTTTTAAATATTCTAGGGCATACATGGATGTTTTAGTCACAGCAAATACTGTTCATATAGTTTTTTCCCTTGTTATACTCGGATATTGATTTAAAAAGTAGACCCCCAAAAGCATGTTGAAATAGGCTGTTTTGTAATGTCTGTACAACCCTATTGTAAAAATTTACATGAATATAATTATTTTTTTGTTCTCTGTCCTACCTTAAACTTCATTTTTTTCTGATTTCTAGATTGATGATGGAGACAGAAAGAGAGATGCAACCGTGGAAGATTTAGTAAAGACCATTGAAGAACTTACAAGAATCCATTAGCTCTGCCCTGCACTGCTTCTCTGTTATGCCTTGTTCATTTTTTAGTAATGTGCTGAAGGACTTGAGAGACTTATGTCAAACATTTTAAACTTGTTGTACATATTACTATTACTAGTTTCAAAATTGCTGAGAGATTGAAGGGAACATTACAGTTATCTTTGTTGTGCGGTGGGGAAGCTTGAATGAATCTTTTGTTGTTATTGTTAACAATATGAATAAATGGAGAGTGTTTCCTCCTTTCTGAAAATTTGTGAAGGAAATATTTTGCTTCGCGTTATCAAGAATTCAGGAAATGGAGATAAAAGAATGAATGCAAGTGCCTTTTGACAGTGGTTGATTGTATGTTAGACTTCATAGAGTAAGTAACCTTGTGTTCACTAGTAGGTTAATGTCAAATAAAGAAAGGCCTTGTATGTTTAGATTTAAAAAAAATATACCATTATACTATTGATCAGAAGCCTAACAGCAGACTCGTTTGAGAGATGTATACATGCAGTTAATGTATGTAAACTTTTCACACAGATATTTTTTTGTAAAGCCTCAAGAAAAAGTAGGTTCTTCACATTGTTTTTCCTTTGCTTTTGATTTGATAATGGTTTGTCTTGTATGGTGTATTTTGTGATTTTTTTCTCTTTTTTTTGCTTCTGTACATTTATCGGTTTTATAAAAATATGTTTATAGTGTGACCCTATCCAATTTGTTTTGCATCCTTTTTTTTTAGTGTGATAATATTAAGGTGTAAATTTTCAAGCTTTGCAAACTCTTTGTTTATATCACTTAATTTGACATCCTATCTCAAAGTCGAAAGATTCTTCCATGTTTTCCCATCACTTCATTTGTGGTTATGTTCGATTATCAGTAGAAAGTTATTGTCAGTTTTATTTGAAAATCTCACCAATATCATCAAGCAAGTTGTCGAGATAGGAGTGTAGAGGAAGAAAAAGTGATGGATGAAGATTGATTTGATACTCAATACAAGACTGGTATCGGTAATTCTATTAATTTAAAATTTGAGGAAAGTATTGCTTAACAAAAACTTACTATTGATATTAGATTAAACAGGATCCCTGAAAAGAACCATGATTTATTAAACAAAATATTTCAATCTCTTTACTTTAAAATTTTATTGGTTGCTTAAACAGCAAACGTTTGCCAGTTTTATTATTTCTAAAACAGGAAGTTTAATCAAAAACCATCCATGTAGGTAGATTTTATGAAAAGAACGGCTAATTGTTGATTTTACCGTATTTGTGTACAGAAAATATTTGTTTAAGAATTTTCAATGTATAACACTCTGCCAAATAAATCAGTCTTTCTGGCTGTTTTGGGGTGTTGTTATTTTCACTTCAACATTAATATAAATATTCTGAATGTGGGTCAGCAATTTAAAAATTAAAACCTGCTTGAAATTAGTAGAGATGTTTTAATTAATTGAAAATTGAGCAAGTTTTCTGTGTTTTTGTCACACTGGACATATGCAAGTCGTTAGACCAAAATCACTTTTTAGTCACTATCACGTTTAGTTTTGATGTGCTAGTTAAGGGTATTTGTGCTAACAGCTATGCAATTATTAAACCCATGACAACTTTATTTTTTTTAATACATGTATTAACAGCATTACAAGATTTCACAATTTCTGATTTTCATGTATTTGGAAATAGAACAGTTATACTCAGAAAGAAAAACTAAAAATGATTTTTTAAACTATCCAGACCACCCTATTTTTAGATTTTTCATCAACATATTTTGTAATTTGCATTATATAAGCATTTCTAAATTGTCTTAATTTTTAAAATACTGCTTCATTTAGCAGCAAATGCACTTGAAGGGGAATTTCATCTGTGAAGACCTGCTGTTACGATTCCCAGATGAATAAACTACCTTTTTTTTTTTTACCTAATATCACCATTTTGAAAAGTATTTATGAGAAGATATATATTAATACAAGCTTTCAACTTGATAAAAGACACAAAAATACAAAAACATTCTGAATTAAACTTTTAAAAAGATGACGACGAATGAAGTTAGTTTCACAGCTCTGCTGTATTTTTATTTGATCCACACCATATGTTTTAGCATGAATTTACAGGTTTTAACATTTGGGGAAAGCCAAGGACATAATTTTATAAGCATACAACACAGTGCAAGGACAAAACTACTAAAAGCCATTGAAAATAGACACTGAAACCCTATAGAATAATTTGATTCCGGGATAACAATCAAGCATGAATGCTGCATGAAAAGTATGGGGAAGAGTAGGAAACAAAAAAATAGTTCATATCTTCACAATGTAATTCACAAAAGATAACCTAGGGAACACTCCGAACAGCCAAAAAGTTTCAATTCTTTAACAGGAAATATTTGACACCTCAGAACTAGTTTGTATTAAGTCCTAGGTTATCTTAAGCAGATTCCACTGTATGTCATTTTTACAGAGCCAGTTGTGGAATAAAAAAAAGGTAAACACTTTTTGGTTAAATCTAAACCTGTAAAAGGGATAAGTAAAACAAAGTAAAGCCAAAATTAAAACAACACTTAAATTAACAATTTCTAACATCCTTTGGTCACAATCTGTTTACTCAGAGAGAAAAAAATCATCTGAGCTATGAGACAAAGTCTTGAAGGACGAATATGCAGGCTTATCAGTGGGGTACGTTTTAGAGTTAAAGGAAAACCATTCAGCTAAAATTTACAACCTAATGCATCAAAACAAGTTCAACCTTCAACATAAAGTTGTAAACCTATAAAGCAACTTCGTGAAAGATTGTTATAATTAACTCCAACTGATAATGGCATGTGATTATGATACAAACATACCTGAAAACCAATTATTACCTGTTCAAATGGTAGCACACAATGAAAGAATGAAAAAAGCATAATGGCCTACACTCATACTTAAATTTTCTGTGAAATTGAGAAGATAAAAATTTTCCCTTTTATTTAGGTGATTTACGTGTATTGCCTTTTTTATTTTGGAAATTTAAGATGGTTTAAAAAACAAAAACTTTGGAGGAAAAATGGGGCTAAATATTAATAAAAGTCATGTCAAACAAATAATATGTCCCCAAGAAGACTGGACTGCTTACACATGTAATTAGAAATGTTGAATTTATGAATCGTAGGAAACATTTTCTGTGATCTTCCTTGATTTTGGGGGGAAAAAAAATAATCTCTATTTCTTATACATGTCTTACTTTCATGTTTGAATACTTAAATTTCAAGCATCGAACAGACAGACCTGAGGGTCAGGTTTACATCTAAACAGTTAAGTATTGCGCTTTTGATTTTCGATGTGCTCAGCCTCTCATTCTGGTATGGAAAGCATTTTGCAATAAAAATATATCTCCATTCACAAATGAAATACCAATAGAAATATTTTAAGTAAAATGACTAAATGCAAATTCTTCCTCAATAGTTGGGAAATTACAACTGCTGTCACTAGTGTCAGTGTGGTTATCCATTCAAAATGAAAATCGATCATAAAACAACCAGCTACAACCAAATACGATATTAAACATGTACGCAAGAGAAGCTAAAAAAATATTAAACTATCTATAGAATATTAAAATGCATGGTTTTGTCAAAATATTTAAATATTTGTAAACTCATTTTGATATGGAAAATTGACACTCACACACAAAAAACATAATTCTTATCCAGATAGCATAGAAATTCATTTCTTAAGGCTCCATAAAATTACAATTTCCCTTTAAGTTGACAATTCTGATTAGTATTGAGTAAGACAGCATAATAAAGTGAAGTCTAGCTAGCCGTAAATAGCACAAGATAGCTCAGTTGGTCGTACTCTGCACTGACAAGCAGGACTCTCCTCATGCAGGTTTGACACCGCTTATGAAAAGTATTTTGTAAACTGATATCTTACACCAAGAGTTCTGTTGAAGTCTCCACAAAATATGCACACAAAAGCAAAACAAGTTAAGAGGAGATTTTTACAGTGATCCGGTTTTGTCTGCATTTTTTGTCCGTTTACAGGCTTCATCATTTACAGATCGTAGCACCAACGATTTTTCCAATTCCACCATTGTAAGGAAACAGAAATGTAAAAACATGCCATAGACAGACTGGTAGAAACCAAACTCCCATAGTAGGACTGACATTCAAATTTGCAGTAAATATAACTTTTATATATGCACATATCACACGATAAATTGTTTAACTTGTAAACCGTATAGACTCAAAATGCCATTCAAACAAAAAAATAAATATATTGCAGATTGATATCAATGCATTTAGCCGAGGACATATTAAAACAAAGGAATGAACATGGCTAAAATTGGATTGTAACTGATGAAAGACATGCGTGTCAGTTTTATAAATGGAAATGACCAGAAATTGACTCTAGTTAAAATAAAGAATGAATACTTTCAAGAACTTCATAGACGTGAAATGACTTAAAATCTAACCCAATGAAACTATGGACAATCTCATGAAATTTGAGATAATCTAAACAATAATAGAATAAGTGAATCATTTCTCAGTTCCAGTTTGGATTCTCAATCAGCCACAGGCTGTTAACTCAAAGACTGATCCTGCTACATCTAATGTCTCGAATCAAGTCTGAGATGCTGCCTGAATAACATCCTCATGAACCCTTTATTCATTTCATACCGTGGTGGCAAAACTAACAGGCATTGTTAGAAATAACCTACAACTTGTAACATGCACATGATAACTTCAAAGAACTGCTACATTTTGCTTTATTTCTAAAGGGAAGCAAAACACTAAGTAACCGCTATTAAGTTTTATGCACATTATAACACAATTCACACAGTAAAGGAAGGTAACTCTTGCATGATGAAGGCATCTCTAAATCTCACAATTGACAATTGCTATGCACAAGAGCAAAAAAAAAAGCTAGAGAAAGAGATGAGGAACAATTCATCCCTATCACAGCACTTTTTGGACGCTGTATCAGAAGAGCAATCTGACTTTGTGATGTCAAACCTGTATATCACCTACTACCTATCTAAAAATATAAACACATTACCTTCTGACTTCAGTATCTCACTTGTGGACATTTATAAATTTGTTTTTTTTTCAGAAATGAAAGCATATATACAGTAAGCTTTGAGAACATGCATAAACTGACATTTTATGAAAGAAGTGAAGTATCACTGGGAAGTATATACGAAGGCAAGATAAACATGCAAACAATAATTGTTTCTACTCGCTATGGTATAAAACATCATGCCGTCTTCTAGACATGACATTCTTTTCTCAGCTGAGCACAAACTGTAAGTCCCTGAGCTTAAAGTCCCTATAAATTCACATCTTCCACTCCATAGCCTGATGAAGCTGGAGAAATTTGAAAGAACCTAGGGCCTTGTATTCACTTCTTGCTCCTCATTTTCTTGAGCGCAGCCTTGCGCCGTAGTTCTTCTTCCTCACGCCTGATGTCCTCCAGGTCCTCCATCAGGCCGAGCTTGGCGCTTCGCTTCTCCTCCGCCATGACGGTAGAGAAGTTGGCCTCCATGTCAGACAAGTCGTCGTCTCGCTCGTTTTTGTATCTGGAGGATAGACAGAGACAATGTTCTTTCACAGCCATACACATTTGATAAATTATCTTACTGTTTCTTCCAGCAGGACACATTCAAGTCAATCATCTTTAATATCTGACAAACATCACACTTAAAGCAACATATTAAAATAATTATATTTCCCTGTCAAAATATCCCAAAAATAAAGTAAAAAATGAGTTTCAAAGATTGTGCTTGAAGAACGTAATCATATGAAGGATAAATGGTTAAAAAAAAAAAAAAAAAGCACAATTGAAAACAATAGCTAAAACACTAAATTTTTCGAATTGTAATTTCTCTTTTTCCTGACTGTCTCTGTCTCCGCCTCTATATCTCTGTAGACTAAACTAATCTTCTCCATTTCACTGTATCTTTCATACACCCATTCAATCCATCTCTCCGTCTCTCTCGATCTTTTTCATGACATCCGGGTCCCCCCTCATTCTTTCTCTCTCTCTATGTCTCTCCCTCTCTCTCTTGATGTTCAAGGCTCAAAGTTTGAATTCTAGTCAGTAAGCCCTGTGTTTTCTTTATGTCACTGTTTGAACATTCTATGTTTACGTAGTGAGATTTGTGTGACGTAAAAAATTCAATTTAGACTAGATCTACAGAGATGGTGAACTTTCTCGTACATTATGAAGCAAATCTAGGGTGGGGATAATATTTTATTAAGATCTCCAATCAACAGAAGCCGGCACCCAAACTTGTGTAACAAAAAATGAGCCATCGTTCTCTGCTTATCTGTCATTCTCTTCCTTCACCATGTATCCTACTTTTTCTTAATTTCAAGACACCTAGTCCTAGATATAATAACCATAACAATAATGCTTGTGCGAGCCTATACCTCTTTTAACAAATAAGCATCGCCTAAGTTGGTCCGCTGAGCATTCACTCAGCCAGCCCGGGATTATGATCACACGGACAAGTGACGCAACAATCAGTGTTAGAAACTGTGTTGGGCTAGGTCTAGATGGCTCACGCTGATCAGCATGTAGCTGTTAAAAGTGATGTAAAAAAGTTTGCTTGCCTTCACACATTTAGTGTTGGAGACTGCATTGGGCCCAGATGAACCCCGATGATCAGCCTGTTACTGTAAGTCTATTGCTAGTGCTCATTATTTAGCTAGAGAGGGGTGATGGTAGGCCTTTATGGTGGTAAATTTGATGAGTTGTGACAAGCAGGGGTACTGCATTGCATAAGAGATGGAAAGGTGTGTCGGAATGAACTTTTTTTTTTTTTTAAACTCTACCAGCCAGCAGGATGAAGTCAGTAATTTTCTTTCGGTTAAGCAATAGCATGCTGACCAACCATTTCGGTTTACTATAGGTTCATAACAGGAAAAAAGAAGGCAAACAGCAATTGTTTCGATTTTTTTTCGGTTTAGCAGCTTTTTTCTTTCAGCCATTTTTGGTTTAAGTGTGCTCCACTGTAGTTGTTTAAATTTTACCCAAATCAAAGTTTGAGGTATACACTATCAGGCAATACGACCACAACTCACTACTTACCAATAACATTTAACACCAGCCTATGGGGAGAAAGAAGTGTCATAATTTACATCTTAAAAGATTTTTTAAAATAAAATTAGAATGTAAACAGAAGATCGTTTTCCATGCGTGTTTAAACTCACCTGCTCCGATCATATCCAAACATTGATTGGATCTCCTTAGAAACATCTAGCGTAGGATCATCACCATCATCGATGAAATCATCCATGTCCGAGTCTTCCTCTTCCTCCTCTGAGTCAATGCGCATTCTCTTAGCTGGTTTACCTGCGGAAACAAATTTAAATTTGTGTCATTTGAGGAGGATTAAGAGTACATACTGAATAAGCACAAACATTTTTACAATATTGATTGAAATAATTGTTTGATGTAAAGTTACTGGGGTTTTTTTTAAGTATTGCATTTTACAGCTAAGCTTCCGAGTAGCAAAGCATCTCCTTGCTCGTTGCCCGAAGTTCAAAAGCACAAAACTCATTTAAGATGTGGAAAGTCTAGGAAAAGAAAAGATATTATAACAAAGATATATACACTCCAAACTAACAGTTAATTGCCAGTTATAAAAAATGCACACGTAAACAAAAATGTTCTGAAGTAGTTCTTGAAACCATACTCCTCAGTTGTTTAATGTCCTTTCTCATTTCTAAAACAATGGTGGGTTTCATGTAATATCTACACACATTCTTACTCACCCGGCGGCTGTAACATTGGCCGTTTTCTGTGCACTTGCTTCATGATTTTGTCAAAGGGGTTGCTACCGACTGCATCAACACCATCTTCACTTTTGTCGTCGTCGCTGTTGTCTCCACATACCAGTAAATTCTCATTGACGGTAATGTTGCGGTGGTTAGAGGGCTGTTTTGGTGCTGGTTTTGGTGGCCCTTGTCGCTGGGCGCTGCTTGTGCCGACAGGCTTAGCTTTCGTCAGGTCTGCAGGTTTAGGGATGGGTTTGCTGCCTGGTGTGGAAAGTGGTTTCTTCTCATCATCTTCATCATCAGAGATGCTGCTCCTCCTGTTGTCCTTCGGTTGCTTCCCTCCATACTTGAGCCAGTCCTGATACTCCCTGGTCTTTCTCCTTTCCATCCTGTCTTTCTCTTCTTGCGTCATCGGCCGCCTTGCTTCGTCTTTCTTCTTTTTTGGGATTGTTAGCAAAGCAGCTGAGTTGACAGGTTCTGCGGATTTCTTCTCTGCTATGGCCAAAATAGCTTTAAAATCCATAGGAGGTGGGGCTCTGTTTGCATGGCGAACTATCACTGGCTTTTTAGGCTTCAGCCCTTCCTGTTTGGAGGTTGACCTTTCAGAAAAAGGGCTGGTCTTACCATCTCGCTTTGCTTTGTTAAGACTTGATTTGTTTTTTCTCTCTATGAGGTTTCTTCTCTCCGACTTGTGTTTTCTCACTCTGTGTCTGTTGGAATCCTCTCCTGATTTTTCTACTTCGCCTTTGGTAGCTCTCTCCCATGCTTGCTTCGCCATGCGCGCAATCTTCTCCTTCTCTAGTTTGGCGTTTCTTTCTGACAACATGATGTCCAATGCCGACGGCATGTCGTTTCCATTTTCCTCGTCAGACGAGACGGCATCTTTCACAATTTCTGCAGACTTAGCCTTTTCATTCATCTCCTCATGCTTCGACCTCCTGTGTGTTTTGGCACCTCTGACACGTCTGTTTTTGGCCTCATTCTCCATCGCGATGGCTGCCATGGTTCTCTCTTTGATTGCCTGGAGTTTGGCGAGGATTTTTGCCTTCTCTGAGAGCTGAGGGTTGTCAGCATGTCTTTCTTGAATGGGATTGAGGTGATTCTTGGTCAGAGGGATGGGGTTTTTATAATCTGAACTGTTGGTTGATGCTGACAATGTTTTATTTGTTTTAGAGGAAGAGGTTTCCTGGTTCTGTAGATTTTTTGAGGAAGTCTTTGAGCTTTGGTGAGACGATGACGATCCCTCCTTAGATGACTTGGATGAAGAATGGCTGCTTTTAGACTTGGAAGTTGAAGAAGAAGAAGAACTGTTTAGCTGTTTTGACGAGGATGATGATTTGCTACTAACAATGCTGTCTTTGGAACTCAAATGCAGTGATTTGCCATCTGTCGTAGACTTGTGAGAACTTGATGACAATGAAGAGGAGGATGACTGCTTAACACTAGGGCTAGAGTGTTTTGATGATGATGAGGACGACGACGAATGTTTAGAACCAGAGCTAGAGTGTTTTAACGATGAGTGTGACGACGAATGTTTATTGCTAGAGCTAGAGTCTTTTGATGATGAATGTTTAGCACCAGAGCTAGAGTCTTTTGATGATGAATGTTTAGCACCAGAGCTAGAGTCTTTTGATGATGAATGTTTAGCACCAGAGCTAGAGTCTTTTGATGATGAATGTTTAGCACCAGAGCTAGAGTCTTTTGGTGATGAATGGTTGGAAACAGACTTTGTTTCCAAGAGTTTCCTCTTAGCTGTGTCAGTGCCTTCCTCTAGTTCCGGAGAATCGGCCCCGGCATCGTCAAACAGCGAGTCGATGAGCTGCTGCTTGTCCACTGCCAGTGGCTCAGGCTTCTTCTTGGGGATTACGAATCTGTTCCTCGCCTTCTCCTCTTTTTCTTGCCTCTCCCTCTCCTCCCTTTTTCTTTGTTCTGTTGAGAACAAGAACAAGAAAATAATTCTTTTAGTTAAGTAGAGTTGTATAGTTGTTTGGGTTTTTGTTTACTGAAATTTTACGCTTAAATTAAACATGTATTAGTATAAATATCATTTTGAATCACAGGACACTTAGAAAATTAATATCCCTGAGAATAGCATATAATTTTTTTGTAAAAAAAAAAAGAGCAAAACTGAGAACCCTGTAAATTAAATAAAACAAAATAGATGCCAAATATCCACATTTTTGTCATGGTCAATTTGAGACTGTACAGTTGGATGGTTTAAAAACCAAGAATGGTCTAAAACAGTTAAATTTAATAACCAGTAGTGTTTTTTTATTTAATGTACTTTGCTACACATAGAAAGAGAATAAGAAGAAAAATGGAGAAAAAAATAGAAACAGGGAAAACAAAATGAAAGAGAGTGAGAGGAAGTGCTCATGTATCTCCATTACAAATATAGATCTACATTTCCCTCCTGGAATAAATTAAAATCTATTGATTTCATTTGAAGGGAGGCAGTCATATATATGCCCTTTCATAAAAAGTATGTGTTATGAATAATATGAATTTATTATTATATGTGCAGAGGGAAACCCATGACTGATTTTCAATTCTCAACAAATGATACATTTGCATTTCACAGGATACTTTCTGATTCTATTTTCACTACTTAATTGTCATACTTATAGCTGGACTTTGTCCACATTAAAATGGCCATCATCTCACAAGAAAAATAAAATGAATTAAAGGAATTTTTTTTTCTTAATTTTTTTCCTAACTTGGAGGGTTGAAGTGTAATAATTTGTATTTAATGACAAACTTCCCTGATGCAATAACAATGACATTTTTACCCCAATCCCATCAACTAGATGTTAAGAATAGCTTTAATATTTCTCAAAAGCAAGTGAAAGCCGATGGCAGAGTGGTTAAGCAAACTGGTCTTCGCCTTGGCAAGGCGATGGGTGCCGAGTAGAAGGTGCGGGTTCGATCCCCGTCCGTGTCATTTGTCTAAAAATGTGTCTTTGTCTACTTGTCTTATCTGTTGGTCTAAGCTAGACCTAGGTTTGTGGCTGTCCCTTTCTAACCTATTTTCACCTTATTCCTTCAGTCGCTCGCATCATTATTTGGTCCCTAGGTCTAGCTCCGTCTATTAAAGCCTCTATAGTTGTTGGCCTGCTTCTCTGTACCGCAGGCAAATCAACATTGTAGCCATTCTTTTTCTGAAAAAAAAAATACAGGATAAATTAATAGAAAAACTGCATATTGTATTGATTTTCTTCAGTTTGTACGAGTTGGGAAGCATTGTACTGATAGGCTATCAATTTTTTATACGTCCAAGTTAAGCTGGCGCCTGGCGGCACATGAAGAGGGGACCCTGTGAGAGACACTACTGTTATGTCAGTTAGCATCTGGATACTGACTTAGAGGATAAAGATTCATAACCATGCAGTATTGCTAAGAAAAGATAAAATAGACCTAGAATGGGCTGCACTGTGGAAATAGTGGCTGTTCAGTGTGACCAAAAAAAAATTAGAAAATCAGAAAAAGGGTAATTTTCTGGGGAACAAAATGGAATGATTTCCATCAAATCGTAATGAATGGCAAGTATTATATAAGGCTTATTGGTAAAGACACAGTCGGAAGTGGTGTTAATTATAGAAGTAGTAAAAGGCGACAAATTGGACGTTCACCAAAACGGGGGTCTGTGAACAGGAGTTTTGACGACCAAGAAGCGATGGTCTGAAATTTCATTTCAGTGAAAAAACGTAGCCCCAGCCTTGCTGAGTCTGAAAATCTGGAGCCCGAAAAAGCCAGAAAAGTGGCATCTCTTGGAATATACTTAGTCTCAGCAATAGTTTTTCAAAAGTAAACAAAAATTCATTTATGTAGACTTGAAAAATATAAATTTTGAATATATTTATATTTCAGAGTCCATAGGCCTAATTGGTGCTATGCAGCCCGAAACCTTATAATTTTGTACCAACAAACTGCAAAAGTGCCAAGAAAGGCAATGTAGGCTTAGATTAAGATCATCATACATACTAAAATAGATCTACAGTACTAACTTTATTTAAAGGACTGTAGATTACATATAATATAGATCTAGATCTAGGTCTAACCTTCATTAATTAAAAATTATATTTGCAAATTCTAGAGTAACTTACTATTTTTTTCAAGGCGGCCTCTTTGCTTTGATGCTGCCACAGCCATCAATTCTTCAAAATCCATGCTTCTCCTTGGTTTTTAAACCTGCCTTGATTTAATGCAGTCTGACTTATTAAATGTAGATTTAGATCAAGATATAGATCTAGAATCTTCAGATCTAGCCTAGATCTGGCAAATTAGACCATATTCGTATAATTCACCCAACGTAGGCCTATAGCCCAGATCTAGATCTAGAACTTATTTCTTGATTAATATTTATTTGGTAAAACCAGACAAACAAGTTTAGATCAAGAAATGTAAATCTTTTGTAAGCTAGATGTATCGTCTTGGTCTATGTAAGGCCAACTGGTTTATAACCAACAACGGTGACTGTCAATAATATGTCGATTCGAACTGATGAACTGAAACATCAACACACCAACACTGAACTGAACACAGTAGTCTAGCCAAGGAAAGATCACTCTATTTCTTTTTTCAAACCTTCTTCGGTTTGGAAAAGTAGAAACTGTTCATTGGAAGTTTCGTACATGTATGCCTTCGTACTTTCGTCGTGGTTATTAAATTAATTTTTATATCATTTTGGGAAGGATTTCAGGCACCTTAATTAAACTAAAACCACGGTAATTGACTATGTGAATGTGGCCATTAAAATAATAAAAGCGTTTTAAATACAATAAATTTTGGTCGCATTATTTAAAAAAAAATAAGAGAAAAAAGTTAAACATAATTATCTGTATATCTAGCTAAGATCCTTGTCTTCTGCTCGGGGAAATATTTATTAATGTTATTAGCCTACTAGAGTTCTATAATTATTTATGCGACTAATAAAGCATAATCCCTTATATATAAATTTCAGAAACAAAGGTACACAATACAGTCTTCGTTTTGCATCGTGGCAATGCGTGTACCGGGAACCGATTACTATAGGCCTAGGCTATTTTTAAATCAATTTAGTTTACCTATGTTTATCTGTAAAATTATTATTAATTTCTGGAGGGTCTGCATGCCTTGACCCCCCCCTCCCTCACTCACACCTATCTATCTATCTCTCTCTCTCTCTCTATCTTTCTCTGCCTGCATGACTGTATATGTATCTGTCTGTCTCATATGTCACACCTATCTATCTATCTTTCTATCTCTCTCTATCTCTCTCTGCCTGCATGACTGTATAAGTATCTGTCTGTCTCATATGTCACACCTATCTATCTATCTCTCTCTCTCTCTCTATCTTTCTCTGCCTGCATGACTGTATATGTATCTGTCTGTCTCATATGTCACACCTATCTATCTATCTCTCACTCTCTCCCTCTGTTTGTCTGTCTCTCTCTCTGTCTGTCTGTCGGTCTCTCTGTCTGTCTGTCTGCCTGTCTGTCTGTCTGTCTGTCTGTCTGTCTGTCTGTCTGTCTGTCTGTCTGTCTGTCTGCCTGCCTGTCTCTCTCTCTCTCTCTATCTCTCTCTCTCTCTCTCTCTCTCTCTCTCTCTACTTCTCTCTTGAATTTGATATCACATTGGAGTGAGTTATAGACGAGTATTATTATACCATCGATGTCTGTCAGCCAGATTTATGGTTCTTCTGCGAATTAGCTCATTAACTGGATCTCTAGAGCACCCATAAAGATGTTGGCATAATGTAGGTGCCACAGTCATGCCATGTATCCTCATGTATGTGTTGTACATGACTGTGAAGGTGCTGGATGTGAGGATGAGTTGGATGAGGAAGGATAGGGACTATCTACCCTCATTCAGCACTACGCGACAGGCATCCATATCTTCCTCGTTTGGGATGTTGGTGTACAACGCGCTGATATCCATTGTACACAGAAGGCTCACTAGGGTAAGAGAGCCTTTCATGTTGATATCTTGGATGTACGAAGAAAATCCATATCATCCTGGGCGTGAGAAGGTTACTGTCTGACCATATCCTTCAAGTGAAAATCCACAAATTGGGATATAATCTCAGTAGGGGACCCATTCCCACTTACGATGGGCCTCCCAGGATTCCCTTTGTGAATTTTCGGGAGGACATAAAAACCTTCATGGGAAAGGCTATGACAACAGGAGGGCTTTTCCTATCTCAGCGCTAATCTCCATATGTTTAACTACTTGGTTAACTGTATCACTGATCTGTTTTATTTGTCCATAAATGGAACCCGAAGCAAGCTCCCAATATTAACAATAAATTGTTGTTGAGTTGCCAAGTGCACTCCTCAGGGTAGACGGTGGTATTTACTACCACGACGGCCCCTCTGTGGTCAGTTGGTTTGGCAGTTATAATTATTTCTATTAATTTTTTTTCTCGCAGTTCTCAAAGAGCTATTATCTCCTTGTCCCGGAGAGTTGAGACAACTTTACCCTGTCTAGCATGCATGATCTTATTAGATAAAACTAGCATTAAGCTATTTAAAGGGAAGCCCTTACCAGCATTTGATGCAAAGGTGCTGGGTTAACGGAGGAAGGGAGGGGAGATTACGTCTGTGTCGCAAGTAGCGGTGTTTGGTTTGTTGTCCTCCCCATGCCAGATTATAGTAGTACTAGTAGCAGTATTAGCCTCAACTTTTTACCTTTGTCCATTCAGCACAGTGAAATTTGTCGTTTTCTCCAAAACAATCAGACATCAACAACTAAATGGGTTTTCTCAATATACAAAAAAAAAATAGATTTCTGAACATGGCAAAAGCTTGCTGCATTGATTTTGCTCTAGCTTTGTGCTCGTCATATATACTGCAGTAATGTACTTTGATTTATCAGTCATAAATTTATCCTTTCCATGATACAAGATTTGTCCTTTTTTCAGTGTTTAAATTTAGAAAAGTGTGTCAGATTTGTTAGGGCTCAGACCTGGATATATTGAATTTTACATTTGTTTAAAAACATTTATATGTAATATCTATATTCTATGTGTATTTAACTAAACTGAATTGTTCAGTGAGTTTTCTTATAAGATATACATCATTTATGGTATGTTCTTCAAGTCTGCCTCTTACTCTAAGGATTCTTTTACTGTAATGTCAACTGAAAACCCACAGTGCTTGAAGTTTTTAAATGAAGTCAATTACTAGACATTCCTTTGGCTCTGTCCCATAGGACTGGCATGTCTATTTAAACGTTCATCACTTTGTTTTTATATAAACCAAATTGGTGTGCATTACTATTAATCTTCTAATAACATATTAACATAAAATTATTAGGTTTTTTTTTTTCTTTTTTTTTGGTTTGGTTTTAAATAAATCATGACATAATGTTACACTAAACCCCTGATGCCAGATGTCAGCTGCCATAAACATAACACACTTGTAATCTATTCTAGAAGAACTTGTTTTGTTTTCTTTAATAAGTTTTTACTATAACTGCACGAGCCTCACTTTTTAACTAAATAAATAAATTTTACTTATTTCCACTTCACACACACAAAAAGATAAAGATGAAGACGGAAATTCTGAAGTTTGTGTTTTATTGAACTCATCTTAGGACAGAGCATACTTCAACGGGCTCGTCCATGACTTAGGTACAGTTAAATACATCATCTGTATACCACGTAATTATGACAGTAAAGATCTCATGGGAAGAAAAAAAAAGAATGTACAAGTACAATGCCATAGGCTTTCCTTAACTATTGTACGGATAGAATAGAAATAAAATATTTTCATAATGCTTTTTTAAGGGCAATATTACAAAGCTTTGAAGTTACAAGAAACCAATCACTTTTAGGCATATCATTCCTGCTTAAGCAAACAAGAAGGGTACCGGTACTACAAAAAAAGATAACTGGTGAAAGATTTTTTTGTCTTCTCAATGGAAAAGCAACCAAGAAAAATGGGCTTTAAAAAAAAAAAAAAAACAAGCAGGCAGACCATAAGAGTAAATATGTAATGCAAGTTATTTCTATTCCAAATATTAACAAATAACACAAAGGACATTTCTCCTTATGTTTTTCTCATACCCCCACTCGGTTTCTATAAACAATAAAAAATAAATAGAACCTGGTTCAATGAAACTTATCATGTCATGGGCATTGTAAATGTAAAGCTATATCTTCCTGAATCTTGTTCAAATCCCCAATATTGTATTTTAAGACTTAGTATCCTACACAGAGTAGAAACCAATCACTAAAAAATTACTTCAAAAATTCTGACTTATGCTTGATTGACCGTCACCCTGGTAGCCTTTGCAAAAAGAAAGTGTATACAATGTATGCAGATACATGTAACTTCTTAGCAACTTTGATGTGATTCATAGACTGCTGAATAGCAAAGGACTGGCACTACCTGTTACTTCATCCTCACATTGACTAAAAAGATGAAAGTTATGTGAATACCGGCATGTTGTTACAAAAATAATGATCAGAACCAAGACCTTTGAGGAGACCTCTCTCTCTCTCTCTCTCTCTATCGTTATGTCTCTATCCCTCCCCCCTATCTCTCTGAGCCGGTACTGAACACAACGGTTGTACAGAATAAAATAGAAATATATTTCTTTGTAAAGAGATGTACATAAAAGCATCAGATAAGAATAATCATTAACATTATGACTCAAAAAAATAATGCCCCAGACAAAATGGCAGAGGAAAAATACCCAGCTGATTAAGTAAGATAAAAATAGTAAAAATGTTGAAAATACATTCAGTTATACAATACTACATGTAGTAAAAACGCAACAGAGCCTCCATCCAACAAACAATGTTTTGACATAACACTTCATGCTCTGTTCTTGCTTTTAAATGCCTTTATCTGTATGATAATTGATATGAGGTGCAGCAAAATCCTTCACAATTCTTTATTGAAATTTAAAATATTTCTGCAACTGCAGACTAAACCAGCTTTAGTCAAATAACAGTGGCTATATCAGCAGTTGTAAAGTATACAGCACTAGTCCAGTTCCTATAGATCTAAAGTTTTCTACCAATGTTACTGGTTTGCTTTATATCTCACCGGTAAACTCCTGCAACACTGTCAACCAAACAGTGTGCTCTATGTTCTTGTGATATGATGGCTGCAGCTGATAAAGATTTCATGCATTTTGATTTGGAATTACACATTAGTACTAAAGTAGGTATGAGTTTGAGTTTTGACTGAAGAAAACTGGACAATGCATGCAACTTTTATTAGAAAATACATGATGCTTTTTCATTTTCAAGAAATCTAAAAACACTAACTTTTGCAAAAACTGGAGCTGTGTCCTCTTTGTAATAAGAATTTAGTACAAGAAGTCCAATCCCCCAGTAAAATAAAAACAGATCTAGTGTCTAATGAAAAATTAACTGATGGAGAGTCCACTACATGTATATAGATCTCTGTGTTTCACCATTACTGTTTAACTTATCCTGATTGTCTGTTTGAAATTCACAGAGCGACTGGACTAGTATTGCATACTTCTGTAAAACATCAAAAGATTTTTATGGCAATATCAGTATTGTCCATTCATTTAGATTAAAACATTCAGGTCCCACAGGAGTGCAGACAAGTGTGTCAAAACATAATTAGACAATAACATTTGAAGTTTTGCACATGAAATTCAATGTACAAAAAAGTACATTATGTACAGTTACCTCCTCAGACAGATACCAGTAAGATACATCCTCATTTCTTAGCTCAATTTAGTAAAAGACTTATTTCTGCAGTACATGTATTTATTTTGGAATCAAAGCTGAGCATAGACCAGTTAGTTACTAACCATAACATTTTTTTTAAACTGTGCTCCGGAAGTCAAAAGCCTCTACATGTATTTCCTTCTAATTTTGCTTTTGAGTTTATTTACCTTTTTTCTGTAATTTTATCTTGCGTTGCATTGTGGTGTTGAAGTTATTACCACTACCAAAGAGACTAGAGTGTCCATCATGCTGGCTCAAGAGAGTTCTACAAAATACATCTTAGTCTGGCCTGTCTCCTGTTCATCCACTCTGAACCCCTCTCCCCCTTTTTTTCTCCTTCTTTCATCCGCCTCACACTGCCGTCCTCATAATTCTTCTATTTAACGACTTCATATCGCATAGCAATCGCAAAAAACTCTAGGTGTGAAAGCCCTGTATATCTTCAGATAGGATTTATCAAAGAAATCCTCAAACCACCAGTCGGTTTTATGCTTTGATGTGGGAAGGTTAGCATTGGCAATTAAAGCAAATCTGTCTAGAGCATGATCAGAAAAACAGCAGGTAAGTAACACACAAATGATCCATTCAAAATAATATTAATCATGTCAGACAGGACATTAAGGTTAATCCAATGAATGACTCAAACAAAAGCGTGATCTTGGGTAACAGTTCTGTTACAAGTGTCTTTCACTTATAAAAAAAGTCTAGGATTTTTATTTACTAAAACCTACAGCAAATTCTGTACAGGCCCTAGCTCAAGCCTCAACAGTGATTCGCTACAAGTAACAATATCACGCCAGTTCAAACTCATTTGCAATCACATTGAATTTGAAATATTTTTTCACAAGAAAAATTTGCCTTTAAACTGTAAGGTGAATACATGAACTTTTCAGATAAACAAACATCTCAAAACTGTGACAGTCTGAAATCAGTGTGTAGGTTGAGCAGGTATGCAAGGGTTGCCAAAGTAATTCAGGCGCAGGGTAGACATTTAACAGAAAACTGAATATTCTTTCTTTTAGGCGAGTATTAGAAATTTACATAATGTATCAGTAGCATTTTCATGTCCCAAGATATTATAAAGTGAAGATCTCTCCACAATATCACTGCAAACTTGGAGAGTTATTTCTAATTTTGAATGGCTTTGACTAAAAAATTATGACCTTCAATTAATTCAATCCTTTATCTTCATCAAAAAGAAAATATAGCATTCAGAGTCAGACTGCAGCGGGATTTTTGGTTCCAGAAGAAAAATCCCCCTGCAAGCAATCTCCTGCTATAGACATGTAAAGGAAATACTACCGAAAATTCGAATTTTTAACGTTTATCAGCTCCCTTTTTTTAACATAAAATTAATGTGACCCATGGTCCTAAAAACAGGCTGTCATTAATTCACCGGTTTTCCCGTTTCTTTCTGTTTCTGAAAGCCTTCTCTTTGTGTACGGTTGCTCAAGATCTGAGACCATGTAGACATAACGGAAACACCTGTGATCCCACCTCTTTCTCTCCACAATATAGTCTTTACTGTGCTGACATGCCATAAAAACTCGTCTCCACCTCATTCATCACTGACTAATCCCATTGTCGTATCTTTGACTGCATGCCTGATGAACACCCCTTCCCCTACTGTATTTTTACATTTATTCTCTATATCACACTACACATTCGCATTGTATGCGTTGACCTAGCCTAGGGTCTAACCTTGTGTGGGAGACTGGCCCAAAACATTGCTGTACAGGTTGATTGACCGTGCTGAATCCAAGTTCACCATTTCCATGCCCCATTAAACCCAAGTAGAATTAATAGGCTTTAAATAGCACAAAAATGGGGATTCTTGAAATGTCCCGGTGTGGGGATGGTTCAGCGGAGGCCATTGTAGGTATGCACTACTGTAATCTACACACAGCTTTCTTAACTGTCACAATTTTAAGATATTTGTTCATTGTTATTAATACAAATTTCTATGACATAAAAATGAAAATCTTCAAAACATAATTATACCCAGCGCTGCTGGGCTAAATGCCCCAATCATCAAAGTTATAAAAATATTGTACGTCTGGAAGACAACGTTTTTAGAATCACATTTAGGGGGGAAAGATTTTGAACTGGCAGTCAGTCATTATTCATTTTGATCATATAAACCAAAATCTAAAATACCAATAGATAGAAAAAGGACAGGAGAAAATATTGAGCCATGCATTTTAAGCTCAAAGTCTAAAGGTGCAAATAGAAAAATACTTCCCTATTGAAAGAAAAATCAAGCAAATGATAATCCTTGTATTTAAGGGGTTTTGTTGCTTGTTTTTTCTCCCCCCAAAATATGCTAAAAATAAATGATATATCAAAAGACCAAGTTCAGGAAGGGAAATCAATTTTTCTTTTACATAAATTTTGTTTAACATAAAGAAGCTGAAAAAAACAGTTGTTGCTAGTGCCTGGTAATAGCTAGCTGTATCTGTAAATTTAAAGAGTACAGATTTAAAAAAATTATTAGTAAAAGTATTACAAAAAAGGAATCTGACTGGTACCCTAGAAGAATTGTATAAAAAAAAAGTCAAATTTTTGTAATATGTATTTCAATTGTAACCCATTGTGTAAAAATTAACTTGTTAACTCTGAAAATTAACTCATTAAAAACATTATGTACATTAGTCTTCGTGTAAAAAAGCTCAAAAAGTACAGATATATCTTGTAATCAAACAAAATACTGGCTTCTGTTGTATTTTGTTCCCTACATCAAGAAGTGCTACACATAGTTTACATACACAATAATGAAAAATTTCTGACATTTTCTGATTTCAGCCTTTGTTATTTTACAACTATAACTATGAGAAGAGAAAATATTTATCACACTGAAACAGTGAAAGAAAGAAGACAAATAAAATTTAGCAAGTCACAGATTTGAAAACATGGATAAAAATCAGATAGTACAAAATATAAAAAATCAAATACTGTCATTATCAAAAAGAAACAGTCATCACATGGAAAGAGAACATAAGATAGATAGTAAATAACCAAACAACAACAAAACAGACATCCTTTTAGGTTAACTCCAGTTAAGAAAGAATTACTCTGCCTGTGTGGTGAAACAGAAGCAGAGCTGAAAACAGTTATCTCACTGGGACTCACGACTAGCTGTTTTTGCCGACGTAACCGGGTCAAATTATCTTTATCCTGTACAAAATCAAACTTGCATGTTGGACCAAATATTTCAGTGATCTCATTGTATTCATGTTTTTATTTTCTTTATTTTATATTAACAAGAGTGTTTCTTAGGTATATGCATATATTACCAACAACTTTTTCTATTACATTACTGAAAGTGCCATAATGTAAAGGCAATATGATAGGTAAAAAGTTTTGATTACTTCTTACATGGAGGGCTAACTAACCTCCAAAAAATGAGTCACTGCAATCAATTCGAAGAGATGTAAATGAAAATATTGACTTTTCAGACTACTGGAGTTGATTGCTCAATGAAGCATCACTTGCATATTTGTTTGTTAAACCAATCACAGGTTAATCTAAACCAACACTAAAATTATGCTGAAAATTATGACAGCCACACAGCAGTGTAAAAACACATTTAGTTGGTGACAACTTTTTGTTAAAATCAGATGCTGGCATTTTCTGGCCATATATTTCAAGGCACGACACACAGTCAATTAAAAAACAGTCACAAAAACATTGGTACTATTTTAGTCAATTGTGGTCTTCGAATCAAAAGTGCCACTTCAGATTTTTTTCTTCAATAGTGTAATCTTTCTTGACTCCCCTCTCAAAGTTTATTTGATG
Source organism: Elysia chlorotica (assembly GCA_003991915.1). Lineage (NCBI taxonomy): Eukaryota > Metazoa > Mollusca > Gastropoda > Plakobranchidae > Elysia > Elysia chlorotica. The sequence goes on from RQTK01000014.1 coordinate 144,031, forward strand.
CAAGTCAACAAGCAAGACAGACACCGATGACTATATGGGAAGATTTAGATTACTTCCAATTCATACCGTGATGAGAATCTGTACTTGAGACAGCTTACACCACAATCAATAATTGAAGACCATGAATCTATAACTGCACTTTAAAAAAAACTTCATTTCAAAAGGAAAATATTGTAAACTCTCAAGATTGGAAGAGGGGAAAAGGATGGCCTACCCACTTATGAAAGCAACCGCAACCAAAAGCAAAAAAGTCAACGATAAGGAGATGAATTCATGCAAATTTATGCAAACACTTGCCGACTCCTTTCTATGCCCTGCCATCCAACCAGTTCTTTGAATTTTAGCTTTTGCTGCTGATATTGAATATACTCAAAAGCTAAAATTTGCTGCTCAATCACAGAGGTTGAGAACGAGGGTAGAAATGTTGGTGATAAATGGAAGCCTTGAGACAAATCAATTCTTGACAGGAACAGAAACTAGGCATTATTTGTATTCTTAGAAAATGAAGTAGGCGGGAAAAAAAAATAGACATGGAGAGTCTCATTTTCTTTAATTAGAGTTAAAAATCAATATTAAAAAATCAAACTAAAAATATTATGTATATTTTCATTTTCCTCCAAATTAAAAAAAAAAACCCATCTTGGGATTGGGGGATTAGGAGAAAGCAACCTGATACCAAATGAAACTCAAGACCAGGGATGTTGCCCTGGTGCATAAACAGAATGGAAGAAACACATAAAAAATCACAATTTTTCTCACACACACACACGCACATTATCCTCTGTATATTTATAAGAACAAGTTACAACCAGAGCTTCACGCTTCTGCCTTCATAACGATTCCTTTACTATCTTAGTGCACATTTTTATTGCCATTTGACCTGAGTGAAGTCCCCTGTGTTGACACGCTGGCGAGGGCGGTCACCAAAGATGTAACGGTCACGCTCCTGAATGCTCTCGGAGAGCGCTTGCATCTGCCGAGGAATGTCATCAAACTCAGCTGACGATTCCTAGAGAATAGAATTGATAGGATTAAGATCAAATTCATCCAAAGGGCTGAGACAAACAATTGTTTTATTAATTATTTTTACTGTCAATAAAAATTGTTAAATTGTGCAGTAGAAACCAAAGCAAAATTTTGTATCAGCTTCAAAGATTGAATCCAAACTCTAGAATAGATTCCAAACCACAAAAAAAAAAATTTAGAAAACTGACATTCTCTACTCTTGCTGCAAGCATGTATTATCTCGACAAAATGTCTTGGAATTTACAGTTTTCATGTCCAATTTTTATCAGCCTAAAAAACTTCTTACCTTGCATTTTTAATTTCTAAACAATTCATAAAATCTGTTTTGTTTTGTTAAACAAAATAATGTAAACAATGGTAAAATTCTGACAGAAAATGTAAAACAAAAAATAGATGATTCACATGAAGCAACTGGAAATGAACAGGCTTAGAAATCAAATGTCCTTCAAACGATGCAAAAGCACTTGTTTCTTACAGTATTGCAGACCATGTCTTTGAAAACAATTTAGCCGATGCATCTTGCAATTCTCAATAATAGTAAGGTATGAGTTTATGACATCTTAAAAAATATTACTACAGTGTCTGTTGGAGCAGACACATGGCACACCATGTTGAAGCATGTTGAATCATGTTAAAGACTTTTTTATTCCAATAGGGGTAAAGCTAACAAATTATTTTATGATGATTGAAGCACAAAGAAATAAACCCTGTGGCTGAAAATGACAATTTCTTTCATGCTGTAAGAAATGTTTAGAGGTCATCAACATTACATTGGTTTATTGTTTATAACATTTTGTTCTAATTTCTAAAGTGCTCATTTGTTTGTCTAATCTTTTGTTTGAAAATTGTTATATGTCATGGGTCCTTAAAACTTTTATCTGTTTTTTTTAATACTTAAGCTTAAATGTATTTATTTTGATTTTACAATTAGCCAAGCATACTGTCTCATCTGCACATAAAAATAAGCACTCATTTGAAAGATTAAATATTGTCTCGCTTTATTTCATTGATTCAAAAACAAAAGTTATTTGTGATAGAAAACCTTTTTGTGGGGTGATGAAAGCAATTTGTGTGGATCTCCTGGTGAAAATGTATAATTATCTTTGTAACCTCTGGTCCAGCACTATAACAGACAGTAAGTTGATAACAGTTCTTAGTGTATTTGGAAAAGAGGGCAAGAAACAGGCTGTTTTATTTGTGATAGTATTGCTTTAAGAATTAGAAGCTAAAACTCTGGATCTATTTCAGAGTTCATACACTGAAAGGTAAGGTAGCTGGAGAAATCTAGAGATTAAATACATGTACGAGTGAAGCTCTGTTGATTGATATAATTATAATATTGTAATGTTTTTCACCATGCCTATTCAGCAACATGTACACCGTCCTCCCAGGTGACAGAAAGTTGCCACGGGACTCACCCTTGTTTACTGTGCAGAACACTTTACTCACCCACTCACTGCTTGATGATTGTTCTGTACCTGAATTCATGTAATAAAACTCTTAACTTGTTGGATTTAAATAACAAGCTCAGCACCATTGCGCTAGACTCAAGAGCAGGTTTAGCAGTGATGTTTCTTTTACGCCACACGAATGCCTTACCTCGATCTCATCGTCGAAGTGGTGTGCCATGTTGCGACTGCGGAAGTCCCTCACATTCTGCGGCATGGAGATGGGCACTGAGGTGGACATGTGGGAGGCTGACGCAGAGTCCCCCCACCCCCCGCCTATCTCCTCCATTGTGTCCAGGTCCGCTGGGTCCACCCGTCTAAACCGGCCAGACAAGTGGCCTTGGTGCTGCCCTCTACTCCCGCTGGACTGTGACGGAGACTGTGTGTCTGTAGCCGTGCAGCCATGACAATAGAGGGAGAGAGTTGAGTTGATTTAGTTTATCTAACGCCAGCACTATAGCCTATAGGCTATTTTGTGGACAGAGACCCAAGACTGACGTCTTAACAATTTTATGTGCTGCCAAACACAAGACAAGGTCGGGACTCCTGTCTCAGTCAGTCACAGAGAGAGAGACAACCAGACAGACAGGCAGAGAAAGAAAGAGAGAGAGAGAGAGAGAGAGAGAGAGAGAGAGAGAGAGAAAGAGAGAGAGAGAGAGACAGAGAGAGGGAGAGAGAGACAGAGAGAGAGAGAGAGAGAGAGAGAGAAAGAGAGAGAGAGAGAGACACACACACACAGAGAGAGAGAGAGAGAGAGAGAAACGTTGCCTTGCCAAAATCTATTACATGTTTTATTATGCTTGTTTATCCAATTTGCGACTGTATAAGAATTATTGAAATGGTATTAAGTACAGTTATATTTTGTATAATTTTGATGTGTTGGAAATTGGAGATTGTAAAACACTTTATACTTGCAAAATATATCTGTCCTTTGTTTTTTATACATTATCTAGTTCTTATCCATTTGGTTTTATCTCTCGTGCAAAAACAAAGGAAGGCAAAGACTTTGAATCCTACCAGATCTCCTTGAGGCTGATGAAGCAGACTGAGCATCATCAAGAACATCCTCTTCCTCTAGATCCAAACCATCCATGGCAAACACTGGGATGGAAAATAATACAAAGCTGTTAAAGAGAGAGAGACGTTGCCTTGCCAAAATCTATTACAAGTTTTATTATGCTTGCTTATGCAATTTTTGACTGTATAAGAATGATTGAAATGGTAATTACAGTTATATTTTGTATAATTTTGATGTGTTGGAAATTGGAGATTGTAAAAGGCTTTATACTTGCAAAATGTGTCTGTCCTTTGTTTTTTTATACATTATCTAGTTCTAATCCACTTGGTTTTAGCTCTCGTGCAAAAACAAATGAAGGCAAAGACTTTGAATCCTACCAGATCTCCTTGAGGCTGATGAAGCAGACTGAACATCATCAAGAACATCCTCTTCCTCTAGATCCAAACCATCCATGGCAAACACTGGGATGGAAAATAATATAAAGCTGTTAACAAAAGTCTTGGATATCTTCAAAATGCATGAGAATTTAGATCAAACATTACGTAATTCCACCAGACAAAATTCAAATTTTACAGGGGGCCTAACTTTTTTTTTTTTTTAATGCGACTTCCATTGCATATTGCTTGCACAAAAACCTTGTAAATAATTCCTGCATGGAACACGACATGCAAACTTTCCGAATGTGGGAGATTCTAAGCAAAGAAAATAACATTCAGAAATGTTTGCATTGTAAAAAGACCTGTCAGAGTATAATTAATAAATAACGTATAAAAATCCAGCACATAATTTTATTTGATACCTTTGTGCCCCTTATAACGAAATCTAACAAAATTGATTTTGATCCATCTATTTGTTTTTAAGTAGCTGTTCATTCTCAAAATGATAGGCCTTAACTAAAGTTTCCTTATACACACAGGTTTTTTGTTGCCTTTTTATTTAGCCGATACCTCTACAAAATGTGTTGTGCAGCGACAATAATTTTGTCTGCAGAACTTTGCACGTCTCTGACACAGTATGGTACGTACTTGATTCAGTCCTTCCCCCACAAACGATGTACATGAATGTTTACAATTCTAGAATAAAATTATTTGATTATCATATAATAAAAAATGGTGATAGCTCAAATTAAAAAACAAAATTCATCAAGCCCTTAAATCATAACATAAACATCACAAACACATTTTTGATCTGTTTGTCTTGTCATGAAATTACAAATGTGAATAAACAAAGATCCACTCTTCAAAAATACTAAAAAAAAATGAAATTCTCCACTTCTCTCAAACGTATGGCATTGTTTAAGCAAACACACCATCGGGGCTGGAATCCCTGATTCTCCGACCAGGCCTTTTCTTCTGCAGGGGGATGGCTAAGCCTTGTTCGTACTCGCCTGCACTCTTGGAGTGGCTGATGGTCACTGGGGGAAACACAGGACAGAGAGAACAGATCAGCACTTAGTGAAAGTAGCATGAAAGTAGTTTGACAAAGATTTCAATATTTTTTATGGTTATCAAACAAGAGACTGTTATTGTTATGAGGTAAATTGTAGTCCCTGTGTTCACATATTACATATGCATTCTAATTCCCAGCATCCTCAACTCTGGGCTTGTTATTTACTTTTTGCCTATAGCTCAAATTCATTTACACCCACATATGGGTTTGTCAGTCATTTGCTTTCTTTTTTTTTCTTTTCAACTTTCTAAACACTTCATATTTCCTAAGTCAATTAAAAAGTATTTTTTATAACAGTGATGCCTACTGAATGATTATTTTTACTGATCATTTTTCTGTTTAGCATTTTGAGTCACGCAAAAAAAAAAAAAAAAAACTTTTGAAAACCTTTACTGAACTCTGATCTGCCAATTTTTTTAGATATTGAAAATCTGTAAATTTACAGAAAATTGCCATCACTGTTATAACTAATGTACATAAAATAATGTAGGAAAATTTCAATCAAATGTACATGAATGACAAAAGAAGTATAGATGAATTTCCTTAACTTACTGTGGCGCCTGGGAACATTCCTCTCGGCATCAAACAACGATCTGTTGGCTTCGCTCTTTTGAAACAGCACACTGGAGAAGGGAATTATTTAGTTAAGATCTTTATGACTTTTTTCTATGTGAACACACACTTGAATGATAAGCCCCTATAAAACAACTGCACACTGCATAGCTATAGAACTTACAAAGCAGTGTTGATCATATAAAATGACTTCAATAAAATAATATTCTTTGGAAAATAAAAGTATCTTCATGCTCGGATTCACAGTTCAAAATTGGCATGTATGCTATAATAATCAATATTCTAAAAACAAAAAAAAAACAAAAAAAGCCTTTGCCCACGGGGTGGGTGTTACAAATTCAAGTGATGACCAAAAAAAAAAAAAAAAATCTTTTTCTGTCATAAGAAACTTCTGCTACTCGTAATAGTAAAAAATTATTTAATTCTTTATGGAACAATTTTGTTTTTGTCTTGAAAGTTGTTTCTTATTCCAAAAACAAGTTTTAAATTAAACAATATAATACATTTCAACACATTAAATCATTTGTTATTCCATGAATATAAAAAAAAAAATTCAATGCGATAACTGAATTTTTTTTTTCTTTCATTTATTATTTTTCCTCTAACCTAACAAGTTTTGTTTTATCAATCTGGGTTTGTTTCTTTAACTTCAGGAAGTTGTTTCTCTGTTCTTCCTCGTATTTTCTGGAAAAAAAAAAAGAAACAGAAAAATAGATGAATTTTGTTGATTGCATGATTTTCTAAAAAAAAAGAGATTTGAATGAGAAGAGTGTGAGTTTTTTACTTTTAACATATTGAACTAACAAACTGCATAAATCTGTATGGATCCCTATATGACAGAAGGTATTGAACAAGAAAAACAAAGGCAGATTTCCTTTTATTTCTCCTTATAGGTTATAAACATGGACTCTATTTGGACATTATTTCTTTGCTCTCTTTTAATCAGGATACATTTATCATCATGATCCAAACTATTTTAAATCAATTTAATTTGTTTGAAGGTTGATAACTTGATTTAAACCCCAAGATCTTTGATCGAGTTGAAGATTCAGCTCTACTTTACTATAAATGTACATCAGTAACTTTGAAAAAAACTCCAAGCCATGTTTGGTTGATGTTTCTTTTTTTTTAAAGTCCATTTTTTTGCATCTAGGCTATCTTGTACATACAGGTTCAGAGACTAAATGTCTGCAGTTTACAAGATGACAAAGAGAGCAGGTATATCTGGAATTCTGCTTCAGCCAGTCATAATATACTATAGCTAATTGCACCAGTAGGAAACGATAAGGCCTTATCCGGATTGATTAAGGCCTGAATTAAACTTGTTTATTCTACCGACTGAGCTACCTTCCCCTGCCTCTGAACTGTGATGTTTAAGGTCTACCTTATCCTGGTCTCCATCGCTTCCTCCTCCTGCTTCAGATAGCTTGTTAGCACAATCTGCAGGTCCCCAAGCTGTTTCTGCAGGCTTTCGTATGACTGGCGCGGGATTGTATCTACATAAAATAGAGAGGTGATTAATAAAACATAGACAATACATGAAACAAGCTGTGTCCGACAATCTCATAAAGTGCATTTGATGCTTATTGATACTTTATGAATTGCTAAAAATAAGAAATTCTGACTTGTATCAGATTCAACTTACTAAGTTACTTAGTTGCCTCATATTTATTTTTGTTCATATCTGAACTGAACCAGACGCTCTGTCACTTCAGCCAGTTGGTCAACTATCTAGTTCCCGATTTATATCACAGAATTAGATCTAGATATATACCATCGGATATCAACTATATTTAGAATATAAAGCTACAGTCTAGATCTACATCTAAATTCACCTGATCCAGTTCCACTTCGAAATACAGATAGGTTTGTTTCTAGTTACATTGTATCAGTCTTCAATCGACAATTTAACGAGGGACACCACAAATTGGGTAAACAAAGCCAGGGGATTCGCGGATGCGCAGATCGCCGTCTATGGAAGCATGATTGCCGTTATTTGTCGCATTTTTTTTTACCGAAAAGAGCCGTTTGTGAATGTTTCATCTACAAGTTGATTGGAGACTCGGCTGATCCCAGTGCCACAAAGCATAGGGGGTACTTATGAAACGTTAATCATGTGATTGTGAAAGGGCCCAGTAAACGGCTGGGCTAACCGTGTGTTAATGCCGAAAATGGCAGCAAGTACTGAGCGATTTATACGGGACACAAACAGCCCTTCAGATGTGTACAAAGAGCATCCATTTTCTTTCTGACAAAATGAACTTGTCTAGTGCAATATGGCGGCGAGTTTCAGAAAACTTAAGTATTGTAATTTGATGGAACAGGATAGGTATTTTTCTCATGCATGTCAAAGTTTTTAGTGTGGATCAATCGTAAACGCGTTTTAAGCTTGTTGTAATGGAAAGGGAAAGATTGTTTTGTCTTGTATGTGTATTTTGGGTGACTTTTATATTCGTTTGTACTTCTGAGAAACTTCATATCCTGTGGTCTTAGCTGTGTGCACCCACATGATATTACTTATGTCTGAACCTATCAACCAATACTAAAGATAATTACTAAAGTAAGCCTCTTGAGCTGTACTCTAATATCACTTGGCACGGTTGCAAAGTTCTTTCGATTCCTGAACTCAACCATCCTACATCCTAGACTTTTATGTTCTTTACATCTTTTATTAATGTGATCTAATACTGAAATCCCGAAGTAAGGGTTTTAAGAATGTACATTTATTTATATTATACCCATTGATTGGATGTAACAGTGTGTATCTAATAATAAAAAATAACTGCCCTCTAAGATGCTTGCCACAGACAAGTTTGATTGTAACCGTTAAAGAGCTTTTATTACAAGAATGAAGTTCAAAGGACATGATGGCAAAAAATATAAAAATATTAAGATGCTACTCAAATTATATCTACAGCATCAAAGATCATAAGATGAAATGTTCTAATCCAAGCTTCATAAAATACCTAAGTTGAAAGGCTTCAAAAGGACATTTAAAGAAAAAGGTATTTGGTTTCAAAAATGTATTTTTGCTTAGATTTCGAATATTTTTAATGTTTTGAGGTTATGAAACAACAATGAAAACACTTTGTCAACGCTGAGACTCACCATCTTCCAGTGCCCTGTTCTCCGATTGTTTCAGGACAAGCTTAAACACAGGAGAGTAGTCCATGCTGCTCTTCATTGCAGCGATCGCCTCTTCTCCTTTCTGGGTCGGAATCAAATAAAGTTCACTTTGTTCAATTTATATACATTTAATAATAATTAATTTAGAAAAATGTTGTGCAATAGAATATGTTTCTTTAAAACATTTTACTAAATATTTTAGTGTGCTTTTTTTTTTCATTCAGTAACTAATCAAACAATGTTATACTTATATTTATATACAAGATCATATGAAAAATACAAATTAATATAGATATTTGGTTTCAATATTAGGTTAGGACGCCTTACTGGTTCATTTCTATGGAATTGGCTGCTTCAATAGCTAAGTTTATCTTACTCTGTAAGAGTTTGTTTTTACTACCATATCAGCACATTAACAGCTATATGGCTCACTATGTAAGAAAGAAGTACTCTGTCGTACAGACATTGAGTGAAGTACTTTAACTTATCAGCACATCACAATTCTATGTCTAGGCCTATAATAATGGAAAAAAAAACATGTCAGTTGTTTCACCAACTTAAAAATGTGTCAATTTAATTTGAGGCTAGATCTGTATGTATATTAAGTTGCGTGCAGATCCAGATCAGGCTTCATATTTAATAAGAAAACAACATGATAGATCTACATCTTAGTGATTTCAGCCAAAATTTGTAAAATTACATGATCTGCTTGCTTAAAACATAAAGCAGTGGTAAAATGTGTATGTGTCTAGTGTACATGGATGTGTCAGAACATTGCATAGGGTCAACAGTAAATGTCCATTTTGGGTCAAGCAAAAACTGCATGATTATTGTAACACTTGCAAAGCATTGACTTAAGCTTAGCAATTATGATTTTGACCCAGGCCTGGTAACTTTACATAGGCCTACTTAAATGGTCTGGTTGAATGGGAGCCTAGTTCTTAAAGCCATGCGGTTCTACAAGCCAGGAAACTAACTGAATCTCACTTAATTTAGATTGGATTGCTTCTGAGGACCTGTGAACTTTGATGAACTTACATTCATCTCTGGGTTGACAACCACTATCCTGTCCTCGGTATTAACCCCATGTGTCCGCATGCGACACGGAATGCAAGCATAGATGGTCCAGTCTCCATCACGCAGACGTTGAACCAAACACTTGTGAGCCTGTCAAGATATTTTTTATGAAAACAAAATTAGACTAAAAAAAAGTATAATGTAGACAAACCAGTTGTAAATTAAGCCTTTGGTTTCTTAACAAATGTGTTGTATTGTCAATAGAACACCTCTAAAAAGCCTGATTTTATCACTTAAGGATCATGGAAACCTTCAGTTTTATCATTTTGCTCATCACTTTTTCATAAAGCATAAGACTTAAGACAAACTTCTTCCTAAGAAAAACATTCTAAAATGTTACCTGAGATAAATATATTGTCAATTTTATTTTCATGACCATAATTATGTTCCACTTACAAACTGAAAGCCTTGCTGGATTAAGTCTACTGGTTCACATGCTGGACCCAACGGGCAGTTTTCTAATGCATCTGACAACAGCAAGAACAAAAAAAAAGTAGCACAAATGAACTAGATATGATTTAAATTGCTAAAGTAAAAAGAGCCAGATAAATTCGGACAGAAGAAGCTCTGTTCTCTAATTTTCATTAAGATGCATCTAAACTTGTGGTATTGTTCACTTGAAATATTAGTTAATAACAGGGTGATATGCAAACAGTAGCAAAGACATACATTGTATATCAGATTAGTTAATTTTTCTTTTATTTCATGAGAATGATGAGGCTATGTTTTAAAAAGTTAAGTCCTTAAGTCCACTTGGTACAATTTTTAAACTGAATACTCAGATCTAAATAAAAAGAAAAAGAGAGATAGAGAGAGGGAGGGAAAGGGAGAGAGAGAGAAAGAGAGAGAGACAGACAGACAGACAGATAGAGATAGAGGGAGATAGAGGAAAAGGGAGATGGAGAAGGGGGTGAAGGACAGAAAAACAGACAGAAGGGATGTGGTTTGAGGATACAGAGGTAGGATAATATGGAAAGGTGCTAAGTAACAACTAACATTAAAATAATACAGAAGAAATGAGCGATATACAAAATTAGAAATACAGCTACGAGTACTGACACAGTGAAAGTGTAGTGTGTATTACAGGGTGATTCTGTGGAGGATCAAGTTAGCTAGTGACAGATATGAGAAATAATGTGTGCAAGAGGGGCAACCATTAAAATAGCAGAGACATAAATATTCAAAACAAAAGAAAGAGAAGATAGAAATGAAAGAACAGCATCTTATATATTGACTCAATTTGACAAATCCGATCATTGTTAGCTTATAGGCAAGAATATGTCATTTTTTAACTAAAAGTAACAATTCTCTCAGGTTACCCGCCCTTGTCAATGGATTCATGATGAATGGATTCATGATGAGTTTCTCTCAGGTTACCCGCCCTTGTCAATGGATTCATGATGAGTTTGAAAAATTCTACATGTATTATGATTCAGATATATTTTATAGCTTTCATATGTTTTCAATGAAGAGCATTAATTTGTAATTTTGTCTTTAAGATTTATTATTTCGGTTTGTTACTTTTCTACACTTTTTAGCATTGCTGTATCAATACACTTGAATGTGATATGGGCACCATACTAATCCTTTGAAATGGGTGTGAAATTATATTTTATTATTTAAGATAAAGTGTTACATACCAACTTTCGCATCTCTGTTTGGCTTCTCTGCGTAAATTCTAATATTCAAACAGTGACAAGTATACACAACCATGGCTGGTTCCAGCTTTTCAGCGTCTTCTGAAATGCAATTAAAAAGATACAAATGGAAATTTCATCCGACAGCATAGACACTTAAAAACCTTAAAAAAATAAAAGTGAAGATGCAATCTTGAAGTCAACATCAGATTTATTTCATGCTTTGTAAACCATCTTCCACCAAATAAATTGTAATCTGACACTGTGATATACAGCCAGGGCTTTACTACTTTTTAAAGCGGTATTGGGGCCTACATTCCAGAGACTAATCTTTTTTCTGGCTTCTGTTGTTTTTCCAATTTTTGTCTCTCTATCTTTATAACGAGCAACTGCAGGGTCAGTCGTGACGGAACTTGGTGGATCTGGTTTGGTGATCTATTAGAATCTCTAGATCATGCGAATTACAATGGATAGGTCTAGATCTATATAGATTATATCTCGAATGTAGGCCTATAAGTATAAAGATGAGAAAACGGGGAATTTGTTAAATAAATAATACTAATAGGCAGGTATAAGATCTACTCATCTAGGTAAATCTATCAGTATAACGAGAATGCAATTGAGAAAGGATTGTTCACCTTTAATGAGTTTGAGTGAACTGTACGGCTAAGCGGTAGGCTTGCTAAGCGGTAGGCTTGCACAGTCCTGTAATGATGGTAGACTAATAATAACTTGGTCTGGTGATTGCAATCTTGCAAAGGAAAAGTGAGAAGAGAAGTCGGTCACAAAATGCCAGAATTTTGTCGAGAATAAGTTTACAAGTCTGTATGCCATATTTAGAACTAAAGTGGTTTGTCAACGAATGACATTATATCTTAAAGAGTATGTAACCACTTTTTTTAAGTCACCTATACTATCAAATATATTTTAATTATTTTTTACATGAAAATTCACCGTTCATTATAGGTCGAGTAATTGAAAATCACAAAACTGATGCAGGTAAATAAAATATTCCACTGGCTTATTAGGCACACTATATTTGAGAAACGACTGCCAAAGCTACTTCATATGATTCAGTTATAAATTGATCCCATGACCTCTTGAACTTATGAACAGCTGGTCTGATAGCTGTCAGTCACTGCTGTCCTCAGATAAAAACATAGGCTTCGAAAAACATATCTGCCGTCTCGAGCTTTGCTCTCTCAGACCATTCGAAGAACTTAGGAGGTACAAAAACAAGACCATGTTCCTCTTCCCCATCTTCTTCTTCATTTGCACTATATCGTAGTAAAATACTGTACGGCGTGCCAGTATACACGCCCTATCATTACTATGAATATGCATAAGATTTTAAATCTTTAGATGAAATCGGAAAGAGCAAAGCTTCCTATTCGTTTTAACGTCTTCTAAGTTAACCAGGTGATCCTTTAAAAGGGACTGGCGCCAGTGAAAGAAGGCGAAAAGAAGCAGAGTAGAGTCAAAACATGATACATGTTTATCCTTTATGATTGTTTATCAATGGGAATCCTACATTCTGAATGGTTTATTCTAAGGATATAGAGGATATAATGGAAAATTGGGCGTAGGATTAAGGCCGATAAGACAACGTTTGTCGTACCCCAGTTGGGGTGAAGGCAGTAGACTTATCAACGCGCACGAATGCAAATGCCTCTCGACAGCGATATGGGCAGATCACGCTCCTTTTGACTGTTCTCTTCATTTCTGGACAAGATAATATAGCGCTTGGGTTCCACGTGGAAACTCGTTATATTTCTGTGCCATTTACTTGATGCTACGTTTGAAAGGTGCTTACGGTGTCCAATATCTTCTTGCTGATTAGTACAATGGTAATGGGACAACTTTCTTTGTCGTTTCAAAGTCACCAATTCCCGTTCTTATAAATAGTATGACTATATACGTCTGCACTGACTTTACTGTACTGTCTCTGTGAAGCAGCACGTAACATTTTTAGACGTTTGTTTAGGATCCGTCCACGATATAGCCTAGATGCTGACTTTTCACGTTTTCGAAACGAAAACAATAGAGCATTGCCTATAAGGTTTTTTTCTCTATTAAATCAATGTATTCTGTACTCGCACGTTTGGTTTGTCGGTTCTTATGAAATCAAGGTCATTACCATGTAGGCCTATTTATGTATTTTTATTTTAGGAAAATTGTTTTGATTTGTGTGTGTGTGTGGGGGGGGGGGGGCGTTGGTCCTGCTTGTCTGAAAACTCTGAATGTTTGCTCTATGAATAGCAATGAGCTCAGGCAATCCAACTGGGTATCGACGTATGGGATCTCTCTGTGAACTAAATGGACTTAGAGTTAACGCAAACAGATAAAGAGAGAGAACGAGGAGAGACACAGAGATCGATACAGAGAGAAAGAGGGTGGAAGAGGGGAGAGAGTTTATAGAGAAAGATAACTATCGCCTTGTGGTGTAGGCCTACATGTGTTGGTAGTAAATACAGCATTGAATTCCTTCTACTGTGCCATTCAGTGTGTTACACTCAAGGATGAACTGGGTAGCGCGAAGTTCATCTGCCCGCCTTGTCTCGTGTGTGGCAGCACGTAAAAATTGTCAGACGTCAGTTTTGGGGCGCGTCCACAATGTAGCCTTGGGACGGACAACCAAGCTAGACCAACAAAACTAGTAATTGCAACAATGTAGGTCGAGTGTATTTTTATCGCCGTATAGGGTCCCTCGTGGGAACCCAGGAGACGTTAAACTCTCTCTCTCTCTCTCTCTCTCTCTCTCTCTCTCTCTCTCTCTCTCTCTCTCTCTCTCTCTCTCTCTCTCTCTCTCTCTCTCTCTCTCTCTCACACACACACACTCTCTCTCTATAGCGAATCGGGTGTAATTTTGTACTCTCTCTCTCTCTCTCTCTCTCTATTGGCTTTTGATTCAAAGCTTAAAAACATAACACCGTTCTAAGAATGTCGATAAAAGCATATACCAAAGACGTATATTAATTTTAGTTTTCGTTAATGATAGTACTACTAATAAAAAAAAAAACAGAAGGCTTTAAGCCTCTATTCTATACATGTAGGCTAAAATTTAACATGTTGAAAATTTTGGGCATATTATCAGACCAGTAACTGCTCGGCATGCATCGACTCCGGTTTTAAATCGAGCCCGACTTAGCGTACTCATTTTAGGTTGAGTGGTGATTAGTAAAACGTCCGTAACAGTTGAGCATGAGCTTTTTTTTTTAGATAAGTAAAGGAGAGTGAGTGGGGAAAAGAAACCAACATGTCAATGTAATTTTTATATTGATAATATGAAAAAAAAAAAAACATTTTGTTTTCAAAGATTTATTTTCATCTTTTCTGTGTTTATCTTTCTTTCTCTGTACCTACCATAATAATTGACTCTTTCCCTCACGATGCAAGTTATTCTTATTATTTCTCCATCGAATCCGCATGGTATCCATATTTTTACTCTTACATGTGAACCGGCGGTATAACGCTCAATATTGTTGGGCGAAAAAGTCGCGGGAAGATTGCTAGTCTGGACACTGCGCTTTGTCAGAGTTGTCGGACTTTATAATGATGGATTTGTGTAATGTAGATTAGTAGTAGTATACACAGTTACTGAATTTGCTGTGATTGAATGCCCACGGTAGATTATCATTCAATCAAATGTCGTTAATTGACGATATACAATGAAACAGTACATGGCTCAACCAGATGGATGCAATTATCATTATGATGGAAAAAGGGGAAGGTTAGAACACACAAAAAAAAATCATCATTCTAAAATGAAAGCCCCGCTGATGACGACACGGCATGTACATAGTTATCACCACGTACTAAAAATGAAGTCGGGCTTAAGTGCATACGTTTCCTTTTAACAATGTACCTTTAAAAAAAAGCACACACCATCTGCACAAAAAGCTGTTATACCCAACAGGAAAAAAAATTTTTTCTCGTTTTAAGTCGCGTAGGTGAAAATGGGAAATTTAAAAAACAATATAAAAAACAAACAAACGTATGTGTAAACTTTCGTTGTGGGCGCAGTAGCGCTGTGGCACTGGTCAGCACATCAGCTTCGAACGCAGGAAGTCCGTTGTTCCACTTCCAGACTCCGCACTGGATATCGCGTTTTTCCTGCAGGTTGCCTGGGTGTCAATTTAATTTGAACGACTAAGTCCCGGGTATCTCACCCTAGGGTCACGTCGCCGTTTGGAGCTTTTTTTTTTTAAAGACATTTGAGAGCCTCGCTGTCTCCGAACAAATAAAGCTTTCGTTCCACTCAGTGCACTCACCGGAAAAAGATCCGGCATACGCAAATAATTGTTGCAGAATGCACAGCATCTATCACTGTCAATGAGCCAGTCTAAAATTGTTGAGTTGGTTTGCCCAAAACACCCGCACTGGAAGTGAACCTAAAGTGACCTGTGACCTGTAGCTTTCGGCCTGAGGTGATGAAAATAACAACCAATCACTAGCCGGCATACGTTCTCTCTGTAACCGCAAGTAGTCCCGGGTACCTCACCCTAGGGTCACGCCGCCGTTTGCAGCTTTTTTAAAAGACCTTTGAGAGCCTCGCTGTCTCCGAACAAATAAAGCTTTCGTTCCATTCACATGAAAAATCTGGCATCCAATACACATACGCAAATCTTGTTGCAGAATGCACAGCATCTATCACTGACAATGAGCCAGTCTAACTGTGAACTCAGTTGGGTTTTTTGTTTTGTTTTAATAATACAGCAGCGTGCTATAAATGTGTTGTCGTGGGTCTCGGGGATTAACGCGATCTAGAATATACACCCAACAAAGGTATGGAAGCGATGCGATGGAAATTAAACAGAATGTTACGAAACAAAAACAAACAAACAAAAAAATAATAAGAAAAAACCCCTAAAAAAAACAACACAAAAACAAAACAAACAAAAAAGCAACAAAAAATCCCCACTAAGAACAACAACAGGAAGTAGGCCTAGATTTCGAATTTGGAGCTAAACAATTCATGATTTAACTTCTAATAAAACCCACTCGGGAAAATATGCATGTACAATCATTTATTTGTACGATATATTTAAAAGACCTATTTATTTTAAATGGTATTCTTTTAAACCCTTGTAATATAACTTTGTTTTCTTGGTCTCATTTTGTTTGTTTTGTTGATTTGTTGTTGTTTTTTTGTGAATGCGTGTGCTTTGCTGTTTTTGTTGTTTTGTTTCTTTATTTTGTTTTTCGAAGAAGGCGTTGGCCTACCTGCAGTGTACTGTTATGGTTATTCCAGGTTTGGGTTGTACCTCTGCTTCTACTGCATGATTTTGGCTGGACTTGGTAACCATTAATTATCCGCATCGCTCAACGACGCTAGACAAAACGCAAATGGTTTTAAATATTATTTATAGCAGTAAATTCTTATGGCTACACTTCCACATTTAGCCTGTCAATCCAAGACGTTAGTCTGTCACCGGCCGCCCGGACTGTGTCATTCCATCAAATTTTGTAAAAAGGCCCTGAAGCATTAGAACGGTCAGTTGTCTCAGAACTATCATTATACCAACTACACGTTGCTATTAATGCATTTTTATAAAATTTTACATTTTGTTCGTCCCCATGATTGATTTTATATTTAAAAAAAAAGGCAGATGGATTAGAAGTCAGACCAGGAGTCCTTAGAAAGTCTCACTTCTTATGGGGCCATCACCCACAAAATATAGTCTGTGATATACGATTTTAAAATTTATAAGAAGAAGAAGAAGAAGCACCCTTATATCCATGGCACACACGTTAATGTTGATGGTAGTAAAATAATCGGAGTTGGCCCAATGATATTATTATTGTAAATAGTGACAAAATCAGTGAAAATAATCAATTTAAAATAATGGGGACAAGTCCAAAACTGATATTTTTTACAAAGATGTTCTATTAGCGTTTATCACAGCATGGAAGGCTGATAATATAAATACCTCTCCGTAAAATCAAGGTATTTATGATACTTTACTAAAGAGACAGACTTTTGAGTTTTAGCACCAGTCAAATTTATATGTAGGCCTAGGCCTACCCCTTCAGCTTTGTTCATATCATAATTCCCACGAATTTCGTGGGGTTCCATGATGATGATGATGATGATGATGATGATGATGATGATGATCATGATGATGATGATGATGATGATGATCATGATGATCATGATGCTCAGATATTCCTTTCTTTTTTTCTTTTTTGTGTGCTTAATGATTGTCATTTGTGTAAGTGAGCGTTGGAAAATAAGGCTGAGTTGAGTTGAGTTGGTTTTAACGTCCAACACCAGCACTATATAGGCTATACTGTGGACGGACCTCAAGATGGACGTCTGACAATTGTATGTGCTGCCACACACGAGACAGGGCGAGGATACCATGACTTCTGTGTCAGCCTGTCACATTATACTGATTGGAAAATGAGGCCACTCACTGTCAATTGAAAATCAACCATAGTAATAATTATGATGAAAAGTTTTAGTACAATACAATTTGAAAATCTCATACTTTCAATGTTGTTATGCACGCAAAATACGACACGTTCGTCATTACGAAAAAAACTATATCAAAGCAGCAACCAAAAATAATAAAAAAAAAACAACAAAAAAACAAAACAATAAATAACACGTAAAAGCAACAAAAAAAACAACAACAAAAAAAAAAAACAACAAAAAAAAACAAAAACAGACCAGCAGAGACATTTTAAAAAGCAACAACAAAAAAAAAAAAACAAAAAAAAAAAACAACAAAAAAAAACAACAACAGACCAGCAGAGACATTTTTGTACACTGGTGATTAAAAAAAGACCGCTTCCGCTAGGGCTAGTTTAGTTCCGTACATGTTTATGGTTCCGTATTGGAGATTCTGGACTGTGATCTAGAATCTAGTGCTAGACTGCTAGAGTCTAAGAGTTCTGCTTTCGGCAGCTGGGTACATTGATCTTGATTTGATTTTAACTCTAGAAAAAATTTAGATTATCTAGATCCAGCCCATTTTATACAATGTCAACATCAACAAAGTCGAAATTAGTGTTCATCAGGGCATGGACTTGACCAAGTCAAACATTGGAATTTAAAAGGTTGTTAGATCTATGTTGTCATTTAATGATAGATCTAATCTAGAATCTAGAATCTAGATCTAGACCTAGGAGTCTTGATTTAGATCTAGATCTAGATCTAGATCTAGATTAGTTTTTCGATTCACAGACTAAGAATATTAGAATCAAATTTTCTGCCTCTAAGCTTAAATCTAGGCCTATATTTTACCTGTCGCATATAAAAAGACTGTTTCATTACTGGGTGTTATTATAAATACCCTGTCGCCGTATAGGATCCCCCAGGGGAACCTAGGAGACGTTAAATCCGGAGAGAGGGAGAGAATTCTCTCCCTCCCTCTATAGAGAACAGGCTTTGCTATGAGGATTAGAATTTGCCTAGATGCTTTGGTCCCAACAGGTGTTGCAAAATGAAAATAGTGCAGGGCAGAAATTGGTAGGCTTAGTTCTTAGAACCGAATTTGAGTTGACCAGGTACTTACTCCAGCGGAACCTGTCCATCGGGATATAAATAACCTAACATCTCTTGGCCAAGGCTAATCGTTGGACTGAATCTGTCCTGATGGCCTCACACACCAAAGTTGCACCGGTACTTCCTTGTACCAGTTACTGTTACTGTAGCCAAGATCGGTACTTAAGTACCTGTTCCGATTATAATGTAGCCAAGGTTGTAACTGCTAGTGTTCCAATATCTGTGACAAACTCTACTTTGCAGTGTGCAACAGCAGAACCTGAGTGCACCATATCTCACCCCTCTTGCTTCTTTTTTTTCTTTCGCTGCTGATTAGGCCTACCGCTGAGGCATAATACATGGTAATCAGTAACATTGGCCAAAGACAGTAGAACTGAAGTTAAACGGCCTAGGCCTATATTATATATGTAATATTACTGTCTAGGCTTCAACTGACTTTCTACTCCCCATCCACCACCCACCCTGCATGATATTGTCTTGTGGGATTTGCCTTTATATGCCTATTATGACCAAATGCACTCTGTGCAGACTGCAGAAAAAAGTATTCTAGCAGTGTAAGGGGGATGAACAATTCAGATTAAAATTTAATAGTGTAATTACCATTAAAAGGGCAGAGAAAAGAGTAACAATTTTGGAGGTAAAAAATTACTCAATTAAAAAGTGTATTAACAGCCTGAATCATACATACAATTTTATATTTTTGTCTTCACCAGACATAAATAGAGAGAGACAGAGAGGGAGAGAGAGAGAGAGAGAGAGAGAGAGAGAGAGAGAGAGAGGACTACCAGAGCAGACATACTCGAGTTATCAAGAGAGACATACTCTGACTTACTTTCAACATTCTAAGTTACAAACTGTGTATTCTGACTTCTTTTCAAACAGAAATTTAGAAAAGTTAAATATGGGTTAACAATCCATATATTTGTTTAAGAGAATTAAGTAGCGGCCAAGGCATAGCAAGAGCTGTGCATGGCTCAAGTCTGCAGATAGTTTTCTCTTAGATAACAAGACTTAATTTTTTTCCTTTTATTTCTCAGGCAGCACCCTCAAGCACCAACATATCTCAAATTAAACCTAGTAGAAGGCAAGCATGGGAATGTGCAAGAACACAGACCAAGATGAAAACACCAGCATGGAAACCAATACGAGCCAGCCAAGACAACCACTATCCAACCAGCAGGGCGATCATTTTGTCGGTGGGGCACAAGGAGGGGCGGGGCGCAGCTGTCTGACCTCAACCTCTCCGCCCACTGAGGAGGATGTAATCCCATGGAAGTTTGTGCCCCAGGCAGTCGTGAGACGGCTGGTGCAGAAGTTAAACCCAGAGAATTTCCTCTCAGGCAACAACTGGAAGGCTCTTGCAGGAGCCCTGGGTTACAACAGCGAAGAGATACGGGTAGGCATCTCTTGTTTCATTTTTTCTTTGTCTTAGCACTTACAAGTTACATTCTTTGTAAAACTATTTTATAACTATTGTTAGATTTTTGTAAAGATTTATGTTCAAGGCTGTAAGCCAGTTTGAAAGTCTTGGTATTTGTTGTGATTGTTAATTTCAGTTTGCATAATATCATCTGTTTAGATTTTTGCCATCACAGGTACACTTTTATAGCCACAGTAAACATAATTTGGCTTATTGCTGTTGCTACTGTCAAAATTGGAATTATTATATACTAGTTGGGGGGGGGGGGGGGGTGATTCTCTGGCTGGTTTAACATAGAAAAAAGGATCAAGGATTTTTCACCCATAGCAATCAGGAGTCAAGTATGTAGTAGAAGGCTTGGTAAAAACATCAAAACTGAGTGACCTGCCAGGATTCAAATATGTATTAGAAAGCTTGGTAAGAAAAACAAAGCTGAGTGACTGATTGGGACTTGCAATTTTTGTTTTTCCTCCAAAAAAGTGGTAGACTCTTGCTCAATGAGATTTGTTCTTTGGTTAAATGGATTTTAATTAAGTTTGATCATTTTTAGCCATGATCGTTGCTGCCATGCATTATTTTTTTAGTGGACACTGTTTAAAGGCTAGACATTGCTAGCTGACTGTACTTGCTAGATAAATCATTTCAGATGCAAAGAGCATACATGGTCTTATTTTTTTTAATCAGTTCTGGTTGACAATATTTTTAGATTTTAATTGAACTGTGGGCACTGTCTGTAGGCTAGACATTGCTAGCTGACTGTACTTGCTGAATAAATCATTTAAAATATAAAGGACCTAAATGGTCTTGATATAGGAGTCAGCAGTCTAGAGATAGACAATATTTTCAGTTTTTAATTGAATGATGCTGCAGACTCACAGTTAGGCACTGCCCTGCTTGGTGGTCTTTGATAATGTAATAATATTGAATAAAGGTGGGAATCTTGTATTTTAAGTTTGAGAAGTCCAATCCAAATCTTCTCTTCTTTCGATTCCATAATTCCCACTGGGTAAATTAAACATCCATGTGAATAGGCAAACATTTAGGAAGTAATCCTAACTGATAAAACATATTTGTGATAAGTTCAAACTTTGCTGTTTTTATTTTTTTAAACTTTTTAAAATTTAATATTTGGCCAGTTCATTGGATCTGTTCAAGGGGTGCATTCCGAGGTGTTGCTCAGTGAGTATGCTGCAAAACCCGACGCTTCTCTCAATGAGGTGCTCGCTGCGCTTGAGTCCATCAGGAGAAAAGATTGTGTGGAAATTGTATGTGACGCTCTCCCAGGTATGTCTACATTCTGTCAATGTTTCCCTTTGAAACAAAAAATTGTCGTTCCTCTTGCAATTTTGTTCTGCAGGTTAAAATCTTAATAATTCCTCTGTACGTACAGCCTGATACACTGTAGGAGCAATAATTCTTTTAACTAGCTGGTTTATAGATTAAGAGTAGACAGTATCTTGGCTATTGGAGATTTTTAATGAGAACCCTTAGACCACCATTGTTGTGATGAAGGTTGAAAATCTTTATTTGTTAGGATGAAATCCTGCCCTTTCAAATGCAATGTCCTCCTAGATGTTAATAAAAAAAAGAATATATATTTGAGTCAATCTAGATTTGATACATGTAGATATGTATCTTTGAGTCAATGTAGAGTGGTTATATGTAGACATATGCATATCTTTGAGTCAATTTAGAATGTATACATGTAGGCACATGCATATTTTTGAGTCATTTTGGAGTGAGTACATGTAGATTCCTATGTATCTTTAATATTTTCACTGCAATCATCACCAGAAATACGTCAGATAGTTCAGAACAGCGTGAGCAGCCCACTGATGGTTGGAGCAAGTTCGTCAGTTCCGGGCCACAGTGGGTTTGGCTGGGCTGGCAGATCTATGTTTGTGCCGAGCATGTGCCAGAGTGGCTCGTCTAGAATGATGTCCATGACTCACCCTTCGGCGTCTAACATGTGCTGCATGCACGGACACATCTCAATACCGTGCAGTCACGTCAGCGTCCCTTATGGAGAAAGCAGGTATAATGTGGACATTGCACAAGGCAATGCCTCTTGACTCTTAAAATACGATCTCTATAATATTGCAGCATACATGCAGAAGCTTTTTTTTTCTTCAATTTTTAATATGAGCTTAAGGGTATCACGAAGGGTGTACTAACATTTTCTGCAAAAATTTAATTTCAAAAAACCTCGCCCAAAAGGTCTGCAATTTAACAGGAAAGACAATTTTCCCTCAAGCAGGTTTTTTTTTTTTTGATCTGGTGTCATAGATCCTTGTTTTGGTCTAATTAAAGAGCATGTATTAATAATATAACTCTTTTTTTGTTTTCTGTTATGTTCTGTGGAGATTCACTCGGGTAGTATTGACTGTAGCCTACATAGTCAGGAACATGTCTAGCCACGGTTCAGCAACTGTAGCGTAGACTTAATTCTCTGAGGAACTGTGGAATCTATTTTTTTTCCTGGTTTTAAAAAATGTTTATTATGGAGCCAATTTTGTGTCGGAGTCTGGGATCAAAACTAGCACCTTCACAAAGGTGGTCTCACTGTCCTTGACAAGGTTAGAAAGGGGTTTAATGATAAAAATAGTAACTTGCAGGGTATTTATTTGTTGTTGTTGCAAACTCTTTATTCCTACAGATGAAACCTTGTTGAGCATCCTGTAAGGCTCCTGGTATATTTGAATGCTTGGATTAGAGTCAGCTGACGCTTTTCAGAAATCAAGTCCCTTTATAAGAATGAAAAATATGATTTTTATCATATTTAAGATTTTTTTTCCATTCAAAGGAATGCATTGAAAACATAAAAGAACAGCACTTGAGATAATACTTTTGAGTATTTGAAAATCCAACTTGTTGTAGACAAAATATAAAATGGAAATCAACACCTTTGGTCTCAATTCATATTATTTTGAATCAGTCTTTTTTGTTTTGTTTTTTGTTTTCATTTATGATATTCAGTTTGAAATAATATAAATACTTAGCAACATACAAGCATACTTTATTTTTAAATTTGTAGAGTGTTTCTTTTGTTCTTAAACTATTTTTTCTTTTCAATATTTATGGTCAGTTGCAAAGTAGATGTAAGTGTTACTATGTCTTGCTGTTGTTGTAAGACTGTCTTTTCTCTGTCCATGCTCAGTCTAAGCTGTAACCTGCTACAGCCGGGAGTGATGAGCTGCTCGTCTGCATCCAAGTTCAACGGAACTCCTGTACCGCATCAGGGGGCTCTCAATAAAGGGGGCTGCTGCTCTGTGGTTGGAAAGGGGGGCAACTGTGTGGCAGATGCACAGCAGCAGTGGATGTTGCAACAAGCTCGACCACTGCAGGAGAGCTATGGCGGTAAGACTAGCTCAGATGTTGCCAGTGCACAAAAGTCACAAAGTTTGCATTGAAAAAAGTCCTAACCATTTTACATTCCATGATTGAACTCATTCCCACCTTCAACGCCTGCCGCTGCCCACATGGACCTCTATATTGTGTACCTATATTGCCCGTCATCGCTTGTTAAGTTTCGCTTTCTATGTGTTTACTTTCATTACTTAGTGCTTCTTGAAGTCTCACCAGAAATCTTGTGAAAACCTCATTTACGTTTAGAGGACACTTCAAGCGCTGTTTATCTTTTTTTTAGTTTCGATTTTAGCTCAGAATTAGATCTAATAAGAGCTTCAAGCTTCACTGATTTTTCTGCCAATTTCGGGTAATTTCAAGCCCAAATCTAGGTCTAAACTTTGACTTCTATTGGTGATCTTTTGAAGAAAATAAACATGAAAATAATTGGGAGTGAGATGTTGATGATGAGATGGTGTAGAGTCTTCTTTAAGTGGGATCGAGAGGACGCAGAATCTGTGTCAGGTCCGCCTGATTATTGGAGTGTGAATGTAGATCTATGTTGGAGTTGGAGTGACTGATAGATCCATTAATTTTGAGTTTGAATAATTTTAAGGCCGACTACAATTAAAAATTAAAAAATCTCTAGTTACCCTCACTTTATTTCATAATTTATCTTGTGTAGCTCACTTGCTATAATTTTTTTTAAATGCTTGTCTGTTTGTTTGTTTTTTTTTGCGGGGTTAATTCCCTTCTCCTACGGGTGCATACTGTTTAGGGGGAATTTTCAAAAAATTATAAAAAATAAAAGCTTTGCTTTTTTATTATTTTGAAATGGAAGGTGTGCATGCCAATACAAAGAGATCCTATGACAACAGCATATATCAATGCGCACAATATGTGTGTTGGGTGGTGGAAAAAGGTTAAACAGATATCATAGACGTTGCTCTCAGTTCTCAGCCAGAAGTTTTGCAATGATTGATTGTTTGGTTTTTGCAGTTATTGAGTGAACTTCATGAGAGTGCTACAAAGCAGCTTTAGCTATTGAAATATCAAAACTTGGTTTTCTTTTTAATTTTAGAAGAGCGGTTTTGATTTTGTGAAGGGTTTACTGACTGGAGAACCATGTTCTTGAGAAGAAGACCGGGTTGGTTTATGAATCAATTCTGAGGATATTTTTGTAATGTTGCAATATGATTTTTCCCACTCTGCCAGAGCTCGGCTGCATGCAGATGGACACAGCAATGTCTGACAACATCAGCCCCATGCACAGTGGCTACAACAGCGGCTATTATAACGAGGGGGACTGTCAGGCCAGAAAAAACAGTTCTCTCCCCATGGATTGTGGCGGCGACCCAGTCAGACCAAAGATTGCACAGCAGCAGCTCTCGGACGAGGGCAAACCAGATCAGTGTCACTATAACTATGATAAGAAGATCAACAATGTTTTCAGTCAGCAGAGCCCAGGGCAGAACCAACACTTCTGCGGGGGCAGCAGACAGGTTCAAGGCATGCTTACTAACACTACACTTATCTCGCAACCATCAGACATTTGTGGCTCTCATTCTTCCGAACCCCATTCTTCATTTCCAAACCATCACTCAACTTTTGGTGCCACCTGTGGAGGGAAAACTGAGCCTGTTGGCATGCCCAGGAAAACTTACCTCCCTTCTTTGTCCGGGTCATCTGTTAGAGATCATAAGCCTGTGCTTGGTCAGTACTCAGGCTTCTCTCAAAGGACAGGTAACACGGCGACTGGCAGCAGCAGCATGTTTGAGGGGCAGCAGGCGGGCGGCGTGATTCTTGGTCACCGGTCAGAAGGATCTGGTCCATTCCTGTCCCAAGGGCGGAACAATCAGGTTTCTCCAGACGACCAGGGCCTAGCGTGGGCCACTCCAGGTCAGAATCTCTGTGTCGGCAGAGCAAAAGATGGATGGGCTGCAGCTCCTGAAAACCACGCGAGTCTCAATGCTTGTTCCCCCCAGTCCCAGGGGCTCGTCGCCAGGCAGGGCGAGGGGACCAGCCTGTCCTCGCTGGAGAAGATGGAAGCCATGCGGGACAAGTATAAGCCCAGCAGCACATATCAAACCATTGTTGCAGAGCAAAAGGTGGGCTTTTCTCCCCCTTCACTACTCTTACTAGAGCTACTGCTACTACTTAATGTCATTCTCACCTGTTGAGGTCCACTCAGACCCGTTTTTGTGTTGTCCAAGATAGTGATATAGATTAACTTCTGATTTTACTAACACGAGAATGTTTTTATTAATAACAGAGGATGAAATTTGATATTGTAGAGATAGCAAGATGACAAAATAAAAGTAATCTTAGGTTGTAGAAATCAAAACTCTCTCCTAGATTAATTTAGCTTTAAGGTTTTTAGACGGGACTGCAGATCTAGATACCTAGCACTTCGCGGGTTCCATTGTACTGACAGGGACCAAAACAGGTAAAATTGGCCTTATCTAGAAATCAACCAGGGATCTCTTCCACCAAACCGCTTTGCTCTACGAACTGAACTACCTTGACCCTCCTCGCCAAACAATGCAGGGGCTGATTAGACTTCTTTAAGACTCAAATCAAATCATTAATAATAACATCTAACACCCTCTTCATGAAAACTCAGTTGCGTTAATCCATAAACTTTTTCCACAGCTTGGATTTCAGGAATCAACATAATTGATCCCTTTATCCATTCATGTATCAGCTTTGTCGACAGTGATTTTTATTATTTTCAGATTAAACTCACATTCTCATCTTCTATTTAGCAAGAAACACCATTATTTCTTTTGTAAAAGATAATTTTTTAATATAATTATTCGTAATTAAAAATCTAAATGGTTCCAATCCTCTTCTTGTCAGATTGAACCAGACAACCCTAAGATAACCAAAGATAACAAGCCATTGTTGAAAAAGAAAAATTCCATGGGTACCGGTGATGGTTGCTCAGCCCTCAGCTCAATAAACTCCAACACCAGCGAGGATCTGTCGACTTCTTCTACGGTGTGCTCTGCCAGCCAGACATTCCCCATGAGAATCAAAGTCCGCCACGAGCGAGAAGTTGGTGCGGGTCAGGGAGCTGGCGCGGGTATCGCAGTTCCAGGGGTCGAGGGTTCGCTCAACTTCTCCAAGAAGTCGGTGTCTATGCCCCAGAACATGAAGCCACAGCCCTACAGAAAAGGTAGGTCAAATACAGACACACACACACACACACTCCCGATGGACTAAAACATAGTGACCTAACAGAAAATTTAGCTTCAGGACAAAAATGCATGTTGACACACCCCACGCTGCCACTAGGCTGAAATAAAACTACAAATTTGGCTATTCCTGTATCTATATCTACAAAAATGGGTTACACTTTTTATGAGCTCTAACACAGTAATTTCTGTTCCAATCGACTTGAAAGTTTATGTGTGCCTTGGTTTTATTCTCGACCCAATACAAATATATTTTTTTTCCTACTTATCACGTCACCTAGACTACTGTTCTAATTTATGTCAATATGAAATCTGCTTTTAGTCTACTGCCCATAGTCATTAATTGATGAGACATTGAGACCCACTTTAAGGTTTACTGCCCAATAGTCATCCAATGAAAAGTTTCGATATGCATTTCATTTTCCCATTACTTGAATCAAGATATCAATGTTTTTAAAAAAAATCATATTTTTGTGTATATATAAAAGAAAAAGCAAAAGACCTGTCAAATTCACCTGATAAATGAAGTAAATTTACCTGATAAATGAAGTAAATTTACCTGATAAATAAAGTAAATTTATCTGATAAATGAAGTAAATTTACCTGATAAATGAAGTAAATTTACCTGATAAATGAAGTAAATTTACCTGATAAATGAAAAAAAGGTCTGGATGTATATATATAATATGTATATTATTGTTTTTAAATATGTTACAGCTCTTTTGCTATAACAAAATGAACCATAACAATGCAGAACTCATCAACTTGTATCACTTTAAATTTGTCAGCGTGGCGAGGCATCAAGGTGTTTGTGACGTACAGCATGGACAGCCCGAGACACAACGAGCAGGTGCTGTGCCTGGGCTACTTCCTGAAAAACAACGGATTCAACTGCTACCTGGACACGCCGTTCAAGCAAGGGCGGTCCGCGGTGGCGTGGCAAGAGCATGTGACCAAGTTCCAACACAAGTTCTATGAGGTTTTCACATTGTTAATGCTATATGTTGTGTAGAGTGGAATCAGCTCAAGATAAACCTCTTAGGGATCGTATCCCAAGTTTATATTAAACTGTGACATAAAGAGAGAGAGAAAAGGAATGGTGCCTCGGAAATAGTTTATATAAAGCAAGGTTTATCTTAAACAGATCCCACTGTATGTTGGATTAGGTTTGTTGAAAATGGAACGATTTATTTCGTATGACACATTTTTTCATCATGGCCAAATGAAAAAAACAACTCAACTTAAATCTTGAGAAGAAACGGAGGAAGAAACAAAGAGGAGAGAGGGGGGGGGGGGCAGTAGGTCTATCTTTGTGTTCTCAGATAGCCATATATATATATATTAAGTTTTAAATTGCAATGTTTTAACTTTTTTCAGAAACTTGAATGTTGAGCATCTAGTCTTAAAAAAACCTTGAATGTTGAGCATCTAGTCTAAAAAAACCTTGAATGTTGAGCATCTAGTCTAAAAAAACCTTGAATGTTGAGCATCTAGTCTAAAAAAACCTTGAATGTTGAGCATCTAGTCTAAAAAAACCTTGAATGTTGAGCATCTAGTCTTAAAAAAACCTTGAATGTTGAGCATCTAGTCTAAAAAGACCCATGTGTTTACAAAATAAAATATAAAATATGAGCACAAAAAAAAAATTCTGAGTATCGTATCTCTATTGTGAAAAGTGTCAATTTTTTTTTAATTCTCTAAACGGACTTGGATTTTTTTAATTGCTTTTTGAAAAAGTGATAAAGAAAGGTAAGATCATGTGTCTTATATTGTTGACACATATTTGCTTAGTGAAAATTCAGCTTATCTTTTGTTCAAGTGACTAATCCTTTATTTTGTATGCATCTCCCCCAAGTACCTGCGAGACGTCGCTGTTTCTGAACCTGACACTGGAGAGCCCCGCCTCCACACATTCGAGATCTACCAGTTGATGAAAACAGAAACTCTCAGCAGGCAGGCTCTCGGGGACAGAGCCATCTCAGAAGTTTGCGGTAGGAGATCGAACCAGCCCGCTGGACGTACAAAACCATTGGCAGAGGGGCGTCCACCCCCGCAAGTTGTGCCGGTGCTGTTTGGGAGCATGATGAGCTCGGAGCTCCCGGCCTGGATGCTGGAGGTTGGCGTGCCCTGCAAGCGCTGGGAGGCTGACTACGCAGATCTGGCCTGGCTGCTCACTAAACCTCAAAGCAGGATTCGACCCTCCAGGCAGTCCGTGCCAGACGCAGGGGGGCAAGCGTTTTAGCTTTTCGTTATGCTGGGAGTAAAAATGAAACGGGCATGCATAGACAGTTCACATGACATCAACTGAAAAGTGTTAATGAACAAGACATTCTTTTCCCTAATGAACAAGACATTCTTTCTCCCCCCCCCCAAATTTTCCATAGTATTCAGAGGATGTGAACTGAAAAGTGTTTGAATGCAGAGATCTCTATTTCTTTTTTTTATTCCTCTCTGTGTGAGATGAAAAAATAAAATCTCCGGCAAAAGCTTTAGTCGTAGAATCATCAGGGAGTGAGAGAAAAGATTGGCATGCACTCTTGCATAGGTTTGTCTCCCAAATTCTGTATGGGGTTCAGTTAACACAAATTAAAAACTTTTTTTTTTTATCAGTGAAAGCTTATTTATACTGTCTCTGTTTATTAAAGCAAATCTGTTGCAAAGGCTTCAAGTTAACATTAGGCTGAGAGAGAAATAGAAATTACTATCAGTGTTTTTCTGATTATCTGTTGGGTCCAGATGACATAGATCTAATACTATATAGTCTTTTGATCGCACAATCCTACATGCTACTAAATTTCAAAGCAAATCTCTGGCAACTGCTTGTAAAAACTATGTTTAACTGCAATATGAAAAATGAGTGAAAAGTGCTCCTAACATTACTTTATAGGGAGTACTTCTAGTCTGGTATCAGTGCTAATCTCTTTAATAGGCTTTTAAGGCCAGGCTAGTCTCTTGAAATAGCTTGTGGAAAGCAGCGATGATCGGAAATGAAAGCAGAAATGCCTGTTTCATCTTAGAGTAATACTTATGGGTGGAAATGACATGTTTAAAAGTAAATTACTATGTAGTAAATTTACTCTTGATTATACTGTGAATATTGCACAATTTTTTTTTTTTTCCGTTCTGTATAAATTATTATTATCATATACAACCAAAAACTGCCCATAAATCAATTTATTACAGAAGTTGGTGTTTTCAGTTATGTACCTGGAGATGGAGTGGCATGGTCAACATTGTTTGTCAATTGATAGTGGTAAAATAACATGCAAGCAGTCATAAATCTACACAAGTTTCAAATAGAAATCAGATATTTAAATAAATGACACTTTTTTTCTTCAAGAATCAAATTCACCACAATTCTAAATGTTATTATTTTAAGAGAAGACAATATAAAATTTATGAAAATCCTGGCCTTGCACTTTGTTCCAAGACTATGTCCATTGCTTGAAGTAGCCTTTTGAAAAACCTTTCCAGTGTTCTCTATATGTTTGCTTCTCATAGTCCCTCGCTATTTTATATCATCACTCCATCTTTCTTCCTCCAAGGTTCAAATTGTCCCCTCCAACATCATCAGTTTTCTCATAGAGGCAACTGCTTTTTAGTTGATTGCATTTGTGTTTAATTCACTTTGTAAAGATGTTAAAGAGGAGCCTTTATAATTGACAGATAAAAAGTAAAGCAGGTTGACTTACCATGGAAATTGGAAGATAACACTCTTGTTGCTCTATTGGTTGTTTTTGTACAAGATTCACTTCATATGCTATGGCATTCCAAAATATATTGATACCGGTATCATGAAAGTTCATGCAATAATATTCTCACCTAATATATTGCATTGTTTGTTCCATTGTTGAATAATTAAATCGATCAAATACAGATTGAAAACAGTCATTAGTACAAATGTAGCTGTGTGAGAAATCCTGCAGTATAAATATACAGCGCGTTCCTTGTTAATTTATCAATACAATGTATTTAGAACCATAGGTGTGACCACTGTTTTCAGCAATGAACATCAAGTTGACTTCTAGTTCTAGAACGAAAGTTTCTGTGCAGGATTTTCCCATATCACACCCTTGCAGCCCACCTTGCAGAAAACATTTTATTAGTTTGACTTTTCAAGGTACAGTTCCAGAGTGAAACTCTGATGGCATGTTCTTCAAAGAAGCTATATCCAGGATTGTTCCCTTGGTTTAAAACAAACAAAAATGTAGAAAGTTATGCTGTGTTAAGAGAAGTGGAAGAGGCATTTGCCTCGTCTCTAATGATGTTTCCAGCTCTTTAAAAATCTAAGTGTTACCAAGTGGGAGATTTAAATTAAGAGAAATTATCCTTGCGGACATTGAATTATCATATTATTTTGTAAATGTATTGTCTCGACTGGAAAGAACGGCATTGGTGATTATCCCTTTAGCTTTCACATTGGAATCCAATGGCAATACAGAGAACAAAAGTTATTGTCTTCTTATTCTATGTTTTAATAATTATTCAATATTGTGCAAAATAAATTGTACCGGGTATGTATCATAAATATTTCATTGTAAAGTGTCTGACCGTATATGTTTGCACAAGATTAAAAATTCATCAAGTCAAACAGTTGCCTTGTCATGTTTTGATTGCAGAAAGTAGTCAGATTTTGAAAAGCTTAAATTTTGAAAAAAAAAAGTCTCAATATGTTTTAATATTTTTGGCAATGAATGCTCTTTATATGAATTATGTTGATAACATTTTTAGCAGTTAATTCTACATTTAGT
Source organism: Elysia chlorotica (assembly GCA_003991915.1). NCBI lineage: Eukaryota > Metazoa > Mollusca > Gastropoda > Plakobranchidae > Elysia > Elysia chlorotica. The sequence continues at coordinate 175,608 of RQTK01000014.1, forward strand.
TTACTGAAGTTGCCTTTGGCTTTTTTCAGATGATTTAAATCATGAATACAGATGATTTGAATGATACGGTATAGGAGTTGACCACATCACGCATATGTGAAGAAATATTTAAATAAGTTGAGCTTCGTTCCTACTGGTACAGTTTTCACCGGTCTTGTCCGATTTTAATTGTGTAGCTTGGGAGGAGAGGTGTTGTTGTAAAAAATATATATATTTTGAAAAGTGTTGGACTTTTGTTGTGATCTCTTTTCACAAAAAAAGTATTTATCTTGCCTTTGGTACTTGTTAATGCTATTACTTAATCATTGGTATCAATTGGCTCAATAAACCTTTACAGGACTATCGCTAGTTCTAGTTCTATTTTCCATTGGCCTTATCTTTGATCACAGATTTGATCTTGAAATGGGTGTTTAAAACATGTTTCTTGAATCATGATTTGTGTTCGAGTCACAGAAGATTGATGTAGCCGAATATACATTCTATGAGAATGGCATTATATTATACAAATGTTTTCCTTCCTCTCCTTTTTGTTTTTAGAGGAAGTTTAATCTACATGACTGTGGTACAATATATGAATCACATCTTTTAAGTTGCATAACTTAACTTGACAAAGATAATTCTTGGCAACCCAAAATTCCATGTCTAATCCTATGACTGTAATAATATCAGGCTGTGAAGCTGAGTGAAAAAAATAATATTTGCTTTAACGGAAGTTCAATGTTTTAAGGTTTGATCATAAATTTTTTCATAGGTGCTTAACTCGCCTTACATTAAAATAAATGCTATGTTTTTTCTAAGTGTACCAGCCTTTAATATGTTTTACCTGTGAACGTTATGCGGCCATAATTTTTTGTTTGCTGCGACATATTTTCCAAATTCAATAACAAATTGTTAATATAGTAATAATGTGAATCAAGTATTGTACAGTATAAAGGAAAGCCTTGTAATATAATAATTGTACATGATTGTGTCATTATTGTCAAATGCTGTGGTAAACAGATTTTATTCAGTTGAACGTTAAACTGAGGAAATTGGAGAAAATAATGTAAAAATTCATTTGCTGTTAACTCTTTAAGCCCTGATGTCCATTCCATGTTTTGACGTATTAGGTATATTTTTTGTCTACATTGTGTTCAAACATTCAAGGGCAGACAATTACATCAATCAACTAGAACCTGGAAGAATTACTTGCTTGCACTAACTATACTTGTCAAGATAGAGCAAATTATGTATGGAGGAAAATTTGATTATGAGCCGTAGTGGAATTTATTTTTCTCCATCTCAAACAGATTTTATTCAGTTGAACGTTAAACTGAGGAGATTGGAGAAAATCTCAACACAAACTCTCCCATCTTTAATTTTATTCTCTCTTCTCCAAGCCCTACAATTTCTTTATTTGTGTATACCTGTGACTACTCAACTCCCTGTTTTGATGGTTGTGCTAGTCACCAGTAGTGCCCCTTTGATGGAACATTCATTGACAGTAATGAAATATTCATGCATTAAACTTTACAAGAAAAAGCTCATCGGAGAATTATTAATGCGAATTCGACAAAAGTAATTCCACTTTGTTAGAAGACATGAGTTCAGCAGAAACGTCACAGCGTCAGTCTGTGTAATCAATTTTTTCATTAGGGCACTTTTTTCTTTTAATTAAAAATTCCTGTGCAGTTTAGCCTTACTCAATGGATTGCAGGCTGAGCCGGGCTCTATTGCTTGATGAACTAACATTCGAAGCACAGCTTATCTTCATCACAGTTTATGTCTTCAAAAAAAGTTACACAGATGTTGGTGAAATTACATTCCTAATTGGATGCTTTCGAATTTTATCTAAGAACATGATTGTACATGTACTTGTTATGAACTGAGGCAAAAGTAGGCAAAAAAAAAATACCAAACAGTCAGACTTTTTCTTTAAGCCCAGAGAAATACTTAGAACACCAAAAAATGAAGCTTTTTAAAAGAAATGAAAGTGCCTGAAAATTGCAGAAGTTTAGAACCTACATTTACATGTATATATTTTATCTTGTGGATAATAGGGATTTGAGTGCCTGTCTTTTCCCCCACACACATCTCCTATTTCCTTATACTTGTATGTGATATTAATACAAGTATAATGATTTTATGAACATGTTTGTTAAAAAAAAAAAAATTCAAAATTTGTTATGAAATGTGTATGCCATGAATGTTTTAATAAAACAAAATAAATAAAAATACATAACTATTCAATGAAATAAGTCTGTACAAACAATACTACTACAGATATGGAATAATATTAAAACTCAAAATGCAAATTAAATTCTTTCAATAAATATTAAGATACATGTATTGTACAAAATGAAAAATTGTAACATACTATTCCACACATCATGTAGTTTTTGCATTTCAAGGTGCTAGGAAGATTCATCAGTAAAACATTGAATTTAAAATACATTTATTCTACACAACCAGAGTAAAGCTGTGTTATAAAAAGATAAGGCAGCAGCTTTGACAACTCTTTCACTGGTAGCTCATTAGAAATGCTCTTGATTGACAAGCAGGAAGTCTACAGTTCAAATCCCAGCTGGAAGTCCAGAATGTGTAGATCTGTTTTGAAGGTTACAAATTTTATGGCAAACAATCAATATGTACCACAATACGACACCACACCAACGTGGACATGTAGAAGTCACAATGTTCACAAACTACAAATACAATAACTTGAGCAAACATGCACATTTGCCATTTTCATCTACAATGCAAATTAATGTAAACTTTTACGTGGTGTGTTATATGAACGTGAAAGACTTGAACTCCTTTGAATTTTTAAATCACATAAATAACAATAACATTAAAAATTCGGGATGCCCAGGCAACAGGAAGGAAAAAATGCAGGTATCAGGTCCATGATTTTGTAGAAAAAAAAATGCAGGTATCAGGTACATGATTTTGTAGAAACTAACCCAATAAAAAAACAAATGTGGATTAGTTTTTAGAGCAGCAATAATTGGGACATTCTTCATAAGATAGCCTATTGATTGATTGTAAAAGTACATGTGCGTGTACTGATTAATGTAATCACAAGTGAAGTAAAGTGCATTATCATAGAGGAAGGTTGTCAAGGACGTTTTTCAGCAGTATTGTTGAAACCTTTTGGCATCACGTTGCACACGTGTTGTGCACATTGATTTCCTCTTGTGCTATTACTGGTACATCTTTGCACACCTTCCATTTTAGAATACATGAGATTTTAATATGTAAAAGCGCCATGAGCTGAGTTTATTGGATATGATGCTCTATAAATATAACTACCAGTACCATATAAAAAAAAATTTTAATTAGATATCAAGGCTTTTCACTGTTCTTAATTCTAAAACTTCCCAAAAATAGTGCCCACACGAGGAAAAGGTCTTGGGCCATGTGACGTGAAAAGGCGCGGCTAGGATTTTCTCTATTCCTGTAGCCAGGTTTGCCTTGACACCCTGAAACTAGTGAAAGTGACTGTTCTGCGCTGCTTGAGCTGTATGGTGAGAAACAATTTTTCACCACATTTGTAGAATGTCCAATCTCATTTCCCAAATACTAGGGATTTAGAGTATTTTATAAATGATATAGCACTTAAGAAGGGGCCGTTCAAATATAATCTTTCACCCTAAAAAGGGAGAAAAGACATAGCACAAAATAAAACTGAGGTTAACTATCTCATTTCTCGAATACTAAAGATTTTAGAGTATTTTACTTTTTTTTAGAAACAGATGGGCAACCAATATAGAGAGGAGCAATTTATTATTTAGACCTTTTAAAGTTGCTGAACAAAGAGATGAGTGGCTTGCCATGATTATCTATGTCTAGTCAAGACCCGGTACTTGGTGATAGGACATTACACAGCTGTGTGGCCATACCAACTGGCCATGCGAGCGGTCAGCCTATCTGTTTGCGACGGAGGCGAGCTGGTCGCGGATCTTGCCCAGGCCGTCCAGCATGGTGTCCAGCGTCTCCTTGCTCAACTCCACGTTGACCGTCTCCGCCTGGGGGGTCGCGTCCACCTGCACTGCACGCGGCTCGATCTGAGACAGCATTCGGAGGGGGGGGGGGCGCAAATTATATTTCTGAATTTTGAATTTTTGAAAGAATATTAAATACAAATACATACAGAAAAAGCGTGGGGGCATTAAACTGATGAAACTGTCAATTTTACATTTTGAAAGGAAATTGAACACCAATATCAGTTCATAATGAAATGGGGGTGCGTGGAAATTCTATTTTTGAATTTGGACTTTCCACAGGATGACTATGGGTTTGCTCAGGCTGACTAGTTTGCACTAGTGTCGGTATAATGACACCGCCACCGATGAAGGATCTTCCTTCAAAACTTAGGAGACGTTACACTAAGACTAATGTATGCAGTTCAATGCAAAGATATTCCTTCAAAAGAGACGTTACACTACGAGTACGACTAAGGAGTGCAGTTCAATGCAAAGATTGATAACTGCAAGAGAGTTTTGTTTTCTAGGACCTAGGAAATTGAAGAGCAGCCTTCCCGTGGTTACCTGCAGGTTGAGTATACAGGTCGGCACTGACATTCGCGCCACCGAGTCTGACGATGTCTTGGTGTCCACACGCCAGTCGAAGTCCACAAGCTTCGGTAGCGACACTGCAGGCACGGAGCAAACAAAATACATTATTAATATACATGGATATATTTATAACAGGTGTGGGTATAATTTGACGGTGAGAAATATGTTAGGCCGTATAAGATCCTTCAGGGGGAACCTGGGAGACGTTAAACCCTGAGAGAAGAGAGCGGAATTTCTCTCTCTCTCTCTCTCTCTCTCTCTCTCTCTCTCTCTCTCTCTCTCTATCACCCTCTCTCCAGAGAGAGAGAGAGAGAGAATTTTGGGAAGGGGTTTAAAAGACAAGAGGTGGTTTATGTATTTCTAACATTAAATTTGTAAAGCAGATTGATCACATTGCTTAGGCAGAACTCTGTACATGTATCTCGTTTTGACATTTTGACTGAGATATAGAATCAGCACATTATGAATGACAGTGCTGGTTAAACTCAACAGACAGCTTCTAGCCCTACAGAACAATCTGTTGCATCCTCAAGAAAGCTTGGAGTTGGAGATAACAATATGTTACAAAGAAAAAAAAATCGTGTTGCATGAAGACTTAAGAGTGCTTTGTGAAACCGGACACTCACACTCTCGCGTCAACAGCTTCAGAAGTGCACGACTCTGATTAGTCTGAATTAGTTTTACACTGTACTATAATAGTTGTTTTGTTTCATTTCCTTCACCATCAACACCATTTTCCAATGCAAACCTTTCTTAAAATTGGGCGCCCGCAGTAGCTAGAGTTTTCTCACTGCAAAGCCGTAATCTCGGCGTATCGCACATCTTGTGTCATTAATATAATTATTGTGTTTTGTGTCTGCTATGTCTGTGTATCTCACTATGTCTCTTTGTCCATGTCTCTGTCTCTCGCTCTCTGTCTGCCTGTCTGTCTGTCTGTCTGTCTGTCTGTCTGTCTGTCTGTCTGTCTGTCTGTCTCTCTCTCTCTCTCTCTCTCTCTCTTCCACAATTATTGTCTCTCAGGATATTCACACTTGAAACAACACACACAAACACACACACTGGCACAAGACGCTTCAACTCTGAAAACTATGATACATCCTATCTTTAAAAAATAAAAGAAAACAGAACTAGAATTTTTCCCTCTTGATATTATCTAAGGCTGTCTCTCCTAATACGGTTAACAAAATAAAAGAAAAATACTGGCGCATGGCAAACACAGTCACAAGTAAAACAGTACATGCCATGTAGAACTGGTAGTACATAATTAGCCATAACAAAAAGATAAAAGCGCGTTACATTTATATTTTTCCGTTTAATATATTTGTACAACACATGTACATACCGGTAGCAGCATTAGAGGAAGATGTGCAGTCGTCTTAAAAAGCGTAGTTCTTATTGAAAGTTTTTATTAATATTAAAGATGCCCTACGTCATTGTGATCAAAGCCTCTGGTAAACAAAGCAAAGGGCATCGATATTTTAATTCTCATGCCTTGGTTCCGACTTTAAAAATTGTATGACTAAACGCAGGTGGCAATATTTTTTTTCCTACTGAACTTGCAACAGGCCCTCCCAACTGTGCACTCAGTGTACTCAGTATAAATGATACATTAAAAACAAAAGAGTTACATTCTTGTGATACGTTTTAAAGCTTTGATTGAAGCTTGGACGCCATAGACATTCCCGTCGTGTTAATTAATGATACATGCACCTCATTGTCTTTTAGAATCCTTCCTTTCTCTAGCTACGAACCAAACTTATGGGTTTGCCATTAAAAGTTAAACAGTGAGTAGCGCAAACCGAGCCACAAAGAAGATGGTAAATTATTGGGCTCTTTACTAGATCTAGGTAGGTACAACGTTGCGGCAGCTCACGAGTCGTAAATATGCGAATTTATTTTTATAAGGCTTTGCAGCTACCGCGACGTTGCTCTTACCACGGCCCTATATCTAGTAAAAAGGCCCAATTGTATTCCATCTTCTTTGTTGGTCTTCGCGCATGCGTCTGTCTAAATGAATAGCAGCTGTGTGGGTGAGACAGGCGCAAAAACAACAACAACAACACAACAACAACTACAAAGAAACTCGGTAACAAAAATGGCAAAAAAATCGAGATCTTGGCTTCTACTGCGGACGTGCAGAAAAGATGTGAGTCCGTATTGGAGAATTCAATTCATCAAACAAATTTGACTCCAACCATATAGAAATAAACATAAAACCGTAAAAAAAAAGCAACAACAACAACACAAAAACATTGAACCGCTGTCAGCGGCTCGGTGTCCTCAGCTCTCGAGTCGACTCGACGACGAGAATCCTTTTAAAAGTTTGAAAAATACTGCTGCTGCTAATATCCCCCCTCCTCCTCCTCCTACTACTACAACTACTACTACTACTACTACTACTACTACTACTACTACTACTACTACTACTACTACTACTACTACTACTACTACTACTACTACTACTACTACTACTACTACCTCCTATCCACCCTCACCCACCACCTCTCCTCCCACACCTACTACTACTACTACTACTACTACTACTACTACTACTACTACTACTACTACTACTACTACTACTGTTATCCCCCCCTCCACACCATTCTCCTCCTCCTCCTCCTACAACAACTATTACACATTTTTATGTATCGTTTTATAAGGTTTACACACGATACGATTTTTCTTATAAACATACATTGAATAACTCCAGCTGTGATATCGTATGTTATGATTTATATACTATGTATAATAGTTTTGATCTTTATGTCGAAATTCTACCTTTGTATTGACATTTCGTTGTAAACTTTATAATTTCGTTTGTTGTATGAAGAGAATGTACTTTAATTTTCTCTTCAGGAATAAAGATTGAATACAGATTTCTGTATTCTGTACTACTACTAACTACTACTACTACTAGTACTACTACTAAACTACTACTACTACTACTACTACTACTACTACTACAATGTACTACTACTACTACTACTACTACTACTACTACTACTACTACTACTACTACTACTACTACTACTACTACTACTACTACTACTACTACTACTACTACTACTACTACTACTACTACTACTACTACTACTACTACTACTACTACTACTACTACTACTACTACTACTACTACTACTACTACTAGAAAGCCGATGGCAGAGTGGTTAAGCACACTGGTCTTCGCCTTGGCAAGGCGATGGGTGCCGAGTAGAAGGTGCGGGTTCGATCCCCGTCCATGTCATGTTTAAAAATGTGTCTTTGTCTACTTGTCTTATTTGTTGGTCTAAGCTAGACCTAGGTTTGTGGCTGTCCCTTCTAACCTACTACTACTACTACTACTACTACTACTACTACTACTACTACTACTACTACTACTACTACTACTACTACTAGTACTACTTCTATAAATCATATACATGTATAGTCATTCCTGATGTATTAAAATATATTGGACATTTATTGTCGTTTTGGACGGATGATGAAAAGCCTACCTTTTTGCTTCAAATTGAAAACAAAACAACAACAAAAGGGGGTGGGGGGAGAGAGAGAGAGAGATGAACCATTTTTTGTACGACCGGAAAAGAGACTTAAGTTAAAATAGTCGATACGTATTTTGTTTTTGTTCTTAATTGCGTGTGTGTGTGATGTGGTTTTATCTGAGAGTAATGTATTATTTGGCGCACAAGATCGTTCATTAGCCATCCGCATGGAGTTGAGATTAAATTCTCCTGCATGAAAAAAGTGACAAAGAAAACACAGCATTGTGCCACCGGCTTTGCCTCTTCGAACGCCGAGTTGAGATCTCCCTCTGAAGTGACTGAGGACACATCTGTATATATGTATATATATATTTGGCCATTGCGTGTGAGCGTTGTTTTTATCTGAGAGTAATGTATTATTTCGAAAGACTTTAAGAAAAGATAGCTAGAGATTCTTTAAAAAAATAATTGGTGTGACTGCGTGTTGATACATAGCCTAAGTAAGACAGGGAGAGAGAGAGAGAGAGAGAGAGAGAGAGAGAGAGAGAGAGAAAGAGATTCTTACTTTCCTTTTTTGTGGTAATAAAGATGAAAGTCATGTAGTACATGTACAACTCAATTTTATAAAGGCTGCAATGTGAAGTGGTTGTCATTACTTCTTACTTTTCTCTCTCTCTCTCTTTTCATACTTAATTAAGCCTGCGGTTTTGAAACGACATTTTTAGGGAGTGAGGAATAGAAAACAAAATCTAGGCCGCAATACATACATTATTAAAGGCTTTTGAAATTTAGTTTAAAAAATATCTATGTAAGAAGCCAAATAGAGGGGCGCTAGATGTAAATTCGAAACCTTTTATCATAGGCTCAGTCATCTGCCGTCTCAGCTATCATAATAATAAATTATATGGCCATCATAATAATATTATATAGCGTCCAGCCGCCCACATCACCCTTTTTCTTTTTTTTTAAGCGGCGCAAAAAAAAGAAAAGAAAAACCCAACGCCGTCTGACCCTGAGCAGTCTGGAGAACATTCTGCATTCTGCACCTGAAGGAAGTGGGGCTAGATTAGTCAGCACTAAACCAGGACTAGAAGCCAAGCATGGCGTAGGCTAAATGTCGACACAGACAGTCAGCGACCGATCAAAAGCGTAGGCAGACTAGACACAAGTCTGGGGCACAAGTTCTCCACAAGTCTCCAGTGGGCTTAGTCAGACGTAGTAGATCAAGATAGCGCATGGCCCGCTTCCTCTTTTTCTTTGTTCGTCTGTCCGAGACCGTTTTTCATGACCTAATTTACATTTCACGCGTGGCATGTCAGTTTCTGTTTAATTTTGTCAGTTTGTTCCCTAGGAAATAAAAAATATTGAAAATGATCATGAATCCAATATAATAGTAAATATGTTGTCTTCGTTGATCATGCCAAGAATTTGTAAAGACTGGAAACAACTTTTAAATCATTAAAGATATGCGTGTATGAGGGGGGTGAGGGGGTAGGGAGAAAGAACGCTAGCCGATCACAGAACTCTGTGTAGCCGGTAGATCTTGTACTGCATAATATTACGAAGTGACCACTGTTCTGTGATAAAATCGATGGCTGAAAATTTGTCCAGCGGCTGCCTGCCGCGTGGTGCCATCCACCATTCCACAGCCTCTCTCTCTCTCTCTCTCTCTCTCTCTCTCTCTCTCTCTCTCATAATACTTCAATACATGGCGAAGAAGATCGTTCATTAGCCATCCGCATGGAGTTGAGATTAAATTCTCCCGCGTGAAAAAAAATGACAAAGAAAACACAGCATTGTGCCACCGGCTTTGTCTCTATGAACGCCGAGTTGAGATCTTTCTCTGAAATGACTGAGGACACTGGATACCTGACCCCCCAACCCCATGTTTAGTGTGAGCAGGCGTGTCAAAACTGTCATGCAAGCCGTCGTGTGTTCCAACTTGAAACAAACTGCGGCTTATGATTAAACCAAACAAAATTAAAATGTAATGACAAGTATTGGTGACACTGGAAATTTGTAGACTTATAGGAAATAATAACGTGTGGTATAATTATCCATCCAAAGATTTTACATGAAGATAATGGCATATGTATCTTTGGTGACACTTGTATGGCAATGTGATGGATACCGCTATCATAAAAAGGAAGGGAAACTAAATGGGGGAGGGAGAAAAGATAAGACAACCAGTACATGTGTGCTGTAGCGTCTCTCTCGCACCACGAGGACTATCGATGACAAAACTTCAGTGGGATTATCGAGTGTTGGCTGGTACAGTACAGTGTAGCGACAGCATACGGCATAGCAAGATCTTATTAACCTAATGTTTAATACAACATAAAAATGGGGGAGGGAGAAAAGATAAGACAACCAGTACATGTGTGCTGTAGCGTCTCTCTCGCACCACGAGGACTATCGATGACAAAACTTCAGTGTGATTATCGAGTGTTGGCTGGTACAGTACAGTGTAGCGACAGCATACGGCATTAACACAATGTTTAATACAACATAATAAATTTAAAATAAAAAAAATTTTTTTTATAGAAGTATTCCGTACCACGATCATGCTGTTATCTCTACCATTAATCTACTTCGCACTGGTCAGAATAAACCGTGTTCTCAGGGTGCTATAAATGTATAACTGATCACCAACAGATTAAACCCTGTCGCCGATAAACCCTGTCGCCGTATAGGACCCCCCCCCCCAGGGGAACCTAGGAGACGTTAAACCCGGAGAGAGGGAGAGAATTCTCTCCCTCCCTCTATAGAGAACAGATTAAACATGTGCGTGGTAAATGTATAACTATAAGGTCATATTTTTTTTAATGGATTTTTGCATGGAAAAAAATGAGGTAACTACAATATTCCAAGCAACATCAATTATCTTTTTTTTCCACGACTCATCCATAGGCAACCAATGCCTAACATGGCAATACATCTATAATATTCAGCATACGAAAGAATAAAGGAAAACCGAAACCCCCAAAAATATAAAAAGGCGCAGCTGCAAGGAACTACAAGCCTAGGCCTAGGGAACACGGAAGGGGTTTTCAAAGGAGAAGCAACAAAGGGAGGAAAAGAAGCCAGTGGTCACTGACGCGAACAGACGCCAAGCCTGCACCCTCGTTTCCGGCTGAAGATAAAGAAACAAGCAACGCCCGAATTCGCGGGAATTTTCGGTGAGAGCGAGGGAAAGGTTGACAGACTCTCATGTTTAGTCCCGCACTAGAGTTACACCTACGACTAACCTAAAGGAAGAAGAAAAGCAAACAAAGAGTGCGCTTGCCGCTTGGGTCTCGAGCAACTTGTGAGACGTTTATTTCTCCAACGGCTCCTTTCTTCCTCATTTTTCAACTGTACTGAGAACATGTGCCTGAGAAAACTAAGCCTAGAATTTTTCTGTTTGCTCTTTCTGAAGATCATAGCTTATAAAGGCGGGAAAAGAGGAAGCGTTTCATTATTGTGGGGAAAACTGGATTTCTTCACAGGAAAAATACCAGATACGAAGAGGAGTTAAATTTTATATTAATTTAAACGTTTAAAGAAAAAAAAAGAAAAAAAATCGCACCCAACATATTTTTCTTCTATCTACGCAACGTAGGGGGCCTCTATATACTGCAATTGTTATAAAATACAACTAATCGTATGAGATCCACAGTCATGTCGAACTAGACGTTTATGTACAACTGTACACACGGTATCAACAGCTGAAAGTCCAGATAAATGAGCTGATAGATCCCTAGATAAGGTTCGAATCTATTTAGTTACTACTACTACTACTACTACTACTACTACTACTACTACTACTACTACTACTACTACTACTACTACTACTACTACTATACTACTACTACTACTACTACTACAACAACAACAACTACTACTACTAATAATAATAGTTTTACTTCTGACTATGTTTCCGTATAGAAATTTCTGGAAGACCTAGAGGATGGAGAATAACTTACATTTTACAATAATCAGAAAAATATTATCCATACAGCCTAGATTTCTATTCTAGTCATGAAGATCTGTGTAATGAGGCAAATAAACCAATTATATCATTTGTTTGTGTGTTTGTTCTTGCGGCTTCCCCCTTTCACCCAGACCTCCATGTTGTTTTATTTTTTTTTGTTTTTTTTTTACTACAGGAACCTCCATGATAATTATTACAAACTTGAGATGACTCGGAGATAGCGAATAGCTTCGCACTCTGAGAAATAGAGAGAGTGATATTTAAACAACAACAACAAAACAAACAAACAAACAGCAACTTATACCTGGCTTCTAGCTGTATTTGAAATAACTGTCTTCACTGAACATTTAAAAACAACGCAATATGTCGATGTATCCGTACACACAATCGTACGAACTTAGATTTGTTCTGGAAACAGGTGTTTTTTTTGTTTGTTTTGTTTGAGGGGGGTTTGTTTTGTTTGGGGGGGGGGGGGTGCTAGACACAGACATGCAGAGACAGACAGACATGATAGTAATTAGGAATAGATAAGGACAGAACATGCGAGGCAACGCTTTGGAGACAAACAGGTAGCTAGATAGACAGAAAACAGATTAATCACTAGATTACAGGTAAAATAAGGGGAGATAACAACGATGATATAGATCTAGTGTGGTGAAACACACAGACAAACCGACGGACAGAAAGCAGGTCAGATTAACCTTCAGTTCAGGATGTAAGTTAAACAAATTAAAAACAACATGAAACACGACAGGGCTTGTTCTTTGTTCAAGTACAGGCCAGTCCTGAGGAGTGGCATTGTTTTTAAATGTTTTTGTTTTTTAATCTTATTCAATACTGTTTATGACTGTGTCGCTAGATCCCCACCTTAATTATAATGAATGTAATAGATATGTACAAGTATTAATCTCATTATATAAAAAATAGAGAAAAGAGAGAGGAGGAGGGGGGAGGGGGAAGAGGGAGGGTGGAATAGAA